>CM024762.1:132224324-132392153 GCA_014218235.1 Colocasia esculenta | reverse complement strand
TATTACCATCACTATTCATAACAACGCTTTTCTCAAATTTCCAATCTCAGGTACACTAATCATCACTGTTCTTCTATGTACCAGTACCTCTTTTAAATCTGATCTGCCTTACTTAATCATGCCAAACTTTTCATAACACTAATCACATTCTGATCCACACTGTTTCTTGATATCATCTGACTCAGATTTCTAAAGCCATAATCTTTTGCTGAGGTTCTCAACTATACTTTGCACATTTAATCATTTTCGGACATATCCTGAGCTGTTCTTCATCACCTCGTTACCATATACTTATCTCTGCTAACTCTGTTTTTTACTGAATTCCATATCCAAACTTATTAATTTCCTCAATTCCTTTACTGCAAATCTTTAACAACCAAATCATTCTATCACAAATTAACACACTGGTATAATCACACAGATTATACCACCTCTAATCACATCAGCTTTCAACAACTACTAACGGCTGCCAAATTCTCAACTCAAAAATATATTTTTCAGAATAAAAACTCAGATAAATACTATATTAATCAACACAAAAACACAGACTTACTACCAGCAGTGGACATAATCCATGTATTGGAACATTGTAACTTCAATGTCTTTTCATATTCTAACTGGACATTGCTCTGATACCAACTATGACGGACCGGGGTATTTATGCCATTAAGGCTCCATATCCAGATCGCCTCCCGCGAACGGACCAAAGTCTCGCAAGGGATAACTCACACAACTGTCCAGTAAGAATATAAAAGACAAACCACAACAGTATAAGACACAAGAAAGTACATGTGCTCATATCTGCGAGTAACAATTTACAACTGTCCCATTACATTAATACATGTCCAATTAAAAAGTACAACTACCTAGGGCATACCCCGAGGGAGCACAAGCTCACACATCACTAAACTATACACAACTGCTGGTGGTACAAGTCTGACACAACGCTGCTACAAGCCAAACACTCGGCAAGTCCTGAAAAGAACTGTAGGGGAGTGAGCCTCAACAAGTCACAGGCTCAGTAGGGACCACCTAAGGACCACAGCAGCAACAACAGAAGAGACCTCAACCTCAATGGGTCTCACTGGCCACGCATATAACCAAACCATTTCATGCTCACAAAGATTGTATCTAATACTGCAATTAATATAAACACATTAACTATTCACAACCTCAAAAAGTAAGAGGAAACAATAGGACTAGCTTCACACTACTAGGTCACTTAACAACAGTAACGCCTAGGCCTCAAGCCTCACAGGCAAACCACAGTTACAACCAATCATTTAAGCTATAAGCCGCACAAGTCAACCACTGCCTAGGCTTATAAGCTTCACAAGCAAATCTCAAGTACGTGGGTAACAGGACTGCCAACCAAAAGCTAGTCCTTTATACCTCAAATCACAATATGTCGGAAACCACATATATCAAGTAACATGATCGGCTACAGCAGGCCAATCCATCACTCATGAAAACCATATACGGTAGTTTACCCGAGGAAAGTAAAACACATTGAGTGGAAGGTCACACCACACGACCTCCAAGAAACACAGGTCTATGTCAACACCAGAAAGACTAGTATATGACATACCACCACAAACCATTACCCATACAGGGTACAGGTACCTATTACCACAAGGCACCAACACGGAAACCACAAGTAAACCAGTGCCGTAACAGGGCACACTATAATAAACTAAACCACATTTAGTGAGTCAACACTCACCAACCATAACCAAAATTGTGCCACCACTCGGGCACACCACAAGCTACAATCGTAGTCACAACTGTGCCAACACTAGGGCACACCTCAAACGAGTCAAACCACGACTATGAGCCACAAACTCACGAACCATGACAAGTAGCAAAGCACGAGTCGGAAAGGAACGACGCCACCACACGGGAACAGACTACTGGCTGATCAGGCCAGTATCCAACCCGGATAACACAACACAAGAACAACCTCTCAGCCTCGCAGTCACGGACGAAAGGTCCAACTGCCGCTCCACGAGAACAAGTCAAACAACTGTGGAGACCAACCAACACCACACTTGCAGACACACAACTGCAGGTCCATGCCTGGCACCTCTAGGGTCTCTGGCCGGAGCACCCTAAAGTGAGGCACTGGAAAACATGGACTAGCTGGGGACCAGTGACATCTACTGGTGTCCGTATCCCCAACTACGAGCGCGCTACAAGCGACTGCGCACCCACCAACACAAGCCGCTGCCCTATTGTCGTCTTTCCCTCAGCCGGACGTACAACTCAAACACAGGAGTGAGGGTGTCCAGACAGATGACACAGTCCTCGACGGTACAACACACGTACCGGGACAAAACCCCGAGCACAAGAAACACACGTGCCTGGCTCACAAAGAACCTGGGGTACCCGACTAGAGAGGCATTCCGGAATAGGCGCCGGACCACCACACTCGGCAAGCTCAAACCACGATATATACATAAACACTTTCTATTATCGTTCACGATACACGAATTACCATTAAGGATAGCTTGTCCTAGTCACCTTGTGACTCACAAGCTAACTTGCACAACTACATACACTAACCATATTAAAGATAACACCGCAGTTTGTCATTGGTCACACAGTGACCTCCAAGCTAATTCATACAAACACACATATAAACCACGATAGCCAATCATACTTGGCCTATCATTGAACATCTTGTGACAGTAGAGGTCACATTAAACACTGACCACAATATTTACATAATAATCATACTTACACTTTACTAATTATCCGTCCAGGATAATCTATAAAAGATTCTAGAAGATCGAGGCTAGGTTCAGACGTGAACCTCATCGCCACAACACCACAATAATTAATATATAATAAACATGATAACGTACGATGTGCCATGCATATACAAACCACTTGCACGACATCAAAACCCTGTGATATTTCATAACTACATAGCCGATAAACTGACCTCAAAAGCCCTGTGGTCCAAGAGCACCACAGGTGTTAATACACCGCAACACTATTAAAAACACACTGTGCACATGCTCAGGTTGGCGGCGACATCGATTGCCGTCCAAAGGATATAGACGACAATGTCCCTTGCTGTCAACACCAAGTAAGCGACCACCACTTGGCCGTTTACCCACAATCAACGGCTAGATACCTAGTCGTTAATCTCCCAACAAAGAACTCTGCGTCAACTGATGTTGACATTTATATCCTCGACCCTTAACAACTACAAAACGTGCAAAACGGTCCTAGGCCGGTCACATGGGCAACTTAGCCCCACAAACTACAGGAAAGTTAGGGGAAACACCTCCCCTTACCACTGTATGCTAAACTTAAACTGAAGAAGAAACATGATCCAATGTCTGGATCAATCAAACCACCCAATTCCCCGGCATATAAGAACCTTAATCCCAAAAACTCAATTAACATGCAATCTATACAAACAAACCATAACCAATCAACCATGAGGAATCCAGGGGTCTAGTCCCTACCTCAGAAACGCGATTGAACTTCCGAAGAACCTTGAATCACACCGGACCCGAGGAACGCCCCGCGAACACCGCGCTCCAATTCGTCATTCCCCGCTCGATTTGCCGCTACCATGCCCACCACGGCTGCCCTCGTACTCCCGTCGACCACCAGAACTCGTGAAGAGGCTCAAGAGTGAAGGTGGGCGAAGAGGAGGGGAGAGAGTGGGGAAAGAACAAGGCTCGGGCCAGCCCTAAAAACACAGGTGCGTCAGGTTAACGTCAACCTCTGCGCCGCTAACCAAACCGCCCCAACTAGGTGTCTACATCTTTGGTCGCCAAGTTCATCACGCTAGACGTCCACGTCGACGGACGCTAAAACCATGTTAACGGCAAGCCATGGCCGCCAACACAAAGTCGACGTCACACACCTGGACGCCAACCTACAGTTGATGTCCAGCGCACTGAACACCAACACAGACCCATAACCAAACCTGGTAAGGATCTAATAAGAAACACACAACACAAGTCGCACTGGTCACAGCTTGACCATCCCACATACTAAACAAAGGATCCACGAAGATCCGAAAAATGCGCAACGTTACATATATAGTGTAGGTACAAGTCAGTTTTCTTGTAGTGGATGTTATTTGAGTTAATTATCAAACAATTTTTTTTTCATATCTTACTATATTTAAGTACTTTTAAAATTTTAATTTAGAGATTAGAAGATAAATTAGATTTTAGATATTTTAAATAAATGTAATCAACCGTCACTTAAGACTCTTAAGTAATCTAAATCGCTATAAATAACACTTGACAAAAAATTGACCTGAAACTACTCTTAAACGACGTCCTTTTCTTGATCACGAAGATCACTAAACTACACATATATAGGAAATTAGTTCTTAAAAGAAAATGGCATGCATGGCCACCATGTATAGAAGAGAAAATGAAAGAGATTAAGAAAATGACAATAACAACAACAATAAAACTCACTATTATTAATATTGAAATACAAAAGACTCAAACTGTTCTTTGCAAGAAAACATAAAATTATAACTAACTAAACTACAATCCGGAAAAGAAGTAAAATAAATTATATAAAGAACTATAGAGAAAACACTATGGAAAATAGCCAGAGGGACTAGAGGGACTTGGTAATGCTGCAGCAACGAGGGACTTGGACCCTCCCTTGACCCTCATCCAAGTCTTTGTCTTACTGCAAATCAACCATAGGCAACAACTCTTTTGTGTAGGCTAACTATTAACCTTGGTTCCCCTCATTGTGTGCCGACCGTCGACTAGTAGGTGGAAAGTAGAGTAAGAGAGAGAGGTGCAGTCACTCACAGTCCCTTACATCCTTTAGAACCCTAAAAATAAGAGAAAATAAAAGTTTAACATATTGGAAGAAAAGTCAAGAAGAAAAGAGATGAGGTTGCAGCTAGGTGTTTATATAGAGCAGAGAGGGTAGCTAGGACTTCTCTTGCGGCACCCCAAAGGCTGGCCTCCCTGATCCACACCCAGTGATGTCTGTTTGAGATGCGCTTTGGCGCTTTGAAGAAGGATTTTTCGAGGAAAAAAAAAGGATCACGAAAAATTTTCGTAGATTTTTTCAAGTTTCAAACTCAAGTTGTTCTAATATCATGATGATCTAAATCACCACATCGAGATGAATCAAAAAATAAAAATTTAAAATTGTAGGTTTTTTTTTAGATGAGATGCTATTGTAAAGGGCCTTGGGAGTGGTGTCACACTACAAGAAATCTTAGCTCTACCTACGAAAGTTTCTTATGGTTCAGTATATTCATAAGCTATTCGTATGAATAGACATATCCATACTTACGAGCTGTACGTTCTGTAAGGATATCGGACAAATTTTGTTCTTAAAATTTTACGATGAACCTATCCCTATGACGTGATACTGTAAGCATATAACAAAATCCTATACCTATGGAGCTTGGTACAGTAAGTATATAGTAAAATATTATTAATAACGTTTGGATGCGCATCGAAATAAGTCCTCTCGCGCGAAGATTGAAGGGAAAAAAACCCCTCCTTCCTCTTGCCTCCACTCTCCACTTTCTTGCGGGTAGCAGTGAAAGGGGTTTATGGAAGCAGTGGCCCGTAGGAGATTTACAGCGGCAGCAGGCAGCGTTCGCAGTGGAGAAGACTCGCGGCGACGACAGGCAGCGTCTGCAGTGGAGAAGACTCGCGGCGACGCAGGTAGCGTTCGTGCCCAACCCCTCTCTTGCACATAAGTACATTATCATTCACACTCGATTTGGGGACTTGCCGGCGGGGTGGGGGCAGGCGGTCACCAGACTGGTGATTGGAGGTGGAGGGGGCGCCGATAGGGCCCGGTTGGTGGTGGACATGAGGGGGAGTCGGATTGTGAGGAGATGGAGGGATCACTGGCGGGGAGGAGGTGCGCCAACAGGGGATGCTACTGGATGTGAGGGGGGAGGGGTGCTGCTGGTGGTTTATGGGGGTGGGGGAGAGGGGCAACGTATTAGGGGGATGGGGTCACAGATTGGGCATTGGGAGGGGGATGGAGGGGATGACTTGAAGGGGGAGGTGGCGTAGACAAGGGATGCTATTGGACATGAGGGGGGAGGGGTGCTACTAGTGGCTTTTGGGGGGGTGGGGGAGGGGGCAACGTATTGGGGGTAATGGGGTTGCCAGACTAGGCATTGGGAGGGGGGTGGAGGGGATGGCCGGTGGGGGAGGTGGCGCAAACAGGGGATGCAATTGGACATGAGGGGGAGGGGTGCTGTTGGTGGCTTGCACAGGGGTGGGGGGGGGGCAACCTATTGGGGGGAATGGGGTCGCCAGATTGGGCATTGGAGGGGGATGGAGTGGATGACCGGTGGGGGAGGTGGCACTGACAGGGGATGCTGTTGGACTGAGAGGGAGGGTGTGCTACTGGTGTTTGTTGGGGGTGGGGGAGGGGGCACATATGGGGGGATGGGGTACGACTGGGCTTGGGAGAGGGATGGAGGGGATGACCAGTGGGGGGAGGTGGCACCGACAGAGGATGCTGTTGGACATGAGGCATGGTAGTGCATGGTTGCCAGACTGGGCACTAGGATACTATGAATACTTCTAATGACCTCTTTGATTTCCGAACGTGGTGACGCATTTAATTTTTCAGATATTCTATGACCACCTTACTATCACCTTCGAGACATGCTTGTTTACCTTCCTACATGCAATGTTTATTAGCTCTTTTACACAAAGATAAGCGGCCAAACACTACAACAAAATTTGGTTTCTCTTACGTTGGAAAACCGTAAGGTAATTGCCAAAACCGTAAGAATAGACGTATACTTACGAAACATCCTACGGTTTGTTTTCGTAACTATAGCAAGCGTGGCTATAGCCTTACTTACGGTTACAATACATAATAAATACTTTGTTTATAAACCATAATAATAAGATTTGGCCTACTTTTATAAAGCGTAAGTATACATATGAAAGACCGTAAGAAATAACCCAATAGAAGATGACATTCGAAAATTAATCACTACGTTAGAAACATAGCTATTATCTGTAGTTACGCATTGCTGAACCGTAGAAAACTCCTAGTGCAAATATATAATCCATAATTCGACTAAAAATATAACCTATATATTTACATACATACCACACATAGCACACAACCTGCATATTACATACATACACAACACACCTTTTTTGCACATCACCAATGTATAACATTTAATACACAACTTTCTTCTCAATTTACATTACACATATACACTGTTTGAAAAGAAACATTCACATAATTACACCACCAAAAAGAGTGCATATAGCACTGATTTATATCACACCACAAATCTACAACATAAAATTTAAACATCACATACACATCATTGTTTGTCTTAAGATATGACAATCATAATTATTTTGGTCATAACATAAATCCAATGACCATAATTGTTTCATAAGGTGTGTGGACAATGTTGTCCTCTGCTTAAGGAGGAGAACTGTTCTGTTGTCACAATAAAAACTTAGGTGTCATCTAACTCAACTTGCAAAATAAAAATAATTCATTAGTATACATATAAACAAGTTCATTTATTTTTCCAAAATAATTTTGCAAAATAAAACTTAGGGGTCATAAACTTACAAAGTCTCTGAACCACATAATGTGACTTCCAACAGCATCTTGGATGGTTTTTCATTCATTATCTTTCACAAATAGAGGTGCATTGGGTTTGTAAGCAAACAAAATAGCTACCTCATAATACTCCTATCCCAAACTCTTACCCATAACCATCTTAGATTTATCTAACGACATGATTATGGCATTGGCTACCGGGTGTCCTTCCATGTCACACAACTTCACTTTCTTGCCCAACATCAAACTCTGTTATTCAATTCATTTTATAGATCACACATCAAGAGATAATTGAGTTTCTAATGAGAATATAGAACATAATGAGATATGAACATATTTACCTCTTTTCCTTTAGGTTCTATTGCACTTGCAGATGATTGCATGCATCTTTCCATATTCGGAGTACTTTCTACCTGTTTTGACTATTAAGAAAGAATACTAGTAAGAAAAAAATATTTCACAAGAAGACTTCATAAGCACAAGCCAGGAGTTTATTTCTACTACTGCTAGGCCTCAGTTAGATTCTGTGGCTTCAATTTCATATGCCCTTGTCATCTCCTTCCAGGTAGTACATTTGGTGCGTATGAACACTCTCCTGATGGTGATGTCAATGTGGTCCAGACTAATATAACTTTGTACAAAAAATTCTCCACATATGTGAGAGAATTAAGTTTTGAATGCTTCTGATCACTAGCTAGAGGAAGCTTGTAAATGGCCTAAGTTGTCTTACCCATGAAATGATCAGAGGAAGTTACATCTAGTAGTTTTGGAATGAGAGATAGGGCTCTTACTGGTCCATGCATGCTGCTCATTGTAATACTTGAAAACCAGAAATTTAAGGATCATCGTAATTGTGTGGCTCACAAATTAAACACTTTCATGACCCCTGTCGAAAGTTGAGCTCAAATTGAGAGACACCAAGAGCAAGATGAAGCCATCAATTTTGTATCTTCTAGTACACCATAGGTAATCTATAGTTCCAATCATGGTGGTTGGCATAGCAACTGAAAAAGTATTATGCAACTATGCAAGTGGAGAAGATTATAATCTCCAAAACATATGCAAGTGGAGAAGATTATAATCTCTAGGACAACAGTATAATTTAAAAGTTGTGACAATTGTATTAGTGTTAAATGAGTGAGAGTGCTGCAAATGTATGTGTTACATAACTACTCTCCTTCACTTCCAGCATGGTGGCAAAAACACTTCCATCATGAACCAACAGACACACCAATATACACATAAATCTGAAGCTGATCATAGTACTATTTTGCTAATGCCAGAAAGCCAACTGAAAAAGTATTATGCAAATCCATCTAAAGTACTTGCGAATCACATTTTACATAGATGAAATGAAAAAATTTTAGAATTACCTCAACAACGATAGACTCAATGTAACGGCCCTGTATATTCAAACCCCATAAGGGTCCATATTCAGATCCGTCTCCTGCGAACAGACCGAAGTCTCGCAAGGGATATCTCACACACGTGTCCAAGAAGAATATAAAAGACAAACCACAACAGTAAGAGACCAAGAAAGACATGTGCTCATATCTGCATATAACAATTTCACAATTATCCATTTACATTATTACATGTCCAAATTAAAAAGAGTACAACTATCTGGGGCATACCCCGAGGGAGCACAAGCTCACACAACTAACTAACACTACACTACTGGGTGGTACAAGTCTATCACGACACTTCCGCAAGCCACACCAACTGTAAACCTGAATAGAACTGTAAGGGAGTGAGCCTCAACAAGTCACTGGCTTAGTAGGGAACCACCCAAAAACTACACACAACACGGAAGGACCTCAACCCCAACGGGTCTCACTAGCAACACCGGTAGCCAAACCATATCATGCTCACAGCAAAGCATAATTATATCAATTAACACAAATCCCGGAAAGAAGAAGAGATAGCAGAACTAGCACCATGCTACTAGTCTTCCCAATAACTGTAAAACCTAGGCCACAAGCCTCACAGGCACACCACCTCAACAGCTGGTCGCCTAAGCTGTAAGCCACACAGGCAAAGCATTGCCTAAGCTACTAGCTTCACTGTCAGCCTCCACACATGGGTAACAGGACTGCTAACCAAGAGTTAATCCTTTATACCCTCAAACCACGATGTACGAATGTCACACTTAAGTAACAGGACTGGCTACCACGAGGCCAATCCATCACGCACTAAACCTTATTCGAAACTTACCCAAGAAAGGGTAAAACACAACATGTGGAAGGTCTCACCACACGACCTCCACTTCACCACCTGAAAAGGCTAGTACTTAGCCAACCACGAGAAACCAGTACCCACAAAGGGTATAGGTACCTACCACCACGAGGTACCACCACTGAAACACAAACACAACTGTGCCACCACAAGGGCACACCACAATCAGTCAAACCACAACCAGTGAGTCTCTGCTCACCAACCACAGCGACAACTGTGCCAACACCATGGCACACCTTGACGGGTAAAACCACAACCAACACACGCTACAACCAGTAGCAAAGCACGAGTCGGAAAGCACGACGCCACCACACGGGACAGACTACTGGTTCATGATGCCAGTATCCAACCCGGACAACATAACACAAGAACTACCTCTCAGTCTCGCAGTCACGAACTTAAGGTTCAACTGCAGCTCCACAACATAAGTAAGGCTAAAGAATTGTGGAGACCAACCAAACCACCACAACCTACAGGTCACACACCCTGTAGGCCCATGTCAGGCACCTTTAGAGACTCTGGCCCGAGCTCTCTAAAGTGAGGCACTAGTAACATGACTAGCCAGGGCCCAGTACGTCTACTGGTGTCCGTAACCCAAGCTACGAGCGCGCTACAAGCGACCAAACAACAAACTCTCACAAGTTGATGTCCCCTACCGTCTTTCCCTCAGCCGGATGACAACTCTCCCTGAGAGTGAGGGTGTCCAGGAAGACGACAAGACCTCGTCGGTACCACTGTACCGGGACAAGCCACGAGCACACATAGATGCTTGGCTCACACAAAACCCGGGGCACCCAACTGAAGAGGCATTCCGGAATAGGCGCCGGACCACCACACTCGGAAATGCACAAACCATGATATATACTTATATATTCTTTATTACAAACCATGGTACAAATGTCAAGAATAGGTTGACTCTAGTCCCCCTGTGACCTACAAGCTACCACACACCAACACACATGTAAACTACGATAACTAATCACAAACTAGCCTATCATTGGTCATCACGAGACCTCCTTGACACATACATACAATACACACTATCTATACACCAACTCTTAACCTTACTTACATTATACTAATTAAACCATCTCTATTAGTCTGTAAAAGATGTCACAAGATTGAGGCTAGGTTCACACTGGAACCATCATTGCCCAGTCAACGCAACACTATGTGCCATGCACATATTCATACTACGAAAACACTATACCAACTATGTAAACCATATGTAAACCACCCACTAACCACGTGGGTAACATGCTCACAGAGCTCTACAGGTGCCAATGCACCTCTTACCAAAGCCATGCACGTTAAACATCGATAATCGGATAACCAAAACACCAAAAGCATGCAAAGCAGAACCCTCGGTTGTGATCGCGATAGAGAACAAGGCCACCTTCTGATCGCGACGCCACGACATGTCGCGATAAGAAACCCTGTCGCGATGGGTCGGCCTGTCATGACCTGGTCACGACAAC
This sequence comes from Colocasia esculenta, assembly GCA_014218235.1. Classification (NCBI taxonomy): domain Eukaryota; kingdom Viridiplantae; phylum Streptophyta; class Magnoliopsida; order Alismatales; family Araceae; genus Colocasia; species Colocasia esculenta. The sequence continues at coordinate 132,380,865 of CM024762.1, read as the reverse complement.
AGGGTCCGTCACCTTCTCTGGCGAAAACCTTAATCCGGGAACCATCTCTGGATTTTCCATGCAAACCACCCCATATGATGTTTCAACCCGGTTTTCATGCTCATTTCACCTTCTAGACATGGTATCTACTGTTTTTAAAGAGGTAAACAAGATAACATGCAATCCACTCAATCAAACATAGTGGAATCTCCCTACCTTCATAAAGAACACGCAATACACGCATGGCGTGGTGTTTCCCCCACTCCACGCGACGTCCTCGCGTCGAGAGCGCGTCGAACACCACGCCGGAATGCCAAATCGCCCAACGAAACCGCGGCAGCTCCTCTCCTGATCGAGTAGAGCTTGTGAAAGCTCTGTTCGGCCAACCTTCTTAAAAACCGCACAGCGGTTGGGATCGCGACGTACCTCCCCGTCGCGACCTTGTCGTGACAGACTAGGGTGTCGCCTTCCCATTCTCGACGTCAGCAGGCCACCCCAGCATGTGACACGCGATGCACATGCAGACGTCAACCCAAAACAGTGGCAACCAGAACGCGACCCCCACTACCATCGCGTTCAGAACGCGATCTACACCCCCGTCGCGTTCACATCCAGTGAACCAACGGGCACTACGGGCCTAACCTGTCGGCCCACTAAGCTCCACACAATGCACGGAAACCTCGACCAAGGCCCAATGACTCCATATTGGTCATGAGCACCATACCAAAACCAATAAACACAGATTCAAACTACCACTAAACAATGATCCACGAAGATCCAAAATGCGCTACGTTACATTACTATCACCTAAAAAGGAATGTCATCCTCGAGATTCAAAACGAGCGACAATAAACCACACTATCACCTAAAAAGAAACAAAGCCATATACAGAGCTTCCTCTGCATCTTTCTTTTTAACCCTTTACTCATTCCCATACTAGCTCTGCCTTCCCTTTCTTTTAAATTTATTCCACAACTACTTTATTCTCAAAACCCATTCTGCCATTCCTTATGTCACATCCCGTCATTTAATATAACTATAAATGTCGGGACGTGATAGAATGGTATCAGAGCATTGGTTGAGGATTCAAATAGTTATGGTCTTCAACATCCTGTAGTGACCTGTGAGGATGGGTAGAAAGCCTAAGGTTAAGCTAGATCGCTAAAGTTGGATATAGATTGTATTGAGTATGAACGGAATATCTAGAGGTATTTTTTTCCTACGAATCTTCTCCACTTCCATAACTTTATGCTTATAGTCTCTTCATTTTACAACCCATATTTCCTTTTGTTCCATGTTCTGTAGGATTCCTTCTTTCCTTCATTCTTGCTTCTCTTTGTTTCCTGCTCAAGAACCTCATGTTTAAAGTGTTTACCGTGTACACACACTTGTCTCTAATTCTGGAACAACCATAAAGTGTTGTTTCCATTCCTTGTAATCATGTCTTAGCTAAAGTTTGTGTTATGACTCAAGTAAGAAACTCATCCCATTAGAAGTAAGAAAATGTTGTCAGGAAATGTTGCACTTCTAGTTGTCATCTTTCCTTAGATTTCCATGCCATAGTATTCCCTATTGTCCTAGTCTCCCTCATGAGATATGGTGTTTAGAACTGGAAATAAGACCATTTAGATGTTGTAATATAATTTCTGGATGTTCAACCCATAACTGTCGATAGATGGCTTTCACCTGTCGACAGATGTTCCTCGCCTGTCGACAGCCCACTCTGGTCTGTCGACAGATAGTGTCAGACCCCAGAAACTGGTTCTAGGGGGACAGTAGCTGTCGACAGCCACTTTCTAGCTGTGACACATACCAGTCTGTGATGAACTATTCCTTCTTCAGTCAGAAGTGTCAGCAGGTTCAGTCAGAAGTGTCAGCAGGAACCCTGTAAAATTGGAACTCATACCATATCATTTAAGTACAACATTTACTTAAGATATTACATGTAAATAAGGAATTACCCCCCATTTGAATCTAATAAAAATATCAGAAAAATCATATCTCCTACCAATAAAAAATCAATTCTCCCACCGAAGGGAAAAATGCGATTTTTATGATTTTATCAAAATAACGTCTTTCTAATTCCTCACAATTTGGCCTACCTGAAAGTCTCATAATTAAATAAACCTAGTAGAATGCTAAGAATCCAAGGTCTGGTAAAAATGATAAACACACATATGACTTCTCAAGGGAGCCCTCAACTACTGAAGGAAAAGTCAACCTGCTCATCCCTTATTTTACATTAATATGACTTTTACATTGATATGTTATTATCTCCAACTCTAAATAAGAATGAGTAAATGAATGGTTCAATCGATCATATAGATTCATGACTATCCTCGTGATGTATTCTTCCGTGACTTTCCCATTTCCTTGGATTTTAATTATTATACTACTGAGATGAATCTTTAATCATCATTTACTCCATCCCTCACTAAACCAGTAAGACTCTTTAATACTCAATGTGTGGAACACTCACACAATTGATGACTCAAAAATTTAAGATTGTTTAAAATCTCACAAACCTTATACACACAATGCAGGATTGAATCTGTTTACTTCTATTGGAGTAGACAACCAAATAAATAGTGAAGAAAAGAAGTAGGAAAATATCCAACTAGGGAGATTTCTGAAGAAAAGCAATAATGCAAATACTTTGCACAAAATTTGGCTTTGGTCAGATAACTTCTTGAACTCTTGATTGCATTCTCTTTAAACTTGAACTCATCAAATTTCTCTTCTAACTATACACAAGATCAATTGTCTTTAAATTGAGTTAAATCCCAACATTTTGCTCAACTGACTAGTAACATGATTGTCAACTTGTACACACAATTGACTTGGGTCAATAGGAAAGTTTTAGAAAATCAAATCCATGTTTTCTAGAATTGACCTCAATCAGGTGATTGCAGTTTTGATTAACTGTCCATCAAGTAGAATTGGTCTTGTAGTATCTAATGTCAACCTTACATATTGGTAGAGCCAACCTAATCTCCATTTGGTTAACCTCAATCGTATTTTTCTCTAAGTGTAATTAAAACTTGATTAGTGTCAACCTGATCTCCATCTAAGGCGATACTTTGAACTTCTCTGCGCTATAGAAATCCATTAAGCATCGGCCTAACCTTTGCATAAAATCGACTCATATGTATCATCAAATTTAGTTCAGTAACTCACTCATTATAATTTGAGCGTCAACCTATGAAGTAACCAGAGTCAACACATTAAAAGGAGCCTTTGACTTCATAAATTTTCTTATGTTATAAAAAACTTGTGTTAAATATTTATTACCTTTTGCTTGATATATCAAAACCAGAACACAACATAAATCCTCTGTCATATCTCAAAATCCACAAGAAAAAACATGATTTAATTATGGAGGTTAATGTATCAATACCAGATACATACGGTAAAAATTGTATTAATAGTATGATTAGAAAAGTTGAATTACACGATTGATTAACTAAACTTAAATTTGTTTACTCAGCCAGCGGATGGAAAAGAAACACATTGGAGGGTGGTTCAAAATCAATGAACAATCTTGCTCAGTCCCTGGAGCAAGTAGTTCCAGTCGATGATAGGGAAAATAGAACTGCATGAAAATATTAGAAGTATCAATCCCAAGAACATGAGTATTACAATATCTCTACGGAAGAGAGCAGTTCCCTCCAATAAAGAGAAACACTGGCAAAGGATGGTGAAGAGGAACAAGAAAAGCAAAAAGATAGAAGGCCAACAAGCAAGAGAAAGTCAAGGCACAACTTAAAGAAGCTTGTGCATATTGTCACAAACCGAGCCATGTCAAAGAAGACTGTTGGCGGAGACTAGGAGCATGTTTGAGGTGTGGAAGTCTAAAGCATCGGATCTCAAATGTCTATACCACCTCAGGACAAACAAGAGTCCAGGAGACTTTAAGCTATAAGGAGAATTGACTGAAGTTATTAGACGTAATTCTTATGTATTAGTTAGTAGGACTAGAATAGACTGGGAGATGTTTGAGTTCAGTTGTTATAGCATGTCCAAGCTTAGTAGTTTTTGACAACCAAGTAATTTGTAAGGCGATTATAAAGTTCTGTATTAGAAATCTTAATGTGATAATAAAATCTTTATTGTTTTCTTCATATTCTCAATACTCGTTATTCTTGTCATACCTTATTAACCCTTTTCAAGGAATATTATGTTCATATAGCTCTTTGAGAGTTAGGTTATTCCTTGGTAGGAGAGACCTAAGGATAATATGCTATTAATGGAATTTGCTACTTACTTGCATACTACTGCTAGAAATAAGAAACATAGTAAAGAATGCATTTAATTGAACCCATGATCACAATATGGTTTCATAAGATCTAAATATTCAGATTTCCATCAACTAACAATATCATGATAACGTGATATGTAAAGAGTGTATACATTGTATGACATTATAATCATGACAAGATTTGTGAGACTAATTTGGATTAGATAAAATTTCAAAGGTTGAAAACTTAAATCTTTGTGATCCATCCCACTATCAAGAGTTTGGAGACCAACTCTTTTCTTAGTGGGGGATAGTGTAACACCCGAAAATTTTATTTCCTAGAAAAATATGAATAATTTGATGATTAACATAACTATTATCATGATATATAATTAGTCTTAATTTAGGACTTATTAGAGATAATAAATGATATTTCAAGTGTCGTCTTAGAGGTGCGCGCTCCGACAGGGCGACACCAGAAAACTGTAACGAAAAAAAAATGTGAACACCATAATTCTTAGAAAAATATGGTGATATTAGAAATATAAATCTCCGAATTGTTGATGTACGGATTTCGAGATTAAGCCGACCAACTTTTTTTCGGGCGATTTTTCACCCAGTGGAAAATAATTCTAAAATTAAACTAAAATCATCATAATTTGTAAAACATATATTAGTCTATGGTTGATTTTTAATACAAAAGGATCTCATTTGAATACATTTACATAGTGATCATTGGGCCTTTGAATATGGGGTATTTACGGAATGGTTTGGGATTTATCTCTGCTTACACAACATGGCTACGTAGCCCATGGTAAGGCAACTAAACCCTTACACGTTAGTTATATATATGTAAGCATGGATGGTTGCAATGAACCATGGTGTAAGCAGTAAAAATCCAATGGCTTTTACCACGACACATCCATAGTTTACGTGTCCTCATGCATGGAACCTTGCTGCTGGTTATAAAAGAAGGCCTCACACCATCTTGCGAACCTTTCCAGTGTTAGCTCCTGATGGTCTTTTTGTGTTTGTCTCCTCTTCTACTGGTTTGGCCGTTGTTGCTAGAGCTACTCCTTGCTTAGAAGAACTACAGCTGCTCTCCTATTTCCTGTTGCATCCACTTCTTGGATTGGAGGTGCTGAGAGTTGAAGCTGGGAGGAAATTACGTTGCACCTTGGTGTCTTTTCTTTCTTCCATCTACGGTGAGCCACGAAGTTGAAGTATCATCCTCCAAAAACATGTAGGATTCCCTCCCTTTCCTTCTTCTCTGACTCTTTTCTTGAACTAGACATCAAACTTACGGTTTTAAATGTTCAAGCTCTTGTTTTGGTTCCATGAATGCCTTCAGTACCATTTTTCCAAGATCATGTAGATTCATCTCCTTCTCCTTTAATCCTGTCTTTATACATATAGGAACCCCTGTTGGGATCAAGTTGCTATACTTGCAATCCTCCTCCCTCTTCTTCAGTTGTGGTAGACTTTTCATGTTTTGAAAGGAAGAATCTTGTTCTAACTCTCAGATTGGTTCCTTTTCCTTCTTCATCCATCCTTGGCCTTTATACATGATAGTAGAGTTTAGTGGAAGTCATAACCTTTAGAACAGTGTGATTATTTCTGTTTAGATTTTGGTACTTCAAGCCTTGATTTAGATCCTTGAAATACTTTGAGATTAAGTATCTATCTTGTAGGAATCTTTCCAACAAACTCTTGTTGTCATGGCTATACTTCCAGTACTACATCATGCTTAGTTTCTAGCTAGACAAGTATGGATTGTAACCTTATGTTTCGTCTTGCTTGGTTAGCATATAAATCACTGTGGAGACTACAAATAGGTTCTTCTATTTGATATAATTCATACCTTAATCCATAGGTTCCATAATTGGTATTCTTAAAGTGTACTCAAAGTCATTTCTGAAAGGAGAGTTGCTATCTGTTGACAGCCAGCCCATAGCTGTCGACAGACCCAGTCTCCCAGTACCTCAGATTACTGGGGCTGTTGCTATCTGTCAACAGCCAGCCCATAGCTGTCGATAAATACCCTCAGAACCAGCAAAACTGAGCTCTGGCTGTTGCTATCTGTCGACAGCCACTTCCTGGCTGTCGACACCTACTGTCCTGACCTGTATTGCAGCAATCTTCTACGTATAAGCTCTTGCTAAAACGTAATCCTAATAGCCTAGCAAGCTACCCTCTTCTTTACCTTGGTATTTACGTCGTGTTACTATAAAGTTCATCCACATTGTGTGCCCACTCATTCTTGGATTATTCTTGAAATTATCAATCACGTATGATACCCCGTTGATTCTACTTCCCTGTATCGTAACTGAGTTCATAAAACCTTGATATCCTGAGAGTTTGAAGATTTGAGTACCCTGTTGGTTATGAATAACTGATGATGACACTTATTGGGTCCCTAGACCCCCTTGATTAATATGCATGTGCAAATAGGGCTGGTCCAGTCCAGGAGGAGCCCGATTCATTACGGGCCGTAAGGAATGATAAAGGGCAACGGGATGTTTGGCATTGCATCATTTATTGTCTGATTATGGTCATCTGTGTAACTATTAAATGAGCCAGTTTTGAGTATATACCTGAGCATGCCTTGTGTTTTCATATCACTCACTGTTTCAAGCTTACTGTCCTGACATTTAATTGTGCATCTTTGTTATCCGTTCTGCCCTTGTCTTGGCTATCATGTATCCCACCCTTTGAATTAAGGATTTGCGTCCTACTGGGGCTAGTTAGCTCACCAAATCCTACCTTTTCAGGTATCTACAGTTCTAGAAGGCGGACATCGGATTTGAGGGCTGAGAGATCAACCTTACGGTGTTTAAGTTTGAATTGTAAATGGAGAGTCATGTAATACCTGCAGAATGTTAACGAATAATTTTTTTATTTAGTAAAGTCCCGAGCATTTACTGCTCAATTAGTTAAGTTTACTCTTGACTTATCATGCGTTCTCGTTCCGGCATTTATAGTTATATTAAATGACGGGACGTGACACCTTATCTTTCAACTATAGGCAATTCTATCCTGCTATTAGTGCTTTATCTCCTTGGACTAACCTACTTCCACATTATTCGGGTAATTCTATCTGGCCGATGGCGCTTTATATGCTTGGGCTCGATCTATTTCCACATTTTCCCTGGTTAGTTGATAACATTTCTTTCTGGGCCGTTTTTTTACTCAAATCCTTTCACTTTACATTGTTTAAAATTTCAATTTCTGATGTTATTCCACTATTTACTTATCACCACTAACCCTTATTTTACTTTATATCTTCTCATATTCTCAATTGCTCATTTCTTGCAAAATTTGCATTATTACCTTTGGATTTTTCTGCCTCCTCTGATCATTCTACACTAATGCTTCGATTCATATCCGACTAGTAACCCTTGCTTCTTTGCACAACCTTAAATTTCTTTTAATTACTTAAACTACATAATCTATGAATATTAAACTCTTCCACGCTTCCGCTGCGCTACCTGATCACACTAACCTTTCACTAAAATTTTCATAAATTCTAGATTCCCTTAATCCATTAATAACTTATCTTGCTTTAAATCATACTTTCCACCATTTTACATTTTTCTTATCATATATCAACATTACTTATTAACCTCACTCATATTCTATCTTTTGCTATATCTGTCATACTGAATTTTGAATCCTGACATATTTCTATTGATATACTTTCTCCTTTATATATTTTCCTTTCTTTAAACAGTATTCTCTAACCTGATTTAAGAAACCTATTCTATTCTTTTCATAATTTTCCATTCTCAATACCCGAAAATTTACCTTTACCTTTATTCAGGCCTTGCTCAATATATGACATCAAATCTCAAATTTCTTTAACCATTAAATTGATTATACTGCTCCTCCCCTTTTCTGCTCCCTTTCACTATATCTTAATCTGCTCACTATCCTTAATTGAGTATTTATAACTTACTTTCAAATTCTGGAAATATTCTTATAACAAAATCATTATTCATCTGGATCCACCTTACTGCATATCATTACACAAATTCTTATTACACACTCCTGATCATTTAATTATCACTATTCTATAATCTATCACATTCTTTTTCTTCACCTAAATCATTAATACTAACCTTATCTTTACTATCAATAGCATAACATAACACCATTTCTACAAAATATCTTCTCTCTTAATTAGTCTACTAGCTGATTAATCTCCAGGTGCCATTTATGCTACAATCCTTCTTACCCTCTACCATAATTAAAACTAAAATTATTTCTTTTAAACACTATGATTTATTTTACTTGATTCATTTACTGCCAATCATAATTAATTTCACTGTTAGCTCATTCACAAATATCCATCATAATCCACTTTACTATTCCTCATTACTTCTCAATGGACTAAACTTTGTCTTTCTAACTTACATAGCTTCAACTTACTTTAAATATTTAGTTTTAACTTCCATCTACTACCTTCAACCCAAGTTCCCTTCTCTGCTTCCACAATCTATACATAAATGCTAACACCACTACTCTTCTTTTAATACTACAACAACCTTATACAAATCTCTCTACGAAATCTTTATCCCTGCCTCTTACTAAACAAGCATCACTCTCTCTTATAAAATTTTCGGAAGAATCTTAACTTTACATTACTCTCTTACTTTCTCTTTAACCAATTGGTCATCTTTACACACACCTACATGAGTTTTCTATATACATTTTATATTATCCTCATTATTCATATCAACACTATCTTTAAATTCTATATTGCAATTATTTCTAATCACAGATATACTTAAAGATCATCTTGATCACTGCCTCTCCACTTACCAACATCTCATCTTAAACTAGACTACTTTACTTAATCATTTCAAATCTAACATGTCATTAATCATATTATTATCCAAGCAACTCCTTACACTCTATTAACATAAATCTCAACTCATAACTGTCTCTTGCTACAATTCTCAACCACAATTCACCCCATTTAACAGTCCTAACCACAAGCCTATTCCTTATTACGATACAATTCCTCTATTATTCTATCACATCACTACCTTATATCTTTCTCTACCACTCTGATCCTCATTAAAACACTTTTTTACTGAATTTCATAACTGAATTCACTAATTCTTTCATTTCTATAATAGAAAACCTTAATTAACTATACCTTAATAACAACTGACACCCAATAACTACTCACACTACACACCAAATATACATTTCCTTACCATTACCCACAACTACTAATCTGACCACCTAGACACACAATTCACATATCAAAACTCACGTGAAACCCATACTAAAAAGCACAAGACCCACATACTTACTACCAGTAGTGGCCATTAATCCATGTATTGGGACATTGTAATCTTAATGTCTTTTCATATTCTAACTGGACAATTGCTCTGATACCAACTGTAACGGCCCTAATATTCATACCCAATAAGGTCCATATCCAGATCCCTCTCTCGCGAACGGACCGAAGTCTCACAGGGATATCTCACACACGTGTTTAGGAAGATATAAAAGACCACCACAACAGTAAGAGACACGAAAGAACATGTGCTCATATCTGCATATAACATTTTCACACCTTCCATTAATTATTACATGTCTAAATTAAAAAGAGTACAACTACCTGTGGGCATACCCCGAGAGCACAAGCTCACACAACTGAACTAACACTACTGCTGGGGTACAAGTCTGTCACGCCACCTCTGCATGCCACACCACCGGTAAACCCTTAAAAGAATTGTAAGGAGTAAGCCTCAACAAGTCACCTAGCTCAGTAGGGAACCACCCCAAAAACTACCACAAACACAGAAGACCTCAACCCCAACGGGTCTCACTAGCAACACCAGTAGCCAAACCATATCATGCTCACAACAAAGCATAATTATATCAATTAACACAAAACCCGAAAAGAAGAAGAGATAGCAGAACTAGCACCCACGCTACTAGTCTGCCCAATAACTGTAAAACATAGGCCACAAGCCTCAACAGGCACACTACCCACAGCTGTTCCACCTAAGCGTACGCCACACAGGCAAAGGCCATTGCCTAAGCTACAGCTTCAGGCAGCACTCCACACATGGGTAACAGGACTGCTAACCAAGAGTTAATCCTTTATACCCTCACACCACGATGTATCGAATGTCACATTAAGTAACAGGACTGGCTACCACAGGCCAATCCATCGCACACTAAACCTTATTCGAAACTACCCAAGAAAGGGTTAACACACAACAAGTGGAAGGTCTCACCACACGACCTCCACTTCACCACCTGAAAAGCTAGTACTTAGCCAACCACAAGAAACCAGTACCCACAAAGGTACAGTACCTACCCCACCACGAGTACCACCACTAATACAAACACAACTGTGCCACCACAAGGGCACACCACAACTAGTCAAACCACACCAGTGATCTCTGCTCACCACCACAACGACAACTGTGCCAACACCAGGCACACCTTGACGGGTAAAACCACAACCAACACACGCTACAACTATAGCAAAGCACGAGTCGAAAGCACGACGCCACACACAAACGAACAGACTACTGGTTCATGACCGCCAGTATCCAACCCGAAAACACAACACATAACGACCTCTAGTCTCGCCGTCTCGGACGTAAGGTTCAACTGCAGCTCCACAACACAATACGACCAAAGAACTATGGAGACCAACCAAACCACCACAACCTAGGTCACAACACCCTGCAGGCCCATGTCTGGCACCTTTAGAGACTCTGGCCCGATCTTCTTAAGTGAGCTATGGTAACATGCCATGGCCCATTACGTCTACTGGTGTCCGTAACCCCAGCTACGAGCGCACTACAAGTGACCAAACACAAACTCTCACAGTCGCTGTCCCCTGCCGTCTTTCCCTCAGTTGGACGACAACTCTCCCCAAGAGTGGAGGGTGTCCAGGAAGACGACAAGACTTCGTCATACCACTATCCGGGACAAGACCCGGCACACACAGGTGCCTGCTCACTACAAACCTGGGGCACCCAACTAAAGAGGCATTTCGGAATAGGCGCCGGACCACCACCTCGCAATGCACAACCACGATATATACTTATTTATTCTTTATTACAAACCATGATACAAATGTCAAGATAGGTTGACTCTGGTCCCCCGGTGACCTACAAGCTACCACACACCACACATGTGTAAACTACGATAACTAATCACAAACTAGCCTATCATTGGTCATCACGAGACCTCCTTGCCACATACATACAATACACACTATCTATACACCAACTCTTACCTTACTTACATTAACTAATTAAACATCTCTATTAGTTCGTAAAAGAATGTCACAAGATTGAGGCTAGTTCACACTGGAACCATCATTGCCCAGTCAACGCAACACTATGTGCCATGCACATATTCATACTACGAAAACACTATACCAACTACGTAAACCATACGTAAACCACCCACTACCACGTGGGTAACATGCTCACAGAGCTATACGGTGCCAATGCCCTCTTCCCAAAGCCATGCACGTTAAACATCGTAATCGGATAACCAAACACCAAAGCATGCAAAGCAGAACCCTCGACTGTGATCGCGATAGAGGACAAGACCGCCTTCTGATCGCGACGCCACGACATGTCGCGATAAGAAACCCTGTCGCGACCTGGTCGCGACAGAAGGGTCCGTCGCCTTCTCAGGCGAAAACCCTAATCCGGGAACCATCTCTGGATTTTCCATGCAAACCACCCCATATGATGTTTCAACTCGGTTTTCATGCTCATTTCACCTTGTAAACATGTATTTACTATTTTTAAAGCAGTAAACAAGCTAACATGCAATCCACGCAATCAAACATGGTGGAATCTCCCTACCTTCATGAAGAACACGCAATCCACGCATGGCGTGGCGTTTCCCCCACTCCACGCAACGTCCTCGCGTCGAGAGTGCGTCGAACACCATGCCAGAATGCGACATCGCCCAACGAAACTGCGGCAGCTGCTCTCTCGATCGAGCAAAGCTTGTGAAAGCTCTGTTCGGCCAACCTTCTTAAAAATCGCACAGCGGTTGGGATCATGACGTACCTCCCCCTCGCGACCTTGTCGCGATGGACTAGGGCGTCGCCTTCCCATTGCTGACGTCAGCAGACCACCCTAGTGTGCAACACGCGGCGCACATGCAGACGTCGACCCAAAACAGTGGCAACCAGAACGCGACCCCCACTGCCGTCGCGTTCAGAATGTGACCTACACCCCCGTCGCGTTCACATCCAGTGAACCAACGGGCACTACGGGCCTAACCTGTCAGCCCACTGAGCTCCACACAATGCGCGAAAAACTCGACCAAGGCCCAATGACCCCATATTGGTCATGAGCACGATACCAAACCATAAACAACGGATTCAAACTACCATTAAACAACGATCCACGAAGATCCGAAAAACGCGCTACGTTACACTCAACTTTACCCATCTTCTGCCAATTCTTTAACTATAGCATTGAGATGAGCATTTTTTTGCTCTTATTGGGCTTGACATTGGCTTGAAGTACCCCACAAACTCATTGGTGTCAGGCCTGTACCCACTCCACGTACTCGACCAGGCCTATCTTTCCCCAATACTTGAGTAATATCATCAGCAGTTGCAATTGATGAAATTGATTATGATGATGGTTGTGTGATTTTTACATCCTGAAGTTTTGTCTACAATAAACACATATATAGTATTAATAAAATAAACACATAGTAGGCTAACTAAAATTGAAAACAACCACATCTATATGTCATACAATCATTGTAGTATTCTCCTCATTAACAGGTTGCCCACTTTTTTCACACGGGTCCTTTTAAATAGGTCCTTGTGATCAAGTTTCACTCCATTTTTTACAAATTATAAGACAAATTGTAGAACAGAAAAAAATGAGAACAGAAAAAAAGTGTTAGAAAAAAATGAGAATAGAAAACAAGTGTTAGCCAAAAAATGGGTTTGGATTACCTCCTCCTCATTTATGTCTGCAAAGCTCTTTGTCCCATCACAATGAAAATACTTATGACGACTTTTACTTTTCTTGTTTATGTCAAATACTTATGACGACTTTTACTTTCATGTTTATGTCACTACCTCTATAAAACATAGAGATAACTTTTAGCAAAAAAACATCATGAACATGTCTACAGCAAAAATTAAATTTACCTTCCTATAGAAAAACACCATGACTCAATTATATTTGCTTTCTATAAGCAAGATTATATTACCTTCCAACTATTAGAAGACCATGTTTGAACAACTCTTTTCCATTGTTCCACATTAACTCTTGGATCAGGTGGTATTTGTTGCTCATTTTGCTTCAAAGTTGGGTTGAAGTATTTTTTCTCAATTCATATTTCCAAGTCCTCCACTTTGATCCAAGTTCTTCATCACCCACTCTTTCAAATATGCGGGAATATCATATTTCCTCTACAACACATATTCATATAATTAATATATAATAATTAAACATAGAAAAGAAACATATGTATTAATTAGGGTAAGTGAAATCACCTGGACATACTCCCACCACATCATCCTTATGGGGGCAGACATTGCCCTCCAAGTTGGAGCATCAATTGGCATTTTATCACCGAGACGGATAATTGCTCCTAAAAATATTTCAAGAATGGCCACCCTCTCCACTGATTGTCCAAGTTCATTTATCTGGACAACAATTCGTTTACCATTATCTAAACCATGCACAGAAATTAGTTTTGTTGGTCCTCTATACTTCTTTTTAGAAACTTCCACCACCACCTCTTGCACCTCTATTTTTCTTAAGATCAAGTCATCTATGAATTTCTCAAATTCTGCTCTACTGAACCAATCACATGTAAGCTGAAAATTACACTCCATTAGTATGTTAGATCAAAAATCAAGACATGTAATTTGAGAGAGGAGCATAACTCACAAAAGATGGGTAATCATCCAAGGAAAATGAGGGTGGATCATTCTGTATGAAATGGTAGATGTAGTATAATACACAAAACCCGGACTCAGTGTCATTGGTTTGTTGTGGAACCTATGAAAAAAGAATGCATATAAACAAGTTCCAAGAATATAAATAGCAGTTAGATCATGTAGCATATATGTCTCTAACTCATTTATCGATGGAACTGAAATTCTATAGAAGACATTGCATCAGCATCACTGTCTTGTTCTTTGTACATATATTTCTTCAAAAATCTAAAAAAAAAATGTCAATATATTAGAGATAGGGAACCAATATATTACCTATGAATCATAGAGCTAATGTAGCACCAACCTTTAAATTGGCCGAACAAGTTTTGTTGGGTCAATACTATGGAGGGAATCAAGAAGCGTGATGAATGGCAAATCATCTTCTTCCTCATGACACAAAATTACAAGGCTCCAATGCCCCCTACATAACAGAAAAATTCTAAGGCCTAACACCTATCTTTTTATAGAAACATTTGTAAAGACTTGCTATTTTTTTAACAACTTACCACATGCATATCGACACGAATGGTACTTCTTCAGAAATACCTCTTTATCTTTGACCCATGTCAACATCTTTTTCCATTGAGAAGCATGGACTTATAATATGGAACCATAAACAATCCCAACAGTCATAGTTTTTTAAATGCACAGCTGAAAGAATACTCGATAGATAATCACTACAATTCCGTTTATTTTTAGAAATTCTATCAATTATAATGGAAGGCTTCAAGTTAAAAAATAATAATTAGAAACTCACTCATACGTTGTTGGAAGCTATTTGTATCCAATTTTTAGATGCTTCAGTTTCGTGGCTGTCTATCTTCTTTGAAAATCCCATAACATTCTGACAAGTCATATTTCTTTCTTTTCCTTCAGAATATCTTGCACTTGCAAAAGGCCAAAAGGCTTGCTCATCTTTATTACATTCTAACTTTTATCATCTTCACCTTCAATGGGTACTACATATTCGACACTTATTTTTCTCCCTCTGTTACATGCCAACAATATGATACTAAATATTATAGGCACAATTTAATCCTCTTTCCCAACATTAACATCAAGAAAGAAATAAGACTTGCATGTCTCGATCTTTATCGGCAATATCTAAAATTGAGATCAAATTTGAAAAATGGTTAAGATCTATTAAATAATAGTGAAAGCATATAACATCAATATCATCACCAAAATTGTATTAAAAAAACCATTACATAAACATTTCAAATAAAATCTCTTGCCCATCAATTCCCACCCTTTCTCATGTAACATGAATATCATCTAAATAATA
The DNA here is from genome assembly GCA_014218235.1 of Colocasia esculenta. Taxonomy (NCBI): domain Eukaryota; kingdom Viridiplantae; phylum Streptophyta; class Magnoliopsida; order Alismatales; family Araceae; genus Colocasia; species Colocasia esculenta. The sequence continues at coordinate 132,365,394 of CM024762.1, read as the reverse complement.
ATATCAACATCATCACTCGCCTAGTATTGTGTTTTCCACATCATTCTCAATGCTCTCCTCATTTTGCAATCAAAATAATTCTGGCTTAGTCTTCCTCACCACACACTCCTTGCTCTTTTGGATCATCTATGTACCATACTTGCTCCACTTGAGAAGCTAAAACATATGACTCAGTTGTACGTAACTTATATTTAAAGCTGACCATTGTGAAGTCTTCTTCTTCTCTCACTCCTCGTTGAATATCAACCCAATCACATTTGAAGAGTAACGCCGTTCTTGTATCATATAGTTCAACTCCAGAATTTCATCTAAAATGCCGTAATATGTCACTTCCCCTCGAATAGGAGATTTATTTTTTAAACTTGAAAACTTGAGATTTTACAGACATGACAACTCCACTATTTTGTGTGACCCTATGTCGTTCCACAATGTCGAGTTTGAAAGCGAAACCCATTTTACTAAGCAAGAGTCAACTTCTCAACCATATTTATTGGTCGATCCTTTATGCAACGTATATTTGTATCCAACCAATCTCCACATTGTGCTTGCAAAGTGTCAACCTACATAAAATGATGCATGTGGGTTATCATCACGAAAATTAATACATGTGGGTGAAAACCTACATTAAAATGAGAATGGTCTTCATCACTCACTTTACATTTAACCATTGCTGAAATTCTAATGTAGACACCTCTCAATCTTCATTGCTGTTGATTGTGGTCTTCCACTCCGTATAAACCAAGGTGCATACTATATAAAACACTTGTTATGAGATACACATATAAGATGTACATTAGGAAACATATAATATACAAGTTACCATCTTACTTACTCGATATAAGGAGTAATTGCTTCACAATTGAACAAGACATATCGATGATCTTGGTTCAACTCTTCATCGCTATGATAACAATTGGTGTCGGCGCCTAAAGTCAGCCTCCTTAAAAATATCCCATCCCATTTTAATTAGAATGTTCCATCATCTTCATTTCTTAAGGGTTGATTAAGCCATGTCTAAACATCATCATCTACATACCTAGGAGAAATGTAAGTGTCTCCTCCGCGATATAGCCTTCGGCCATTGAACCTTCTGGGCATGCCCTATTTCGAACATAGGACTTAAGTCTCACCTAAAACCTAACAAATTAATATAGACAAAACCAGATTATTAATAGCATAAATGTTTTATAATTTAGGCTAGACACATACCTTTCAATGGGGTACATCCCCTATAATGTACAGGGCCAACAAGTCTTGCTTCATCAAGTAAGTGGATGAGAAGATGTACCATGATATCAAAGAAATTAGGTAGGAAAATCATCTCCAAGCAACACAAATGTTTACAACTTGTTGCCGTAGAGTATAGAAATCATTTGAAGATGATGTCTTTGAACATATTTGTGAAAAAAATTGCAAAGATCAGTAATTACAGACCTCAATTCCTTTTGTGCCACTCCCCTCATTGCCACAAGAAGTAATTGTTGGATGAGCACATGACAATCGTGACTCTACAAAACACAAATCTTCTTGCGATCGTTGGGGTTGACATGCCTTGATATGGAACGCGCGGCATAGTTGACTGTGCATTTCGTTTCCCGAGTTCCTCGCACAAGTCAATATGCGCACTTCCTTTAAACTGTCTCACAGATTTAAAATAGAAAAAGAGAACTACACAATGGGAGAACAGTCATTTCCCCAGGGAGGCTGAATAGAACTTGAATTAAATACTTTGACTTGAAACCTCTATCGACTTGCATTAAAAGTAAATATGTAACAACACCGACCAAATCCCTCACACTGACATGCCAACCTTAATAGAATACTAAGCAGAATTAAAATGAAAGGAAATTGATACCACTATACCCTCACAGTTGAGGAATCAAACAGGTAGGCAGAAATTTAAAGCTAGAAACATACGGACCAATTTAAGTCTGAAATGATTCGGAACCCAAGAAATAAAATGATGACAGAACAAGATCCCTCAAAAAAAAAATTATCCAACCATGTACCCTTGTAGCGCCGGGGATGAACAAATAAGAAAACAGTAAAGCAAATAAACTACAACGTCAAGCTCATGATCGATCTATACTGAGAAAAGAATAAGAAACTATGAAATAAAATCTCAAACAAAATAAAGAAAACAGAAAATGAGCTAAACTCTCTGATCTCTCAATTTCTGGTTGCTCTCACTGCTACCTCCGGAAACTCCACATGCACAGACCTTAGATGGTCATGCTCCCAGACACGACAGTACCAATCTTCCAGCAAACTCACAGAAGAAGACAAGAACGATCAACTCTCATCCCTCTGGAATCTCTCACAGCAGAAAAAATGAAAGAAGCTTCCGAATTGATCTCTCCCGTTCTTACAACATAGAAGAAAGAAAGAAATTCCAAAAAAAATCATATAGAACTCCGGATTGATCTATCTCCCAACAGCAAGAACACTCCTCTGCTCTACAACTTTACATAAGAGAAGAAGAAAAAAGATTGCTCAAACCTCCCGAATGCTAAAGGAAACCCAAAAAAAAAAAAAATGGTAGAGAAAACCAATAATCTGAACTGGCGAAGCTCCTCCAATCTGACCCCACTGAAACTAAATTCTCCGAAATCGAACTCTCCAATTGTTGAACAGAAGAAAGAAAGAGAACATAAAAAAAATCGAACTCTCTGATCTGATCTCCGGAGAAAGAAAATAAAACTGGAACCTAGCCAATTCCAACATCTGGAAGAACAGGAAAGAAAATTTAAAAAAAAATCCTAGAAACTCCAACTAATGCTTGCTCTGCTCTACTGCTTAAACATGAAAAGAATTACAGAAGTAAAAGCTAAAAGATCCTACAATCCGAACCAGGAACCCCCTAAGAACTGGAAGAACAGAAAATACAGGAAATGGAGACTAAAAATCCTGAGAATTTTCTACTTGCCAACCCCCGGAGAAGAGGCACTCGGTCCTTTTATAGATGCCCGGGCGCCTCCCGGATCACCAGCGCAGTAGCACCAGATTGCCACGTCAGCCTCCTTCCCGCCTTCACTGCTTGCACGAACCCAGCCCAGCACGCCGCGCAGCACCATCAACCCGCACCAGCCACAAGATCTGGATCAGCACACCTCTGCATCATGCGCCAGCTCGTGCCATGCCACCTTCACAGCTCCACACACCAGCCGCGCCCTGGTCTTCCTGGCCGTGCCAACCTGCATACACAGCCACACCTGCCATCGCCATCTGCACACACTGCTTCGCACGCCGACCCCATCTGCGCACGGCCACACACTGCCATCCAACACCATCCGCCCTGGTGGCCTCCGCCACCTCAGCTGGCTTCACACCCAAATCTCCATGCCCAGCCCTAGCTGCCTCAGACCCATCCTGCCATCTGCCACCTCAGCCAACTGGTCTCCATCTGCACGGGAGCTGCTCCACACATGGCTGTACATGGCTGCTTCATACCGCGCCCAGGACCCTGCTCAGCTGCCTCCCTGCATGCCCTCAAACCTCCATCAGCACCAGAGCGCCAGCACTCCAGCCGAGCTCCAAACCCAGCCCTCCTGGCTCCGGCCTTCACTGCACACCAGCAGGGGTGCCTGCATCGCACCACCATATCCCGATCACGCATCCGGCGCCTTGCTTGATCTGCCGCGCAAAGCTGTAACGCCTGAGCTCCACAGCGCACCGAACCACCCTGGCTCGCCACCACTGCTGCGCACGCTCGGGCTGGTCCGCACCGCCTCAGCAGCTCCATCCCCTATATCCGCTCCGTACGGAGCTTCACAAAGCTCCGCCCCAAATCGCAACAGGCCCCTCTGCACCCAGATCTGGCCGTGTGCTGCGCACAGGAGCTTCACACAGCTCGCACCGCCTCAGGCTTCACGAAGCTTCTTCCTGCTTCTAGTTGGGGGAGAGAAGTGTGTTAGAATGGGTGGTATATATTGGAACAAATTTTATTTATTAACAAACTAACATCTATCTATTACTAAATTAGTATTTACAAAAACAGTATGTTAACAAAATCTATATATACAAAATTTATTGAAATTTTTATTTCTCAAACCATACCTAAGAGAAAAGACTTTTATTTGTAAACTATTCAAGAGACATGAGCATCTAACTGTGTTCTACCTAAAAATTTAATTAAAAGACTCAAAAATCTATATATGAATCGAATGAAAATAAAATTCAAATGTACGTTTATTTACAGACAACTGACATCTAAATTTAACTAAATGTATGAAATTTAACATGAAAATTTGTGCAATTATCACTCCCCCCTACTTGAACATTGCTAGTCCCTTAGCAATGAAAATTACTCCAATGTAGGACTAAAAGATGTAGGTCTCATGTTAACTAGTCATCATGTAAAAGATTAATGTATAGGTATGTCTTTCCTAATTGTAAGGCTTATGGCGAGAAATTAGTGCACAAGTGGTAGCTCACTTAGAGTTCACATCAGCCCTCCTGAGCTCTCTATCATCTCAGCTAGTATTTGAGATTAGATTAATTCGAGGGAGAAGAAAAGATTTGGAAATAAGATCTTTGCTCAGTCAGATCTGGTTGTTTCTCTCAGTTCCATTCTGCCCATCTTCCTTGAGGATTATTTCTCTGAGTTGGGGACTTTGCCTCTTTATTTGCACTTTGTGCACTCAGAATTTTGTTTCTTTTTCATCCATATGCTGCACAACCCATCACTTTTCAAGAGCAGCGAGTCCAACTTTACTCAATCTGGGGCATTTTTCATGGATATAATTTTTCTTTTGCTTTTTCTTTGCTTTCTTTTCTTTCTTTTCCTCTTAAGGAAGATGGACAGTCAAGTTCGTTGATCACATGCCTTCACCTCCTTCACAATTCACTTAAGGGGAAGGAGAAAATCAATCACCTCTCTCCTACTAGCTTTAACAGATTTGCTACATTTGGGTTCAGCTAATCTAAGTGGCTGTGTAGTGTGTATGAAAACTTCTTGCCATAAATCCTTACATAAGGTAGACAAGAAGTACATGTAATCCTTTATAGAGGCTACCTAACATGGATTTTTGCAAGGGAATGTGACAACCAAAAATTTTAATGGTTAAAGATCAGACACATAGTCTGAGTCTCGCATGCCAGACATTTTTATTCAAAGATGAAACATTGTGAAATTTTGTTTTTATTTGCATATGTACAAGCTAAAAGAAAGAAAATGAAGCAATGGTTAGGGGGGACTATGAATGCGTCCTTATTCTACCTCTCCCCCCCTACTTATTCACAGGAAAATAAAGTAAGACAGAGAATTACCTGATGAAGGAAATCTGTACACTTGGGTTACCTCCTAAGAAGCGCTAAGTTTATCGTCTTCAGCTAGACGCAATTAGGCTCATTTGGCTCAGCTAGCTTGGTAGAATCAATTTTTACAGAAGATGGGCTTTCAAAGAAATGCTTTAACCTTTGCCCATTGACAGTGAATGAATGTCCAGTTTTTGGGTCAAGAATATGACAGCACCATTGTCGTAGACTTTGACAACAGTGTAAGGACCATCCCCCGGACTTCAATTTTCCCGGAAACAGACGAAGTCTAAATTAAACAACCAGACCTTACATGCACTTGAAAATTTTTTCTATGATGTGTTTGTCATGGAATGCTTTGTCTTTGGCTTTATAGATTTTTGGCTTTGGCTTTGGATTATTCTCTCCCTTAAACCCTAGAGCACAGGGTTGGTCTATTACTTTTTTCACACAAGATTCTTCCCAAGAGTCTACCACTAGACAACTCTCTCCTTGATCATGGTGCCCAGATGCCTTAAAATATTGACACTAACCCGCTCATCCCCAAATGATATATCCATCATCACGGTAGCACAATTAATGTTGGCTCTAGCTGTAGCCAAAAAAGGTCTACCAAGGATGATGGTGGACTGAGTTAAATCCTGAGGAGTGTTCATGTCCAAATGATGAAATCGGCAGGAAAGTAACAATCATTGATTTTTTATAATAACGTCCTCAACTAAGCCTTTAGGAGTGGTAACAGAACGATCAGCTAGTTGAAGGATGACAGAAGTGGGTTTCAATTCTCCTAATTTGAATTTCTCGAAAATAGCAAAAGTAGGAGATTGACACTGGCTCCCAAATCCCAAGACTGCTTTCAAAAGTGACTCCACCGATGGTGCAAGGAATTAGTGGAGTGCCTGGATCTTTGAGTTTTTTAGGGAGTTGATTTAAGATAATGGCACTCACATTTTCTGGAAGAATGATTGTTTCAGTTTTTTTCTCATTTCACGTTTTGGAGTGCACATTTCTTTTAAGAATTTGGCATAAGCAGCACATGCTTAATGGCTTCAAGAAGAGGAATGTTGATGTGAACTTGTTTAAACAGTTCCAAGAGTTCTTCATTACCAGTTGATTTGTTTTGGATTTTGGCTTTAAAGCTTCAGGAAAGGGACTCTTGGAATGTAACAGTTTGGGTCTTCATTCATTTTAACTTTGTCTAGGGATTCTTCTGTCATTTTCTCTTTTTCCTTGGATTTTTCTTTATCAACATTCTCTTCAATTTCCTTTTCAATTTCTTTTCTTTATCCTCATTCAATGTTGACATGTGTGGGTGAGGATTTATCAAGATTTTTCCACTTCTAAAGTTGACACAGTTTTGACATCTTCCACTTGGGGGCCCCTAGCTTGAGCAGGGAGGATGATCCTGTTGTAAATGTTGATTCTGAATTTGTGGTGCTGGAATGTTCTGGACAAAAGCTTGTTGTTGATTTGTGGTGGAGGGGCATTTGGTCTAACAGGTGGTCTATACCCCTGAGCTTGATGGTATTGTTGGTTCTGATAGAATCCAGAGGTTGTTTCTTGGGTTTGCTACAGCTTGACTTGGCAATTGCCCTGCTTCCCTCCTTTGACATACATTAGCAATTTGAGACTCTATCCTTGCCAAGTTTTGTTGAAAATTTTGGTTTTGAGTTTGATATTGAGTTTGTTATTCTTGCATAGTTTGGCATAGAGTCGCCATCATATTTTGGAGTTGATTCATTTTATCATCCAATTAGGTTGAGGAGGTGGTGGTTGATATGAAGGTTGTTGGAAATTTGTATGAGCAAATTGATTGGAATTTTGATTTTCTTGGATTTGTGGAGGTCTGGAGTTAGAAGATTGGCCAAATCCTGAATTCTGATTGGGATATGATTGACCGTACATGGATTGCTTGAAGGTAGTTGGGAAAACTTGTTCGGATTGATTTTTCCATGAAACGTTTGGATGATTTCTCCAACCAGGGTTGTATGTGTTAGAATATGGATCATAGGAGGGTTTGTAGAAGCCTTGAGTAGCTTGGACTTGTTCCTGAATGAACGGGTAATTGGGCAGTAGTGGGACAAGCACTGGTTGGATGAGCTGGCTAGCACACATAGCACAAGTTTCAGGTTGTTGAGAAATTTGGGTGTGGTTTGCCCAGTCAAAGATAACAATTGATCAAATTTTGTTCCAACTTCTGCTCCAATCTCTGATCAAGTTTAGCTATAAGATCTTCTACCCTAAATCTGATTCTCCTCTGCCTTTTACTTCATACATCCCTGCCTTCTTTACAGGTCCTAACGCTCTCTCATAAGTAGAGTGAGGTATGATTGATAGAATTTTCACTTAATGTTTCAAAAAGATTATTGTCTCATCCTCGCTCTTAGTCATGAATGCTCCTCCACACGAAGCATCAACCATTTGCCTATTTGATTCAGTCAGTCCTTCATAAAGGCTTGAACAATTTGCCACCTCGACAGACCATGATGGGGACATTTTCTAAGTAACTCCTTCAATCTCTCCCATGATTCGTGCATTATTCTCCCGGGTGTTGGGAGAATCCAGTTATTGCTCTCCTCATTGTATTTGTTCGGCCAATCGGGTAAAATTTCTTTAAAAATTCCTGCTGCATTTCTGGCCATGTTGTGATAGTTCTCCCTATGGTTCCCAACCAATGTTTAGCCTTGTCTTTTAAGGAGAATGGAAATAGGGTCAACCTTAAGGCATTTTCAGTGAAGTTTTGGATCCTTACAGTGGAACAGATCTCTAGGAACACTATATGCCTATAAGGGTCTTCATTGGGATTGCCATAAAGGACGGCAACATCTGAATGGTTCCAGGTTTGATCTCAAAATGATTTGCCAGAATTTCGGCCTGATACAAGTAGCAGGTTGATAGTTAGAAGGAATAAAATACTCCTTCATCTGTCTGGGTGCAGCCTCTTCTAAATTTCTAGCAATTTGGTTTTGATCTTGGTTGGCCATCCTATGGAAAAATCTTTCAATCTCGTCTATAGGTTGGGCCAAATCTATGTTCAAGGATCGTCTACCAGGCATGCACAGATGGAAAGCCCTCTATTTATGATTTTTAAATTTTTAGTTTTTTATTGATTTTTGATGAATTTTTAAACAAACACAAACAAACAAACACTTTCAAATCAAATTAACCTACCACTAAGTGTTCCTTCGACTTATGTTATTTTTCTCAAAATCAGATTTATGCTTGCTTAAATCCAATTCTAACTCTTCTTGTACCGGCCAGGTAAGAGGTGGAGTAGAGGGAGGCCCCCTTTATTTTCGCAAGGACCCAATTAAGTAACCTCTAACTCACTTAAGCATAAGCTTTTTAACCTCTAATCCTAGACACCACACTTAAAGAGAAGTCTTAGAATTAAGAAAGAACAAATCTAATATGAACCCTAAGGCCACGTCTACTGGTTTTTATTGAAAGTTTAGGCAAATGCAAGAATGCGGAAATTTTTGTGATTTTTGGGCAAAGGAAAGGGTGATGAAATCCTCACCCTATCTTTTTATTCTAATGGGTGAAGCCCTTAAGCAGTCCCATTTAAAAGTGTGAAGTGCAACAAACAAGTTTGAACAATGGATTTTCTAATGCTAAGTCTAATGCATGAAACAAGAGTTAGAAATCTTACCTTTCACCCGCACTCTTCAATGCAAGAAAAGAGATGACAATTAAAATGACAATTAAGATGATAAATGTCCTAAAACATGAGATTCTAATCTTGAGAAATGAAATTATTTACAAACAAACGGCTAACATGAAAGAGCGATTTGAAAAAAAATTTAGACTTTAGATTTTTTAATTTTTATTTGATTTTTGAATTAAATGAAATGAAGCTAAGAAAATATAAGTGGTACTATAGACTAATGCCAAACCAATCAAACCACCAAGAGGCCAATTATTACATGCCAACGTGAAAGAAATCTCTGTACATGCACAGAGAATACATCAAAGCCTCACTACAAAGTTCACTCACACTCTTTCTATCTAAAATTCGGAATTAAAAACAATTAAAAAAAATTCAGCAAGCTCCTCCTCCAATGGGCTTCAAATGTCAAGCCCAATCTCGAAGTTCCTCTCCTTGTGCAAATCTGAATTGAAAGCCCAATAACAAGTCAATGTAAAACCAATAGAAATGAAATCAAATCAAAATAGATCTAAATCAAACTCTAATGCCTCCCCGGCAACGGCGCCAAGATGAACGCGCGGCATAGTTGACTGTGCATTTCGTTATCCAGAGTTCCTCGCACAAGTCAATATGCGCACTTCCTCTAAACTGTCTCACAGATTTAAAATAGAAAAAGAGAACTAGCACAATGGTGAGAACAGGTCATTTCCACAGGGAGGCTGAATAGAACTTGAATTAAAATACTTTGACTTGAAACCTCTATCGACATTGCATTAAAAGTAAATATGTAACAACACCGACCAAATCCCTCACATTTGACATGCAACCTTAATAGAATAATAAGCAGAATTAAAATGAAAGGAAATTGATACCACTATACCCTCACAGTTGAGGAATCAAACAGGTAGACAGAAATTTAAAGCTAGAAACATACGGACCAATTTAAGTCTGAAATGATTCGGAACCCAAGAAAATAAAATGATGACAGAACAAGATCCTAAAAAAAAAATATTATCCAACCAATGTACCCTTGTAGCGCCGGGGATGAACAAATAAGAAAATAGTAAAAGCAAATTAAACTACAACGTCAAGCTCATGATCTGATCTATACTGAGAAAAGAATAAGAAGACTATGAAATAAAATCTCAAACAAAATAAAGAAAACAGGAAAATGAGCTAAACTCTCTGATCTCTCAATTTCTGGTTGCTCTCACTGCTACCTCCGGAAACTCCACAATGCACAGACCTCAGATGGTCATGCTCCCAGACGTCGGACAGTACCAATCTTCCAGCAAACTCCACAGAAGAAGACAAGAACGATCAACTCTCATCCCTCTGGAATCTCTCACAGCAGAAAATGAAAGAAGCATTCCGAATTGATCTCTCCCAGTTCTTACAAACATAGAAGAAAGAAAGAAATTCCAAAAAAAATCATACAGAACTCTGGATTGATCTATCTCCCAACAGCAAGAACACTCCTCTGCTCTGCAACTTTACATAAGAGAAGAAGAAAAAAGATTGCTCAAACCTCCCGAATGCTAAAGGAAAACACCAAAGAAAAAAAAAATGGCAGAGAAAACCAATAATCTGAACTGGCGAAGCTCCTCCAATCTGATCCCACTGAAACTAAATTCTCCGAAATCGAACTCTCCAATTGTTGAACAGAAGAAAGAAAGAAGAACAGAAAAAAAATCGAACTCTCTGATCTGATCTCCAGGAGAAAGGAAAATAAAACTGGAACCTAGCCAATTCCAAACATCTGGAAGAACAGGAAAGAAAATTAAAAAAAAAATCCTAGAAACTCCAACTAATGCTTGCTCTGCTCTACTGCTTAAACATGAAAAGAAAATTACAGAAGTAAAAGCTAAAAGAAATCCTACAATCCGAACCAGGGAACCCCCTAAGAACTGGAAGAACAGAAAATACAGGGACATGGAGACTAAAAATCCTGAGAATTTTCCTACTTGCCAACCCCCGGAGAAGAGGACCTCGGGTCCTTTTATAGATGCCCGGGCGCCTCCCGGATCACCAGCGCAGTAGCACCAGGATTGCCACGTCAGCCTCCTTCCCGCCTTCACTGCTCTGCACGAACCCAGCCCAGCAACGCCACGCAGCACCATCAACCCACACCAGCCACAAGATCTGGATCAGCACATCTCTGCATCATGCGCCAGCTCGTGCCATGCCCAGCCTTCACAGCTCCACACACCAGCCGCGCCCTGGTCTTCCTGGCCGCGCCAACTTGCATACACAGCCACACCTGCCATCGCCATCTGCACACATTGCTTCGCACGCCGAACCCCATCTGCGCACGGCCACACACTGCCATCCAGCACCATCCACCCTGGTGGCCTCCGCCACCTCAGCTGGCTTCACACCCAAATCACCATACCCAGCCTTAGCCACCTCAGACCCATCCTGCCAACTGCCACCTCAGCCAGCTGGTCTCCATCTGCACGGGAGCTGCTCCACACATGGCTGCACCTGGCTGCTTCATACCGCGCCCAGGACCCAGCTCAGCCGCCTCCCTTCATGCCCTCAAACCGCCATCAGCACCAGAGCGCCAGCACTCCAGCCGAGCTCCAAACCCAGCCCTCCTGGCTCCGGCCTTCACCGCACACCAGTAGGGGTGCCTGCATCGCACCACCATATCCGGATCACGCGTCCATCGCCTGCTTGATCTGCCGTGCACAGGCTGTACGCCCGAGCTCCACAGCAGCACCGAACCACCCTGGCTCGCCACCACTGCTGCGCACGCCCGGGACTGGTCCGCACCGCCTCAGCAGCTCCATCCCCTGTATCCGCTCCGCACGGGAGCTTCACAAAGCTCCGCCCCAAGTGCAACAGACCCCTCTGCACCTAGATCTGGCTGATGTGCTGCGCACAGGAGCTTCACACAGCTCGCACCGCCTCAGGGCTTCACGAAGCTTCTTCCTGCTTCTAGTTGGGGGAGAGAAGTGTGTTAGAATGGGTGGAGTATATATTGAAACAAATTTTATTTATTAACAAACTAACATCTATCTATTACTAAATGAGTATTTACAAAAACAGTATGTTAACAAAATCTATTTATATACAAAATTTATTGAAATTTTTATTTCTCAAACCATACCTAAGAGAAAAGACTTTTATTTGTAAAACTATTCAAGAGACATGAGCATCTAACTGTGTTCTACCTAAAAATTTAATTAAAAGACTCAAAAATCTATATATGAATAGAATGAAAATTAAAATTCAAATGTATGTTATTTACAGACAACTGACATCTAAATTTAACTAAATGTATGAAATTTAACATGAAAATTTGTGCAATTATCAATATGTTAGATGCATAACCATATGGAACTTTCACATTGTTAAAGACTTTACAAATGGTTTGTCTCTCAATGTTGCTCAATGTAAATATGGCAGGCGGCAACAACAATCTATTATAGCTCAAAGTTTGTGGCTGAAGTGCAGTCCTTATACCCAAATGTTGTAGATCATAACGAGCTTTCAAGCCATCTTAGTTTTTCCATCAATGTCCAAAAGAGTACCAACAATACTATCACAAATATTTTTTCCGATATGCATTACATCAAGATTATGTCAGAGAAGTAACAACTTCTAATATGGATATTCAAAAAAGATACTTTTTTTCTTCCATGATAAATAGTTGGCAGGACCTTCAACATTACTCATAGATGTGTCTTTCTTATGTTTTCTCTTTACCTTTGTTTTGGTCAGTCCATGTAACTGCTCCAATATATCAATCCCAGACAATGAAATTGGTCTACTTCTCATTTCTTCTTTTCCATCAAACTGTCATTTTAAAGAATGAAATTTGTGATCCTCTTTCAGCCATCGACGATGATTTGTGTAACAGAACTTCCCACTTGCTTTCAACCATTGTGAACTTGTCTCTACATTACATGTAGGACAAGCTAGTCGACCCTTGGGGTAACGCCCTGACACGGAATATCGGGGCGGGATTACAGTTATTAAATAGTACAGAGCAAGAAATTAAATAACAATCCATTGCACAATTGGATAACACCAAATAAACTCCAATTTCATTAATATTCCATCAACGTCATGACCTAACTATTACATCAACTAATCAGAGCCATAACTAGGGCCCAGAGTACTTTATTGAAATCCAAACTAATACATATGGACTAACTAACTCATATCTATACTAACTATAAAGCAAATGGTTGCTGAAAGGGGTCACTCCTGAACGTCGTCCTCGTTCCCATCCACGTGAGTGTGGTCATCATCCGACTCACTTGAACACAAGAAATAAACACGCAGGATGAGCGAATAACGTCCAGTAGGACTTAATATCTCTTGAGAACAAGCATGCTTTAAATAATTAATGTCTTAATTGCCATGGCAACGAAAGAGTATAGTCATGTAGAGCTAGTAACGATAGTACGAGAGTAATAGCACTGGTATAGCACAACGATAACAACAATAGAATGGCCATGTAACGATAATAGCACTTGAATAGATAGCACTTTGATTGTCAACGATTAATTGTTATAGTATTAAATGGCACTGGATGCATGCCGTACACATCCTGATCATGTAACTCTTGCAAGGAAATAGCACTCTTCTGGAGCTCTCCCCAGGGCCAGATCGGGCCCTATTGCACTGGCATATAACACTTGTTATTTTATTTTCGACAATCAATTGTATGGCCAAATAGAGTACCAAGAAGAGATGAGAGTAGTAGACGAAATAGATGAGAGTGTAGAGAGAACGTGAATAGATGAGAGGATATAGATGGTAAACAAGATAGGGACCATAACGTAAAACACGATAAACAACGATAGTCACAGTTGCACGGCACAAGGTCGTGTACCGGCAGTCTGGTAGAAATCATCACCGCCCACTAGCCGTGCTATGAATACAGGCTAGATGGTCTAGCATGATCACAAGGTAAGAAGAGAACACACTAAGGCCATGGATCGTACTGATCCCTAAAGGTGTAACGGGTTTTAGGGTACAACCAGCTCATCGGCTAAGGACGTGCGCCAAAGCCAAGAAGACTTACGAAGGCCTTCACAAGGAGTCCCTAGCCCAATCGAGAGTATTCCTGATGGAGAGGTGGTCCAAGTCAAGAGAAAGTGTATAGAAAACTGGTCCGTCGTGCCTCGAGTGCTCGAAGGCCGAGGAAAACGGTAACGTTATTCAAAATGCGCGTATAAAACGAAGACAATTGTATTTAATTAAATAGGGAATTTAGTAATTTATTTCGCTAATTTACCAGATACATTATTGAATAACTTATTATGGTCAAATGGCAAACACTAACATTATGTGTCTGCACGTGTAAGAAATCAAGAGAACATGTATAGTTGTGCATATAGCTTTTAAATTAATAATTTTCATGTAATTAATACTCACTATTAATTAGCAAGTTATTATCTAACATGTTAGCACTTAAACAAGGTCAAAATGTCATAAAGATAGGGTTATATCAGCGAACCATATGTTATGGTCGAAATTCAGAGGTCACGACGTTAGCCTCTATCGCGTTCAGGTCGCGACAGGGATAACCGGCACGTTCAGGAAGTCCGGTCGCGACACCCACGCATGTCACGTTCAGTCGAATCGGCACTGGGGGTGAACCGGAGGGCAGGTCACGACCAGTCGACCTATCGCATTAAGTTCGCGACGGGTCTTGGTGTCGTGACCCGCTCTGAGGTCAGGACGGATCGGGCCGATGCGATCTCAGGGAGTGGCCCGAGCCCAGAAAAGAGGGATTTGCCTTTTTTCCAGGTGGGTCTACATGATATAGGGCTATTCAAAATTCGATATAAAATCACTCAATGATCCAAAAAGCATGAAATTAGTTTTAAACAGAAGTAGACTCATAGACCTACCAACAGACATGATTAATTCGAAATTAGACAAGATTTAGGCATGCTTTGATCAGGTTATATTTTAATGACCTAAACATGCGCAGTCATAGATCAACGAATTAATTAGTGATGGATACATGATGAAAATTAGGCAAACTAAGGGCGTTTGAAAGCTAACATGATGTAGTATTTATGAGAATTTTCTCATGGCATGGGATCAAGTATGCACGAGGTTTAAAAGCAAACATGAAGGGTCGGGTACATGGAACTGACATAGATTCAAAGAATTAATTCTCCCTCATGGGAGATCAAAATAGAGCAAAACAAGAGGGCTTTTACACGGGATCATGAAGTCCTCCTAGGGTAATTTTTAAATTTTCTCATGACAAGGGATCAAGTATGCACGAGGTTTAAAAGCAAACATGAAGGGTCAGGTACATGGAACTGACATGGATTCAAAGAATTAATTCTCCCCCATGGGAGATCAAAATAGAGCAAAACCAGAGGACTTTTACACGGGATCATGAAGTCCTCCTAGGGTAATTTTTACACGAATTTAGCTTGAGAGATTGCCTACCTTTTTCGCGGAGTAAAGAAATCCCTAGTTGGTGACGAAATAATGAAGAAAAAATCCCTTGTTCTAGCTCCTCTCCTCCTTGCCTCTTCGTCCTCAGCCCTTCTCCTTCATTTCCCAAGTCTCCAGCAGCGATCTAGAGTTTGTTAGGGCCGAAATAGTGGAGTTTTAATGTCTAATAGAGTCCTACCCTCTTCTAACTCTTCTCTTCTCCTCCAACTCCGAAAATTAGTAATTATACTTCTATTTTCTTTCATTTATCTGCTTAATGGGGTTGGGAAGAGAGCTAAATTCGTGGTCATGGGGTTAGGATAGGCTAAGGGCTCTTGTTCTAGATAAATACAAGTTATTTAGTATTTATCCTAGCCATTTACTAATTAATTAAATCCAAATTTGAGATAATTATTTCCCATCCCATGATGGGTTCCATTTTATTAGGCCCATTATTTAGTAATTGAGCCATTTACACAACGCATTAGGGTTTTAACTTAATGGGCTTGCTTAAATTCCCTTTTATTTCACTTATTTCTCATTTATTCTAATTAAATCTATTTACCACATTTATTTAAAATAACAATTTTATTTTATTTGGATTTTAAAAATCAAGGGTGCTACATCCTCCCCCTCTTAAAAGGAATTTGGTCCCCAAATTCATATGATCGTGAGAGGAAGAATGACTTACCAATAACTCCGGGTAGTTCCGTCGCATTAGTGCTTTGGCTCCCACGTGGCTTCTTCGACTTCGTGATTTCTCCACAATACCTTTACCATGGGTATAGATCGATTCCGAAGCTGTTGCATCTTCTTGTCCAATATCTTCACTGGCCTTTCTTCATAGGTCATATCTTTGTTCAAAATGATATCATCATAGCTGCTTATGTGTGACGGATCATACACGTATTTCCTCAACAATTACACATGAAATACGTTGTGTATAGTGGAGAATTGGGGAGGTAGTGCTAGTCGGTATGCCACCTCCCCAACTCTATCCAACACTTCAAATGGACATATGAATCGTGGTCTCAATTTGCCTTTCTTCCCAAATCTTTGGAATCCTCTGGTCGGGGATACTTTGAGCATTACATGGTCTCCAGCTTGGAATTCTAAATCTCTTCTTCTCTTGTCTGCATAGCTCTTTTGCCTAGACTGAGCTACCTTAATCCTGTCTCGGATAATCTGTATATCTCTGCTAGTGCTCTGCACCATGTCTGGTCCGAGCCATTGCTGTTCTCCTACCTCGTTCCAGCACACTGGTGATCCACAGCTTCTGCCATACAGTGCTTCAAAAGGTGCCATCTTAATGCTTGCCTGATAGTTGTTGTTATAGGCAAATTCAATTAGGGACAACTGTTCATTCCAATATCCATTAAAATCTATAGTGCAGGCACGAAGCATGTCTTCTACTATCTGATTTGTCCTTTCAGTCTGTCCATCTGTCTGGGGGTGGAAAGCAGTACTGAAATTTAACTTGTTTCCCAATGCCGTCTAAAGTCCCTTCCAGAATCTAGAAGTGAATCTGGGATCACGGTCTGAGACAATGGCTACGGGGACTCCATGCAATCTTACTATCTCTTTTACATAGAGGGCTGCTAACACATCAACACTCCAGGCGCTCTTGATTGGCAAGAAATGTGCGGACTTAGTTAAACGATCCACAATAACCCAGATAGCATCAAGTCCACCACGAGTTCGGGGTAAACCCATGATGAAATCCATGCTAATACTTTCCCACTTCCATTCGGGTATGTCTAGAGGTCTGAGTACACCCGCAGGATGACGGTGCTCGGCTTTCACCGGTTGGCATGTGAGGTAGTGTGCGGCATGCTCAGCCATCTCACGCTTCATGTTTGGCCACCAAAATGACCTTTTCATGTCTTGGTACATCTTGGTTGTGCCTGGGTGAATGGTGTACTTGGTCTTGTGGGCTTCATCCATCAGCTTTCTCTTCAGTTCTTCATTGTCAGGCACACAAGTCCTGGCATGGAATAATATTCTCCCATCTTCAGCGATGGAGAAATCTGGCTTGTCAGCTATGGTCTCCCTGACTCGGATTAGGAATGGATCATTAGCCTGCTGCTCTCTGATGTTGAAAAAAATGTCTGGTTGTGCCCTAAGGTTGGCAACTATCATCTTATCACTTCTTTTTTCAATGTTCAGGTCTAGACTGGCAAATTATTTCAACAATCGCATCTCGCCCATGACTAGACAAGATAAAGAAGCTACTGGCTTTCTACTAAGTGCATCAGCTACAACATTACCTTTGCCTGGGTGATATTGGATATTGAAATCGAAATCCTTCAAGTACTCCAGCCATCTCCATTGTCGCATATTGAGCTCCATCTGAGAAAATAAATACTTCAAACTCTTGTGGTCGTAGTAGACAATAAATTGCTCCCCATACAGATAATGTCTCCAGATCTTGAGTGCAAATACCACCGCAGCCAATTCTAAGTCATGGACAGGGTAATTAACTTCATGTGGCTTCAACTGCCTTAAAGAATACGCTATCACCTTTTCGTTCTGCATTAGTACGCAGCCTAGACTGATTCCAGATGCATCAGTGTAGACTGAGAATCCGGCGCCCTCGACTGGTAATGCGAGGATAGGTGCAGAAGTCAACAATTGCTTCAGGGTTTAGAAGCTCTTCTCGCACTCCTTGCTCTAGACATATGGGTTCTCCTTCCTCGTAAGACGCGTAAGAGGTACAGCTATCTTGGAGAAGTCTTTTATGAACCGTCTGTAATAACCAGCTAGTCCAAGAAAGCTCCTGATTTTAGTGACATTGGTCGCCTTTCCCAGTTGAGTACAACTTCTACCTTGGAAGGATCGACAGCGATACCATCCTTGGAAATAACATGGCCTAGGAATGACACCTCCTCGAGCCAGAATTCACACTTGCTCAATTTGGCATAGAGTTGGTTGTCCCGCAAGATCTGCAGAGCGATCCTCAGATGCTCCTCATGCTCTTCTTTGGTCTTGGAGTATATGAGAATATCATCAATGAATACTATGATGAATTTGTCGAGGTAGGGCCGATAGATGTTGTTCATTAGTTGCATGAAAGCTGCAGGAGCATTGGTTAGTCCAAAAGGCATGACTACAAATTCGTAATGACCGTACCTACTCCTGAAAGTGACTTGTAAATATCCGCATCTTTAATCCTCATTTGATGATATCTCGATCTAAGGTTAATCTTAGAAAAATATTTGGCTCCTAATATTTGATCAAATAATTCATCGGCACGAGGCAGAGGGTACTTGTTCTTGATAGTGAGATTATTCAGCTGCCTGTAGTCGATGCATAATCTCATTGATCCGTCCTTCTTCTTGATGAACAACACTGGTGCTCCCCATGGAGAAGTACTCGGTCTGATAAAACCTTTTTTCAGCAGTTCCATTAATTGCTCTATCAATTCTTTCAATTATGCGGGGGACATCCTGTAGGGTTGGCATGATACCGGTGCAGCTCCAGGTATGAGTTCAATTGAAAAATTCACATCTATTTCTGGTGGAATGTCTGGCAGCTCATCGGGAAACACATCGGGGTATTCTTGCACGATATGGATGTCTGATATCTTAGTTGCCTTCTTTTCTACCACAATTGCAGCAAGAAATGCCACACAACCCTTTCTAATCATGTTTTGTGCTTTTATGGCAGAGACGAGAGACAAATGCCTCTTGTGTCTACGTCTCGTAAAGGTTAACTTAGGGAATTCACTAAAAGTAATTTTCCCTCTTCTACAATCAACACAAGCCCCATAAGTAGATAGTCAATCGGCTCCCAGAATAACATCGTAGCCCTCCATGGGTATACAGATTAGATCAGCTCTAAGGTTAAGATCACCAATCTTAACATCAACTAATGGAAAATATTTGTTGAGTTGAGCTTTTTCTCCGTGTAGTGTTGTGACAGGTAGTTCAAATTCCATAGATGCAGGTTTTTCAGTTAATGTATCAGCAAATGCTTGTGATATAAATAAATGTGTCGCACCAGTGTCAAATAAAACAAATGCTGGTTGGGAAAAGACAAGTAGTGTACCTTCCACCACTCCACCTTCCTCGGTGGTTTCCACCTCATGCAAGGCCTGTAGTCAGCCGGGCTTCCTCTGTCCCGCAGGACGCTTCTCATTTTCTTTCAGCAGAGGGCAGTCGGGTATACGGTGCTCTCGACTACCACAACGAAGGCATGCGCCTACCTTCCTCCAGCACTCCTCTACAGTGTGACCTAGCTTGTCACAATGCTTGCATCTGGGCTTGTTGTTCGGAGTAGTAGGAGTGGGGACTTTGGGCTTTCGCTCCTGGCTTGGCCCGTCGGTAATGCTTAACGGCCTTTTCTTGCCGTTAGTGGGCTTGCTCGGCGCTCCGGATGCCAGCTCCTTCTTTAGCATTCTACCTTTGATGCGTTCGGTGAGTTCGGTCGCATCCTCCAGACATTGTGCTCTCTTGACCATCTCCGGATAGGTCTGAATATCAAACGGTGCCAGTTGTGTGATATAGCGGGTCTGAGCCCGTTGAGGAATCTTTTTGCCTTCATCCTCTCGGTGTTCACCAGATGATTGGCATAGCGTGCCAATCGGGAAAACTGAGCCTCATACTCAGCGATGGTCAAGTTCCTCTGCTTTAGTGCTACGAACTCGGCGGCTTTCTTCTCTTGGACTCTTTCTGAAAAATATTTGGAGTTGAAATGCTCCTTGAACTCATTCCATATGAATTGTGCATCAGTCCTTGTAGCTTCAATGGATTCCCACCACGCACGGGCGTCCCTTTCAAGCTGGAATGTGGCAAGTAAAAGCTTATCTCCATCCACACATTGCATAACACGTAAGATACGCTCAGTCTCCTTGAGCCAGTTCTCAGCCTCATCAGGGTCAGTAGACCCACTGAATCGAGGCGGGTTTAGATTGCGAAAGTTCCGGTGTAACTCTCTAGCTCCTCGGTTGTTGTTGTTATTAGCTCCAGCAGCCTGGAGTAATGCCTAAGTGAGCTGTTGGAATGTGTGTTGCATGTCACAGAGTTGAGCATGCTCCGCTGCCATTTCTAATGTTTATGTTCCTTCAAAAGAAAATTTTAAAACATAAGTCATTGAGTTTGCACTAAGTTTGTGCGTGTGTGAGTTTATTTTATCTTATTACCCAAGGTTCTATCCATCTCGCATAGGTACGGAATTAGACTCTAAGTCAAGGCAGGTCAAACCTAGATCATCCTATACTTAAGAATAACCCACAGGTCCCAGGATCAAAACCTAGCTCTGATACCACAAAACTGTAACGCCCCGACGCGGAATATCAGAGCGGGATTACAGTTATTAAATAGTATAGAGCAAGAAATTAAATAACAATCCATTGCACAATTGGATAACACCAAATAAACTCCAATTTCATTAATATTCCATCAACGTCATGACCTAACTATTACATCAACTAATCAGAGCCATAACTAGGGCTCAGAGTACTTTATTGAAATCCAAACTAATACATATGGACTAACTGACTCATATCTATACTAACTATAAAGCAAATGGTTGCTGAAAGGGGTCACTCCTGGACGTCGTCCTCGTTCCCATCCACGTGAGTGTGGTCATCATCCGACTCACCTGAACACAAGAAATAAACATGCAGGATGAGCGAATAACGTCCATTAGGACTTAATATCTCATGAGAACAAGCATGCTTTAAATAATTAATGTCTTAATTGCCATGGTAACGAAAGAGTATAGTCACGCAGAGCTAGTAACGATAGCACGAGAGTAATAGCACTGGTATAGCACAACGATAACAACAATAGAATGGCCATGTAACGATAATAGCACTTGAATAGATAGCACTTTGATTGTCAACGATTGATTTTTATAGTATTAAATGGCACTGGATGCATGCCGTACACATCCTGATCATGTAACTCTTGCAAGGAAATAGCACTCTTCTGGAGCTCTCCCTAGGACTAGATCAGGCCCTATTGCACTGGCATATAGCACTTGTTATTTTATTTTCGACAATCAATTGTATGGCCAAATAGAGTACCAAGAAGAGATGAGAGTAGTAGACGAAATAGATGAGAGTGTAGAGAGAACGTGAATAGATGAGAGGATATAGATGGTAGACAAGATAGGGACCATAACGTAAAACACGATAAACAGCGATAGTCACAGTTGCACAGCACAAGGTCGTGTACTGGCAGTCTGGTAGAAATCATCACCGCCCACTAGCCGTGCTATGAACACAGGCTAAATGGTCTGGCATGATCACAAGGTAAGAAGAGAACACACTAAGGCCATGGATCGTACTGATCCCTAAAGGTGTAACGGGTTTTAGGGTACAACCAGCTCATCGGCTAAGGACGTGCGCCAAAGCCAAGAAGACTTACGGAGGCCTTCAGAAGGAGTCCCTAGCCCAATCGAGAGTATTCCTGATGGAGAGGTGGTCCAAGTCAAGAGAAAGTGTGTAGAAAATTGGTCTGTGGTGCCTCGAGTGCTCAAAGGCCAAGGGAAAACGATAACGGTATTCAAAATGCGTGTATAAAATAGAGACAATTGTATTTAATTAAATAGGGAATTTAGTAATTTATTTCGCTAATTTACCAGATACATTATTGAATAACTTATTAGGGTCAAATGGCAAACACTAACGTTATGTATGTGCACGTGTAAGAAATCAAGAGAACATGTATAGTTGTGCATATAGCTTTTAATTAATAATTTTCATGTAATTAATACTCACTATTAATTAGCAAGTTATTATCTAACATGTTAGCACTTAAACAGGGTCAAAATGTCATAAAGATAGGGTTATATCAGCGAACCATATGTTCTGGTCGAAATTCAGAGGTCGCGACATCAGCCTCTATCGCGTTCAGGTCGCGACAGGGATAACCGACGCATTCAGGAAGTCAGGTCGCGACGGACTTGAAGGCCGCAATCAGGTCGCGACCCTCAGGGCTGTCGCGTTAAGGCCATCACGACACCCATGCATGTCGCGTTCAGTCGAACAGGCACTAGGGGTGAACCGATAGGCAGGTCGCGACCAGTCGACCTATCACGTTAAGTTCGCGACGGGTCCTGGTGTCGCGACCCCCTCTGAGGTCGCGACGGATCGGCCGTCGTGATCTCAGGGAGTGGCCCGAGCCCAAAAAAGAGGGATTTGTCTTTTTTCCAGGTGGGTCTACATGATATAGGGATATTCAAATTTGATATAAAATCACTCAGTGTTCCAAAAAGCATGAAATCAGTTTTAAACGGAAGTAGACTCATAGACCTACCAACAGACATGATTAATTCAAAATTAGACAAGGTTTAGGTATGCTTTGATCAGGTTACATTTTGATGACCTAAACATGCACAGTCATAGATCAACGAATTAATTAGTGATGGATACATGATGAAAATTAGGCAAACTAGGGGCGTTTGAAAGCTAACATGATGTAGTATTTATGAGAATTTTCTCATGGCATGGGATCAAGTATGCATGAAGTTTAAAAACAAACATGAAGGGTCAGGTACATGGAACTGACATGGATTCAAAGAATTAATTCTCCCTCATGGGAGATCAAAATAGAGCAAAACTAGAGGGATTTTGCACGGGATCATGAAGTCCTCCTAGGTAATTTTTACACGAATTTAGCTTGAGAGATTGCCTACATTTTCGTGGAGTAACAGTACAAGAAAATGCGCTATTTCCGACGGAATGAATCCGTCGGAAATCCGACGGTATTCCGTCGGAAAAGGCGCCTTCCGACCGCTTTCCGTCCAAAGCTCGTCGGAAACTGTTTGTCGGAAATACTTGGTCAGAAATTTCCGACGGATGACAATTCCGTCGGAATTCGGTCGAAACCTCCGACAGATATAATCCGTCGGGAAAGCCGTCAGTATTTTCCAACGGAATTGCCGACGGTGTTTTGCCGTCGGTAATTTATCAGTTCCGACGGATACTTATCCGTCGGCCAATCCGTCAGTATTTTTCGACGGCATTACCGACGGTCTTTTTCCGTCGGTAATTTATAAGTTCCGACGGATACTTATCCGTCGGAAAATCCGTCGGAAAATACACATATTTTTTTAAAAAAATAGGCAAATAAAAATGATTTGTCAACATTGCTACAATGTCAAACCTGCTACAATATTCATAAATTTAACAAATACTAACAATTAACATAAAATCATAAAATACAATAAATATAAAATCATATAGAATAATGAATACAAAAATCAACATAGATCTGCTGGATCGTCTGCTGTCCCTGCCTCGTCATCATCTGGAGCTGGATCCTATATTAAAATAAATTAAAATGAGACACATTAATAATAAATAAAAGACATACATTATTTTCAAAAATGAAATTTAAAACATGTGATTATTTCTCAAGCTTAATACAATACTATTTTTAGATCCATCATTTTCTTGGGTGTTTTTAGATCCATCCTTTGAATGCCCAACCCAATCCGGAGATCCAAATTGGATTCCGTCAGTTCCCACACGTCACTTTAACCCACCCGGTCGTGTCGGAGAAAACGGCACGTCGATCGGATCCCTATTTGGGATTTTAGACCCCCGGGTTGCGTGTTTTAACCATTTATATATGCTTGGCCGTATTTTTAGATCCGTCCTTTGAATGCCCAACCCAATCCGGGGATCCAAATTGGATTCCATCAGTTTCTACACGTCACTTTAACCCACCTGGTCGTATCGGAGAAAACGGCACCTCGATCGGATCCCTATTTGGGATTTTGGACCCCCGGTTGTGTGTTTTAACCTTTTATATATACTTGCCCGTTTTTACATCCGTCCTTTGAATGCACAACCCAATCCGGAGATCCAAATGGATTCTGTCAGTTTCTACACGTCACTTTAACCCACCGGTCGTGTCGGAGAAAACGACACGTCGATTGGATCCCTATTTGGGATTTTGGACCCTCGGGTTGCGTGTTTTAACCATTTATATATGCTTGACCGTGTTTTTAGATCCGTCCTTTGAATGCCCAACCCAATTGGGGGTCCAAATTAGATTCCGTCAGTTTCTACACGTCACTTTAACCCACCCGGTCGTGTCGGAGAAAACGGCACGTCGATCGGATCTCTATTTTGGATTTTGGACCCCCAGGTTGTGTGTTTTAACCTTTTATATATACTTGCCTGTTTTTAGATCCGTCCTTTGAATACCCAACCCAATCGGGGATCCAAATTGGATTCCGTCAGTTTCTACACGTCACTTTAACCCATCCGATCTTGTCGGAGAAAACAGCACATCGATCGGATTCCTATTTGGGATTTTGGACCCCCGGGTTGTGTGTTTTAACCTTTTATATATGCTTGACCGTGTTTTTAGATCCGTCCTTTGAATGCCCAACCAAATCCAAGGAACCAAATTAGATTCTGTCAGTTTCTATACGTCACTTTAACCCACCCGGTCGTGTCGGAGAAAACGGCACGTCGATCGGATCCCTATTTAGGATTTTGGACCCCCGGGTTGTGTGTTTTAACCTTTTATATATACTTGCCCGTTTTTAGATCCGTCCTTTGAATGCCCACCCAATCCGGAGATCTAAATTGGATTCCGTCAGTTTCTACACGTCACTTTAACCCACCCGGTCGTGTCGGAGAAAATGGCACGTCGATCGGATCCCTTTGGGATTTTGGACCCTCGGGTTGCGTGTTTTAACCATTTATATCTGTTTGACCGTGTTTTTAGATCCGTCCTTTGAATGCCCAACCCAATCTGGAGATCCAAATTAGATTTTGTTAGTTTCTACACGTCACTTTAACCCACCCGGTCGTGTCGGAGAAAACGGCACGTCGATCGGATCCCTATTTGGGATTTTAGACCCCGGGTTGTGTGTTTTGACCCTTTTATATATATTTAGGTGTTTTTTAGATCTGTCATTTCAATGCCCAACCCAATCCGGAGATCCAAATTGGATTCCGTCAGTTCCCACACGTCACTTTAACACACCCGGTCGTGTCGGAGAAAACAGCATGCCGATCCGATCCCTATTTGGGATTTTGGACCCCCGGGTTGTGTTTTGACCCTTTATATATACTTGGGTGTTTTTAGATCCGTCAATTGAACGCCCGACCCAATCCGGAGATCCAAATTGGATTCCCTCAGTTCCGACACGTCACTTTAACCCACCCGGTCGTGTGGGAGAAAACGGCACGCCGATCCGATCCCTATATGGGATTTTGAACCCCTGGGTTGTGTGTTTTGACCCTTATATATACTTGGGTGTTTATTAGATCCGTCATTTCAATGCCCAACCCAATCTGGAGATCCAAATTGGATTCCGTCAGTTCCCACACGTCACTTTAACCCACTTGGTCGTGTCGGAGAAAACGGCACGCCGATCCGATCCCTATTTAGGATTTTGGACCCCCGGGTTGTGTGTTTTGACCCTTTATATACTTGGGTGTTTTTTAGATCCGTAACCCAATCCGGAGATCCAAATGGATTCCGTCAGTTCCCACACGTCACTTTAACCCACCCGGTCGTGTCGGAGAAAACGGCATGCCGATCCGATCCCTATTTGGGATTTTGGACCCTCGGGTTGTGTGTTTTGACTCTTTATATATACTTGGGTGTTTTTTAGATCCATCATTTCAATGCCCAACCCAATCCGAAGATCCAAATTGGATTCCGTCAGTTCCCACACATCACTTTAACCCACTCGGTCGTGTCGGAGAAAACGGCACGCCGATCGATCCCTATTTGGGATTTTGGACTCCCGGGTTGTGTGTTTTGACCCTTTATATATACTTGTGTATTTTTTAGATCCGTCAATTGAACGCCCGACCCAATCCGAGATCCAAATTGGATTCCGTCAGTTCCCACACGTCACTTTAACCCACCCGGTCGTGTGGGAGAAAACGGCACGCCGATCAGATCCCTATTTGGGATTTTGGACCCCCGGGTTGTGTTTTAAACCCTTTATATGTAATTGTTGTTTTTTAGATCTGTCAATTGAACGCCCGTCCCAATCCTAAGTATATGAAATTAATACTAATACTGACCTGAGCTGCTGGCTGTGTGGGGCGTACTCCCTGCATTATTGAGATGAACTGCTGAACCATATCGCTGAACTGCGTCTATAGCTGTACCCGCTGTGTCTCTATCTCTTCCCGCTGCGCCTGTAGCTCTACCCGCTGTGTTTGTAGCTCTACCCGCTGCGTCTGTAGCTCTGTACGTAGCTCCTCCTGAATGATGCCTCTAATGTCCTCTACACCACTGACGGGCGGCGCAGAAGATGAACTCGCGTGTGCGGGGGAGCGATCGAACTGGCATATGAGGACAACACTCGATGAGTATCCAGGCTGTCCCCAAAGCCGTACACTCGACCCTTCCTCTGCACTCCCGCTGCCTCGACCCAAGCATCCGCATCCAAATCTGGCTGGGGAGTGCCCTCTGTGTAGCGATCCGCCATCGTCCTGTCGTACGTCTCCTATAAAATAATTTAAAATTAAATTATTGAAAACAAATTACTTTAATATCATAATTGAATTCATAATTTAAAGCTTGACTTACAGCAATCGTGCGGGCACTCTCGGTAACATAGTCATCCGTCCTCTTCCGCTTATGAGTCCGGTCAAATAACTCGCGGAAAGTAGGGGCACGCTCCAGGTCGTGATGCTTAAAATTCAACAAAATTAGTTAGTTTCACAATAATAATATATATGTATATATGAATCGAACAATAAAATACTTACCAATTTTTGACTGTGGGTCGCATAAAATACGGATCCACTAGTATGCACATTCTTCTCCGGTTGAGTTGCTCTGTTGCGTATTGCCGCCTGTGACCGCTGCTGCCATGGTCCAGCAGCCCAACGCTCGCAAAGGGACTCCCAATAGTCCCTCCGCAGCCAAACAGGGTCGTAATCCACCCAAGCCATAGGATCCCGGTACCTGTGGTCTTCATTGCCTTGTCCCGTACCTCCCACATCGACTTTCTTAAATTAGTCTGGGCCGTAATCTCCTAGACGGCTCGAGCTCGAGGGAGATCCTCGGGTCTTGTGAACACGAACCTCCGCTGTAAAGAAATAAAATTAATCAACGTTCTGCAATAAACCCAAATTAATAATAATTGAATAAATGACTTCAACTCTTCTGAAAAATAAAAATACCGTAAACATGTCAAATAATAAATCCCGGACTGGCACCGGGAAGTCTCTCCATGCATCCACTGGTCCTGGAATATGTGCGTGGACCAGCGTCGTAATATAGCGGGAAGCAGGACTGGGATCTATCTTCCCCCTACAATTCCACATTAATTTTCTACATGAAATGTATATCCTAAATAACAAATACAGTAACACTGAGATGATGAACTTTACCCTGAGATCCAGCATAATTGTCGTCCTGGTAGCTGAGGCCCCTCCTCAGCTGCTGGATGCCGGCTCTCCACCTCTATTGAAAATATTTAGTACACTTTTATTGTATAAATTGCAAGAGACCAAACATACTAATCTATTGAACATACGTTTACCTTGTGGTGAGGAAGAAGACGAAGGGGGCACTGCTCGGATGGTCGACAGGGAGGCAAAATTTCATACACATTAGAAAATATAAATTTCAAATAAACAACAATATAGAAATTTACCTGTCGCTGGGACGACGGGCGTGGACGGGGAGGCAGTCCCTGCAAAATTTCATACACATTAGAAATTATAATTTTAATAAACAACAATATAGAAATTTACCTGTCGCTGGACGACGGGCGTAGACGGGGAGGCAGTCCCTGCAAAATTCATACACATTAGAAATTATGATTTCAATAAACAACAAATAGAATTTACCTGTCGCTGGGAAGACGGGCGTGGATAGGGAGGCAGTCCCTGTAAAATTGTATGTACGTTAGTTCTCGTGAAATCAATATAAAAATAATACCCATATAGTTTTTTGTGTACATATGCATATACCTGTCGCGGACCTGGAGGCAGACGTGGACGGGGAGGCAGTCCCTCTGCCAACAGACGTGGCAACCGTCCGACTGCGTCCTCCACGTACCATATCTCTATTGATACAAATAAAGATATAGCAAGTCATTAGCACTCAATTTGAAGTAGCAATTTATTATGAACATCTAATTAACAACAACACCAATTTCTTACAAATATGCAGTATATTATCTATATTCATCATCAGATGCTGAAGACATGTTTAATTCAGCATCATCTTCATCTCATCCTGTACATAAATAATGTCGGATCAAACCAATGACACTTGAACAGAATACATTGTTGTCTTGTCCCAAAAATTGCAGTTCAATGACTTCTTCGAGAATGCCATATTTTCATTGTAGGCACTTCCCTTCACACATACGCCGCTGTTCATCGTAGACTTATTCCGTCCATAATCTCTCGTGTGAAATCTGTATCCATTCACAATGTAGCCTGGATAGACACGTACAATCTTCGAGGGGCCAAAACTAATCTGTTGTACTCTTGAATTAGGAATGAAGCCTTTTCAACCTATTATGAGATAAATAGACAAACATTGAATAAATGACTTCAACTCAGTCTGCATAAAAACATAACACTTATATTTCAAATAATTAGACACATACTCGAGATCTTAACCAAGTAGGAAAAGACTTCTCCCGTTCCTTTTCAACCTGCACGTCATTAGATGTGGATTCCGTCGCACTATAACCGAGTCAAACTCTCTGCAATGTAAATGTCACACGTTAGGTTCTGCAGCAATGCACGCAAATGATAACGAATAAGCGTGGAGAGCTTACTGAATGTAAGGGTCTAGTTCTTCGCAATTCATGAACACGTAGATCTCCGCAGCTACCAACTCTCTGTCTTGGAGTGCGCGAGTAGATGAAGATCCGAACGCCCGTCCGGGACACTTGAATACAGAGAGTCAGTCTGACACCTCGGAATCTCCACCATCATCATTACGTGGAGGTTGAGTGCGTCGGGTTCGTATTTCCGTGTCAAAGTACATCGAACAGAAGTTCGATATCTCCTCAATGAGGTACGCCTGAGTAATGGAGCCCTCAACTTGTGCTTTGTTACGGACTTTCATCTTAAGATCGTGCATGCACCTACGACAATAATTCAAATGCATACATAAGTAATATAAAAGATCGTCGTAATGGCAATAAATTGAGATGTAGAAATATACCTCTCAAACGATACATCCATCGAAATTGTATTGGTCCTCCGACCCTTGCCTCATATGGTAAATGGATGATCAGGTGCTCCATTGAATCAAAGATGCTGGAGGAAATATCTTCTCTAATTTACAGACTCTGAATTATATTTTGCTCTATATTTTGCAAGTCATGAATTTTGAGTTCTGATGCAGATAAAATCCTGAAAATTGACTCAGCTTAGTCATTGCTCCCCATATTTGTTTCGGCAACAACTCACGAAAAGCAAGAGGCATCAGTCTTTGCATGAAAACATGGCAGTCATGACTCTTCATTCCGTATATTTTTCCCTCGTTGACATTTACACAACGCGCATATTCGAGACATATCCATCCGGAATTCTCAATTGCTTTAACCATTGCAACACTTCCTTAATCTGTCTGGCCCCAAGCACATATGCAGCTTTAGGTTGCACCACTTTTCCTTGAACATGCTGTAGCTCTAGTTCTGGACGTTTGCAAAGTACTTTCAAATCGAAACGTGCCTTGACGTTATCCTTCATTTTGCCTTTGACGTCCATAACTGTGTTGAACACATTATCAAAAACATTCTTCTCTATATGCATGACGTCTAGGTTATGATGTATCAAAAGTGTTGACCAATAAGGCAATTCCCAAAAAATGCTTTGCTTCACCCAATTGTGATCCTTCCCAAAGCCAGGGATTTGTCGGGTACTACCAGCCAGTTGTGTTACAGTCGGTAAGTTCTGGACCCGCCTCGCCATGTTTCCACCAGACACCCGTTCCATATCTACCTCCTCCATCACAGTTGTATTTTTCATAAAAGAATCATTTTGCTTTCGGAAAGGATGGTCACTGGGTAGAAACCACCGATGACAATCGAACCAACAAGATTTCCCCCAGATTTCAACACAAATGATTTAGATCCTCCATGCAATAAGGACATGCCAACCTCCCATGTGTGCTCCAGCCAGATAACATGCCGTAGGCTGGAAAGTCACTTATTGTCACATTAATGCAGCCTTCAGATTGAAATTCTGTTTTCTGGATGCATCATAAGACTGCACACCATCTGACCATAACAATTTCATCTCATCAATCAACGGTCTGAGATATATGTTTATATTCTTTCTTGGACTTTTTGGACCCGGAATCAGCAATGAAAGGAACAGATTCTCACGCTTCATGCACATGCTTGGCGGAAGGTTATACTGTGTTAGGAATACTGGCCAACATGAGTAAGATGCCACCGAGCCTCCGAAAGGATTGAAACCATCTGTGCATAAACCAAGCCGTATGTTGCGTGGATCCCTTGACAAGTAAAGATGAGTACGACTAAAATAAGCCCAGCTTCACCATCGGCAGCATGACTCATTTCACCTTCGTCGCGACGGACTCTTTCCGCATGCCAAGTCATATGTCCAGCTGTCCTCGAGGACATGAACAATCGCTGCAATCTGGTGTGATAGGAAGTACCGCAATGACTTATACGGAACATCCTTATGCTTTGACTTGTCCCCTCTCTTGGGCTTGAACCTATCATGCTTACAAATACAGTATGATGTCTTATCTGCATCCTCTTTGTAGTACAGCATACAGTGATTCGGACATGCATCAATTTTCATAAAACCAAGCCCCAAATCATTCACCATCTTCTTCGCACGGTAAAAGTCAGCAGGTAACCTCTCTGATTGAGGAAGCATGCTCTTGACCAGTAAGAGAAGCCGGTCAAAACAACTCTCGCTCATATGAAATTCATATTTCAAATTCATAGCTGCGACACTGCAGAGAACCGTGTATGCTTCTCACAACCATCCCATAATGGCTCATCAGCATCTCGAAGTAACTGATAAAATCTCTGAGCTGTATCATTCGGCACTTCTTCATTTGTTTGATCTTCATGAATATTGAACTCCGGACCAGCAGCATCGACAACCATGTCTACGTACGTACTTGTGGAGGCAAAGTAATTAGCTGGTGCAGACGACTGAATATTCAACTCACCATGACACGACCATAACTCATAATGGCCAACAAATCCTCTCGTATATATGATGCTACACATCCCATGTCGATATCCACTTTCTGTTCTTACAAGCCGAACACGGACATCAGATGTTACCCATCGAATCAACTGCTACTGATGAATTACTCAATGCAAACTCAATAAAACTGTCAACTCCGTCTTTAAACTCCTCGTCACAACTCCATTCACTATTCCACGGTACATCCATAATCGATTCTCATAAGACATTTTTCCTACAGATTAAATGTCATGTCCCGAGTTAAAATCCAACACACCCTCACATCATTCAATACCATACATATGATACATACGTTATATGGAGAGTCCCAGAGCTAATAGGTGAAATAAAGCGTTGACGTAAAGATAAATGAAGAGTAAACATACATGAATATCAAATAAATTTGAGCACTATATAAATACTTAATGGTATTGAACATTAAAACAACACAAACCGTGATGTCTTCATATTAGGCCACTACCACTTGATCGGCTCTTTATTCACCAGCTTCTCAGTAGATTTCCTAGGGAGTGAACTAACCACTGATATCCCTAAATATAGTTTTCCAATACATCTCTTCGTACATATTGAGAAGACATAACTTTGAGAATGTCAAGTTCTTTGACACAATTCTTTTTCACAAATTTACACCAGTCTTTTCCAATAAACATATACATACTACCACACCAACTGCGTCGTAAGATTATAGAATATCGCACTCCTTTTTCATCTTGAACAATAACAGATAATTCACTTTTATTTTCTAAACTTTGTCTTTCTTCTTTCCGAATAATCTTTATGATTTTCTTCATCTTCTCTTTCACCAAAAGTAAACCATCATGCAATCTTCGAATATCGAGCGGAAATATTTTACGTTCAAACAAACAAGTACTTTGATACGTTGGACATTTGTTCTTTTTAAGTCTAATTTCCAATCGCGAACTCTCATCACTAATTAGAAAAAAAAATTATAACATTTTATTCATGAGTAATTTAAAATATGAAATTAAATCATAATATGGTAAATATGAAAAAATCAATCAAATGGCTACAAATAACATACGAATGTTGAATGATTAACTTGCAGTGTGAAATTTGTGAAAGTAAACAATATGTTTAACAAAGAAAGTCATTGCATTGTTTATTTTCATGTCAAGCGTAAAAAAATAACAGCGAGCAAAATAAATAAAAAATAACGTAATTTACCAAAAGCTTTGAATATAAGCAATTAGGAGAAGGAACTTGTAGGTCCGATCTAATTTTTAGGAATTTTAATAATACACACACACCAAACATCAAGGTGTTAGCTTATGTGCTATCCACAGTAAGAGAAGTACTCTAAACAATTTCAAATGAGCAATTTCAAATCCAAACAAATACTATCTTTTAATCTCCCATCCAAATTGACTTTTCATACACTTTTATATTTATATGGAGCTTTCATATTGATTTATTGATTGCACAACTACTTTGAAAACTCCATTAGACTAACACATATAACTTAGGAAGATGAGTTGACTAGATCTCCTTTGGGCAATCTGGAGGTTACTGTCTATATGGTTTATGTTATATTTTTTATATTTACTGTATAGTCTGTGAATTTAGGTTTTCTCCTTTTTAGATTTTCACTGGTAGAGAAGAAGATTGTTCTGAAGCCATAGGTCTACAAAGACGATACAAGACGCAGGCCAGCCAAAATGTTGAAGGGGAAGGGGGAGCCAGATGGGGAGGGGGTGCTGGGACGGGGAGGGGGAGGGGGGGCATTTGTACTCGACGAATTGTACTCGACGAATTTTCATATTTTAAACACTTTAATATAGATTCATTGCTTATATTCTCAAACAATATTTCTCAAGTAGTCAAATCAAGTTCATCAACAGAAGTAGATTCTTGATGACTTGGGAGTGGAGTTCTACAACTACTAGAACTTCCTGCAGTGCTTTGTCCCAGTGGCGGATCCTGAAACTTAGTCCAGTGGGGTCACTTGGACCAATTTTCAAGATTTCTTGATAATTTATTATATTTTATTAAAAAATTAAAAAAATATTTCAATTATACACAAATATGCTCTTTCACTTCTTCTTACAAATTTGGATGATAATCTGATATCTTTTTCAACAAATATGCTCTTCTCACTTCATCTTGCAAATTTGGATGATAATCTGATATCTTTTTCCTTAATCCTAGATCTGATTCTAAAGAAGTCAAGTCCAAATGTTCCTCTAATTGTGCTACATTTTGTTGTTGCACTTCATTAGTGGAAGAAGATCCTTGCAATGGACTTCTAGAACTACTAGAACTTGATGCATTACCTTGTCCTTCACTTAATTTCACCAAATAATGCGAGAGAGAGAGAGAGAGAGAGAGAGAGCGGGAGAGGAAAAGGGGGTGGGGGTTTCGGCGGAGGAAGTAAAGGTATTTTACCGACGTCATTTCCGACTACAAATATCCGTCGGAATTACTACCGACGGATATTCGACGGTAATATGTCCGTCGGAAGATCCGTTGGTATTATCCTTACCGACGGATATTGCCGACGGAATTATTTCCGTCGGAACTTCCGACTTATTGTTTGACGGACATTAGCACACTATTTCTTTTAATCTTACATATATACCACATGTTTTTTTATTTCTTACTCACATGCACACATGCCTATGACATGGACACATGCTAGAAACTTTTTAGAAGTTTATGTTACTATCTAACAGTAACTAAACATTGATTAAATGAATTTAACTAAACATGCTTATCATGATTATAAAAACTTCATAAATTCATAACTATTAAAAATAGAAGTTAGAACATGCTCAGATTTTTATCTTAGGCTACTTACATGTGAATAACACATTTATAATTTTGTAGAATTTTTGAAGCATTATAACTATCTTTTGAATTTAAATCAAATTTCAAGAGGATATTATGTAAATGCTTAAAAATTCTACAAAAGGATAAAATGGGTTAAATAGTCTATAACAAGCTTATGATACTCAAAATCCTAGATCAAAATATTCTAAACATATTTCATGGTATAACTACTTTACAAAAATTAAATTTAACATGCTATGGTTAATTCTTATATAAGCAAAATATATAAATTCTATAATTATCAAGAAAATATTCGAGGCTCCATGATCCTCTCATAGTGCTCAACACTATGACAGAACCGTCAAAACCTATAAATACGCACAAATCTCACAAAATTATTAATACATTCTATTCAGAAAATTTAGAAAAATGAAGGGGGGGCTGGGGTGAGGAATGGAGGGGGAGGGGGGGGGGGGGGGCGACAGGGTGGGGGGGGGAGGGGGGGGGGAAGGGAGGGGGAGGGGGTGACAGGGGAGGGGGGGCTGGACGGGAGGGGGAGGGGAGGCCGACTGGGGGTGGGTCGCCGGTTGCGGGAGGGGGGGGGGCGGTTTCCGGAGGGAGGTAGCGGGGGTGGGGAAGAGAGGGGGAGGGGGGCGGATACATACCCGGCTGGCGGCACCGGTGGTGGAGCACGGTGGTGCGACGGGGCCGGTCGAGGCTGCAGGCGGTGAGGGGCGTGGCGACGAGCGGCGACGGGGCGGTCGGGGCGGCGGCGGTGGGGCGGCAGGCAGCGAGGGGCGCGGCGGCGAGCGTGAGAGAGAGAGAGAGAGAGAGAGAGAGCGAGAGAGAGAGAGAGAGAGAGAGAGAGAGAGAGAGAGAGAGAGAGAGAGAGAGAGAGAGAGAGAGAGAGAGAGAGAGAGACGAGCGGAGATAGAGTGGTTTTGCGGGGGGGGAGGGAAATAGTAAAATTCCGACGGACAATTCCGACGGAACTATTAAGTCG
Organism: Colocasia esculenta; assembly: GCA_014218235.1. Taxonomy (NCBI): domain Eukaryota; kingdom Viridiplantae; phylum Streptophyta; class Magnoliopsida; order Alismatales; family Araceae; genus Colocasia; species Colocasia esculenta. Next base: position 132,330,129 of record CM024762.1, on the reverse strand, counting down.
GAAAACCGTCGGTAATATATAAGTACCGACAGAAATTTCCGGCGGATATTTATCCGTCGGTATTACCGACGGATATTTCGACGGAACTATTTAGTCGGTAGTTCGATGGATTTTCCGACGGAAATATTTCCGTCGGAAATATCCGTCGGTAAAACCGCTTTCTCTTATAGTGTAAAGAAATCCCTAGTTGGTGACAAAATAATGAAGAAGAAATCCCTTGTTCTAGCTCCTCTCCTCCTTGCCTCTTCGTCCTCAGCCCTTCTCCTTCGTCTCCCAAGTCTCCAGCAGCGATCTATGGTTTGCTAGGGCCGAAATAGTGGAGTTTTAATGTCTAATAGAGTCCTACCCTCTTCTAACTCTTCTCTTCTCCTCCAACTCCAAAAAATAGTAATTATCCTCCTATTTTCTTTCATTTATCTGCCTAATGCGGTCGGAAAGAGAGCTAAATTCGTGGCCATGGGGTTAGGATAGGCTAAGGGCTCTTGTTCTAGATAAATACAAGTTATTTAGTATTTATCCTAGCCTTTTACCATTTAATAATAATTAAATCCGATTTAGGATAATATTTCCCATCCCACGATGGGCTCCACTTTATTAGGACAGATTTAGTAATTGAGCCATTTACACAACCCATTAGGGTTTTAACTTAATGGGCGTGCTTAAATTCCTTTTATTTCACTTATTTCTCATTTATTCTAATTAAATCTATTTACCTTATTTATTTTAAATAAAAAACTTTATTTTATTTGGATTTTAAAAATCAAGGGTGCTACACTTGGTGCTCCAACCAGATAGATAAGCATATGCAAGAAAATCATTAATGGTCCATAGTAATGCAGCATGCATACAAAAGGTTTCACCTTTAGAATCATCATATGTTTCAACTCCATGCCATAGTATTTGCAATTCTTCTACAAGTGGTTGAAGATAAACATCAATATCATTTCCAGGTCCATTAGGGCTAGGAATGATTAAAGATACAAAAATATTTTGTGGCTTCATACACTGCCATGGAGGTAGGTTGTATGGTGTCAATACACAGGCCATGTACTATGACTCGTACTCATTGTTCTAAAGGATTGAAACAATCACTTGCCAACCTAAACGTACATGCGAGATTATAAACCAAACCATCTATGACATCTAAAGCTTTCCGACAAGGGAATCAGCTGGATGCTCAATAATAACATCTTCTTGCCGCTCATCTCTATGCCATCTCATGTTTTCTGAAAATTTGCTACACATATATAATCTTTTCAACCTTGGAATGAAGGGAAAGTGCCGAAGAACCTTCTTGGCTATCTTTTTTTTTATACCCACTTTTTCCCTTGTAGTCCATCTAGATTCTCCACATTTGGGACATTGCTCATAAGACTCATAGTCTTTCAAATATAAAAAGCAATCATTTGGGCATACATCAATTATGATAACGTTTCCCAAAGTACTAATGATTTTTTTCAATTCATAAAATGTACTTGGCAATACCTCAATTGGAACAGCCTCTTCAACAACTTAATAGCATGTTGAAGGATTGTTACTCATTTTACCCATACATTTTATGTTGAACAATCGGATTATAAATGATAGTTTGTTGAAAGTCTTGCATCTGGATATAATGGTTGTTCAACATCTTCCTGTAGATTTCGAATGTACCATAGTCCCCTTTATCTGATTGGCAGAGATGTTTTCTATATATATATTATTTCCAAGCCAAATACATCTCGCAACATTGAACGCATACCACCATCCTTTGGGAGATCTTCACATGCAGAATCTAGGGATGTCGGTCAACTACAAGATGATTAGGCCCATGAAAGTCTCAAACCTTTTGTCTTTGATGTCTCCATTGAAGCATAAATGTTCCCTAACTATGTTCTTGTCCCATTTACACATACATGCACAATTCACACAAGGGCACTTGATACTTGACCATGGATCAGAATACCTACATGCAAAATCGATGAACAAGTCCACTCCATCTAGATATTCCTTTGAGTGCTTTGGCTTGTCCATCCAACTCCAATCCATTTTCCTAATGAACTTTACTCTAACAAAAAAAAATAAATCTCATCATATACTCATTGACAAAAAAAATACAAAAAAACATATTTCAAGTCCACAAAAAATGATTTCTACATGTATAATGATCATTCATATGAGCCATACATAATTGTTGCAGTTTGTTCTGTAGCACCTTCATGGCTTCTTCAAACAAGAGTTTCAACCTGCGAGATGCCTACAAACACAAAGAGAAAACATAGTCAAGTAAACTTCACACAGTCGAAGGAGGGAATGGGGAGGGCTGGGAGGCCAATAGAGGCTGGCTGGGGAATAGATTCGAAGGAGGGGATGGAGAGAGTTGGAGAAGCTAACAGAGGCTAGCTGGGGAGTACATTCGAAGGAGGGCATGGGGAGGCCAACGAAGGTGGGGTGTCACTGGCTGGGGAGGCCAACGGAGGGCTGTGGTGCCAACTGGGGAGACCAACTCTCAATAGAGGTGGGGGGGCTCTGACTGGTGAGGCTAACGCTCAATGGGATGCGATGGCCAATGGAGGGAATGGACGGCCGAGGCAGACTAGTGGTCCGACGAAGGAGATTAGTTAGAGATAGAGAGTGAGAAAGGGAAGACATAGAGAGAGAGAGAGAGAGAGAGAGAGAGGAGATGCGAGAGAGAGGAGAGAGAGAGAGAGCCGAGAGAGAGGAGAGATGAGAGAGAGGAGAGAGAGGGAGAAGGGGTGAGGCACCTGCTGCAAGAGGGTCTTTCTGCAAACTATGAAATGCCAGTAGTGGAAGTAGCATGTCGCACATCGGGTCGTAGGAGGGGCGCCGAAGTGGCAGGTAGCCTGGGTGACAGTCGGGGATGGCAGAGTGCGGGTGGTTTGATTTAGGACTGCGACGTGGAGTGAAAAGGGGTTGTTCGGGTACCTCATCTCACAGAAGGGATGCACCTCGATCTCACAGGCGGGGATGGTCTCAATCTCACAGAGCGTGGGGGGGAGATGGGGGATGGCCAGAGTGTTGGGGAAGGGGTCTGGGAGTTGTTTATTTTTGATGACCAAACTGTCCCCATAATAAATATTTCCATTTATTTATATATTAATTTTGATGATTAACAAAATAACACTAATGATTACTTGAGCCTTGAGAACAGGAAATAAAAGAAAAATGAAAGTTCAAGACAATCTGGTAAGTCTCATCACACTTCTATCCAAGTCTTTGTATCGACTTCCTTGATAAGCAGAACGATTTCCTCTTTGACCGGAAACTCAAAAAAATCGATATCGCATCGACTTCTTGAAAGAGAACGATTCCTCTTTAGACCGGCAAAACTCAAACGATTTCTTTAATCGCAACGACTCTCTAGACCGTAACGATTTCTTTGACCTCGTAACGATTTCTTTAGAACTCGCAACGACTCTCTAGCCGTAACGATTTTTTTAGACCTCGTAACGATTTCTTTAGAACTCGCAACACTTGATAGTCATAACGATTTCGTTGTAACGATTTCCTTACAACTGATAGTCATAACGATTTCGTGTAACGATTTCCTTACAACTTGATAGTCATAACGATTTCGTGTAACGATTTCCTTACACTTGATAGTCATAACGATTTCGTGTAACGATTTCCTTACAACTTGATAGTCATAACGATTTCGTGTAACGATTTCCTTACAACTTGATAGTCATAACGATTTCGTGTAACGATTTCCTTACAACTTGATAGTCATAACGATTTCTTGTAACGATTTCTTTAGAACTCGCAACGACTTGCTTGTTGTAACGACTTCATAAGTTATCACAACGATTTCTTTACAGTTCATAACGACTTGCTATAATTCATAACGATTTCATAAGTTATGAAGTCAGCAAGATTCTTTTTATCGAATTTCTTGATGTATCAGTATAATGCCTTTTAATAGCGTTGAAAAGTCAAAGTCATATCTTGTCCGTTGACTGCTATGCATTAAATGCTCTCTGATCGTATCTCCCATGCATGCAGACAATATCTTCCATTTCTATGCTACTCTGTCTACGTACTTTTTTAGACAGAAAGGAGCTTGCTATATACTGCAATATCTGTTCCATCTCAACTAACAATAGACAGCAGTCTTAGCTGTCCTCTATTTATTGATGATATGCTTACAGATATCTGACAAGACTCATCTGGACAACGTTGGACACAAGATACAAAGTTCTATGACATCTCTTGGCGTGTACACAAGGATAAAAGACTGACGATCAGAAGCTTCCTCAGTGACCAGTCTAACGTACACAAGGATAAGAGACAACGGACACTTCAACGTTCGAATTTGAATCAGCAGTTTAAATAGAAGACTAAGACGGAAAAGAGAGAGAGGGAGTGAGCAACACGCTTGATTTTGAAGAAGAAAGAAATCCATCTCTTAGAGTCTTTAGAACATTGAAGAAGAGCGAAGCTTCCACTCCAACCTTGTTCTAAGCTCTTAGCTCTCTGTGCTCAAAAGGAATTTTCTCATTTGTGAAGCTTGTGTAGTCCTTGGAGAGAAAAACCTTGTTAAATCTCTTTCTCTCTCGGGGCTTAGTAGCTTCAGTGTGTAGCTGGTCAAGCTAGAGTCTGAAGCCTGTTTCCACACCCTTTTCTTATTTGGTTGTGTTCCCTTCTGGACGAAGGAAGACCTGGTGGTATCCAGGGTGGTTGTTGTTCCCTTCAGGCTGAAGGAAGACCAGTTGAGGCTGGGTGTAAGGATCCTTAAGGGGGATTGTACCTTGGTAGTGAAATCCTGAGATTTGCTCAGGGACTGGACGTAGGTCTCCTGTGGAGAGGAGTTCCGAACCAGGATAAAAATCCTTGTGTCTTGTGGGTGTGGTTTTTTGTGATTGTTGTCTTATTTGCTCTAACTCTAACCTTGTTATTAAGTTGTGCAATCCTTTTAGTGAACAGATTTAATAGAGATCGAAGTTTTTATAACCCATTCACCCCCCTCTGGGCTAGTTAGCTGGGCAACAAGTGGTATCAGAGCCGTCTCTTCGACAAAGAAGAAGATCCAACGATCTGAAGAGCAAAGATCAATGGCAGCCCAAAGCAACTTCGAAGGTCAGTCAGTCAACAGGCCTCCCTTGTTCGATGGAGAAGATTACACATACTGGAAGACTAGAATGGAATATTTTCTACAAGGTCATGATTACACAATCTGGTCCATTGTAGAAGAAGGTGATCTTTTGGTCACAAACGCTAAGGCTCAGTGGACAGATGATGATAGGAAAAGAATATCCTTAAACTGCAAAGCCAAGAGCATATTATGCTGTGCCCTAAGCAAGAAAGAGTTCAATAGAGTCTCAGCCTGCAAATCCGCAATGGAGATGTGGGAAAAGCTCAGAATTACCTATGAAGGGACAGACAAGGTAAAGGAGACAAGAATAGATATTCTAGTAGCTCAATATGAAAGATTTCAGATGCAGACAAGTGAATCAATAACTCAGATGTTCAGCAGATTCACAGACATCACAAATGGATTAGCTGGTTTGGGAAAGGTTATGATGTACCAGATATGGTTAGAAAAGTCCTCAGATCTTTACCATCTTCATGGACTCCGAAGGTAACAGCCATTGAAGAAGCCAATGATTTAAATTAATGTCATTGGAAAAGCTAATAGGATCTCTCATGGCTCACGAGATAAACATGGAGAGATTAGGAGAATCCTCCAGCAGAAGGAAACAATCAAATGCTCTCAAAGCAAGTGAAGATAATTCAGAAGAATCCTTGGATAATAGTGAGAGTAGTAAAGACAGTGATGATGAAGAAGCCATGCTGTCTCGAAGACTTCAAAGGATTCTAGCAAAGAAAAAGAAATATCAGTCCGGAAGAAATTTTTTTAAGAAAAACAAAGACTTTAGAAAACCAGAAGTAAAGGATCAAAAGAAAGGAGAAGTGATCTGTTATGAATGCAAGAAGCCTGGACACATCAAGGCAGATTGTCCCATGATCAAAAAGAGATCACAAGAAGAAGGACAACTTCAGAAGATTTAAGAAGTACAAAAAGAAAGCAATGGCAGCTGCTTGGGAGAACAGTGTGACTCAGACAGTGAGTCAAGCTCGAGCAGTGAGGTGAAGAAGCCAACTTGGCTCTCATGGCCAACACCGAAGACAAGGTAACTTCTGACTCTTCTTTTGATTCATGCAATGATTCAGATTCTGATAATTTGGAAAATGCTTTTAATGAACTTTATGAAAAATACAAAGAAGTATGCAAATACTTAAAACTAGTAAAAAAAATATAATCTGTTTAGAAAATACAACTCAGACTAAGAACAGAAAATGAAGAACTTGAAAAACAAATTACTGAACATAAAAGAAGAAATGAATTATTATGTGAAGATTTAAAAGAGAAAAATAAGAAAATAAATCATCTAGAAAAACAAGAAGACTTAGGTGAACTTAAAATAGAAATAGAAAGACTAAATAAAGAAAATGATAATCTATCAAGTACACTAGAAAAATTTACCAATGGTAAAAACTCTTTAATATTAAAAGGTGCTAGGAGATCGGGTAAAAAGAAAAATGGATTAGGATATACACCCCCAGACAATGAAGAAACCATAATATACCCTAAAACATATCCAACACCAAAATTTGTACCCGAACAAGATATAGCATACAAAGCTGATTTCAAATATATAGAAAAAGTAACTAAGTTATCCTGCTGCAGTCACTGCAACAAGTTAGGACATATTAAAATTACATGCCCAACAAGACATAAAAAATGGATATTAAAAGGTAAAGTTGATGATACTAACCAATCAGGACCCAAAAGAATTTGGGTACCTAAAGCTTGATGTTCTCATTTCAGGTTAACCCTCGAGCATCCAAATGGTATTTGGATAGTGGGTGCTCAAGGCATATGTCAGGCAACAAGAAGATATTTATCGATCTCCAAGCTGAAGAAGGTACAGTCACATATGGAGACAATGGAAAAGGAGTGTGATAGGAAGTGGATCCGTGAACATCAAAGAAAATCAGTAATTGAAGATGTTATGCTGGTCAAAGGGTTAAAGCACAATCTCATCAGCATCAGCCAGTTGTGTGACAAAGGCCATCAATTCAGTTTCAAGAATCAAAATGCAGTATCTTAAAGGATGGTGCAGTCATATTTGAAGCCTACAGAGAAAGAAATTTGTATGTTCTATATCTCGAGGAACTCAAGGATCAAGATGTGTGTTTGGCAGCTAGTAAAGATCAATCAACTGAGTTGTGGCACAGAAGATTGGCCACTGCAGCTTGGATGGGTTGAACAAGCTAAGAAAGAGAAAACTAGTTGAAGGACTGCCAAAGGTAAATTTCAGATTGGATAGCATTTGCAGACCTTGTGCAAGAGGAAAGCACACCAAGAGCTCCTTCAAATCAAAGACGTAGTAACCACCTCAAAGCCCTTAGAACTACTTCACATGGATTATTTGGGCCAATGAGGACTACCAGTTTGGGAGGAAAGAATTTTGGATTTGTAATAGTTGATGATTATTCAAGATTCACTTGGGTATCCTTTTAGAGCACAAAGATGACACATTTGAAAATTTTGTCAGCTTCAGTAAGAAAGTTCAGAAAGATCAGAAATTCTCAATTGTCTCTATTCGATCAGATCATGGTGGTGAGTTTCAGAATGAAAAGTTTACGAAATTCTGTGATGATCAAGGAATTGAGCACAACTTCTCAGCTCAAGGACACCTCAACAGAATGGAATTGCTGAGAGGAAAAACAGAACTCTTTTGGATATGGCAAGAACCATGTTGTCAGAATATGATCTGCCAAGATATTTCTGGGCCGAAGCTATCAACACTGCATGTTATATCATAAATAGAGTGATGATCAGGCCAATTCTGAAGAAGACTGCTTATGAACTTTACAAAGAAAAGAAGCCAAAGATTAGCCATTTCAGAATATTTGGATGTCCTTGCTTCATCCATAACAATGGAAAAAGGGACTGGTAAGTTGGATGCCAAATCAGATGAAGGCATCTTCATGGGGTACTCTTCTAAACCAAAGGTATAGAGTTTTCAATAAACGTTCCTTATTGATTGAACAATCAGTACATGTTATTTTTGATGAATCTAACCCTTCCTTGAAAAAGGAAGAAATTAGTGACATTGATGATGCAGATGACTTGTCCGAAAAATTAAAGAATACTTCAATTAAGGACAAAGAGGATCCAACTCTGGAAGAACTGCAGCAAACAGAAATCCAACATGAAGATCTTCCAAAGGAATGGAGACATCAGAAAGATCACCCTCCTGAAAACATCATTGGTGATCCATCTGTAGGGGTAAGAACTAGAGGTAATGTAATTCCATGCGATTATTTAGCATTTGTTTCTCAAATAGAGCCTAAGACAGTCAATGAAGCTTCATCTGATGAATCTTGGATATTAGCCATGCAAGATGAACTAAATCAGTTCAAGAGAAACCAAGTATGGTCACTTGTTCCTAGACCATCCAATCATTCAGTTATTGGCACCAAGTGGGTGTTCAGAAATAAATGGATGAGTCTGGAATAATCTTAAGGAACAAAGCCAGATTGGTGGCTCAAGGCTACTCCCAAGAGGAAGGCATAGATTTCGATGAAACTTATGCACCTGTAGCTAGACTTGAGGCCATTAGGATTTTACTTGCTTATGCATCTGCATTCGATTTAAAACTTTTTCAAATGGATGTCAAATCAGCCTTTTTAAATGGTTTCATCAAGGAGGAAGTTTATGTTGAACAACCTCCAGGTTTTGATGACACTGAATTCCAAATCATGTATTTAAACTACATAAGGCTTTATATGGTTTAAAGCAAGCTCCTAGAGCCTGGTATGAAAGGCTCAGTACTTTCTTATTAAATCATGGTTTCACTAGAGGTAAAGTAGATAACATATTATTATAAATCTAAGGTTAACATATACTTCTTGTACAAATCTATGTAGATGATATATTTTTGGATCTACTGATGAATCTCTTTGCAAGTACTTTGAAAAGCTTATGCAGGGAGAATTCGAAATGAGCTTGATGGGGGAGCTAAGCTACTTCCTTGGATTGCAAATCAAGCAAGGGAAGGATGGCACTCATATCTGTCAAGCAAAGTACACCAAAGAGCTGTTAAAGAAATTTGGATTTGAAGATGCAAAGCCATTATCAACTCCAATGAGCACATCAACCAGAATGGACAGTGATCAAAAAGGTAAAAAGGTAGATCAAAAGAATTATCGAGGTATGATAGGATCATTACTTTACTTAACTGCCAGTAGACCAGACATTTTGTTCAGTGTATGCATGTGTGCTAGATATCAGGCAGACCCTAGAGAGTCTCACTTAATTTCTGTAAAAAGAATATTTAGATATAGCTAGAACTCATGACTTAGGTCTCTGGTATCCTAGATCTTGTGAGATAAATCTAATAGGATATTCAGATGCTGATTATGCTGGTTGCAAAGTAGATAGAAAGAGCACCAGTGGATGTTGTCAGTTTCTTGCAGGATGCTTAATATCATGGACATCCAAGAAACAAAATTCAGTAGCTCTATCAACAGCTGAGGCAGAATACGTTGCTGCTGGAAGTTGCTGTACACAACTTCTTTGGATAAAGCAACAACTTGAAGATTTCGGCATTCACATCAAATCAATTCCTCTATTGTGTGATAATACAAGTGCCATCAACCTCACAAAAATCCAGTTCAACACTCAAGGACGAAGCACATTGAGGTAAGATACCATTTTATTCGAGACCATGTAGCTAGTGGTAATTTAGAAATTTCGTTTATAGATACAAATGGTCAATTGGCAGATATCTTCACAAAAGCCCTACCTGAAGAGAGATTTACATCTCTTAGAAGGGAACTAGGGATGTGCAATTTGTGAAAGAATTTCTGTGATTTTATTGACATATAAATTTTTCAGATTAAATGAAAGTTCTCTCTCCGTTAAAGTTAAGCAAAACTCAGTTATCTATATGCTTTGACCGCTTCTGTGTAGAAAGTTGTTTGACTTGTCAAACCTTTTTGTCGCTTTCTATCTTTACCGCCTTTGGCGCTCCTCCTTTCAATAAAGTAATATTATTTTATCCAAATCGCTCTGGATCGACTCGTCTTCTACCTTTACCCTTTTTATCCTCTATCTGTTCACCAAAGCCGATGCCCTAACGATTTTGGGATCGACTCTCTGCAACTTTCGAAGCCTTCTTCTCTTCCGCGAAGAATTCCTTCGAGAACTTCCGTCCCTTCCATCATCCTCCCTTCCAGAATCTTTTCTTCTCTGCACCCATGGCCGCTCCGTTGATCTCCGGAAGTGTTGGGGGCTACAGTGCTGAGTATTTATCCCCAAGGGGGCAAGAAAGATTTACGTTTGTGAAGACGAAGATTTGCGGAAATAAGGCAGTAGATGTTCAGAATCTTGAGAAGAGTGGCATGGCCAGGCTAGTTGATACTCTAAGAAGATTGCAGTGGATGGATGTGGTCACCTTCAGTGAGGTAAGCTACCCGGACTTGGGTGAAAGCCTTCTACATTTGTCTGAAGTCAGAAGCAGATGGGTCCCTGTTTCCTCTGTCAAGGGCATCCAAATCAGAATAACCCATGAGCTTTTGCGTGATTGTTTGGAGTGAAGACCTCTGGATTTAGTGGCATTCACTCTGTGAATGATGAAGTCAAAGGTCTCGGGATTATCGGTCCAGGATTAAGTTGAAGGATGGGAAGCTTGATATTAATCAGATGTCCGCATTCAATAGATTGCTTCACTTTATAGTCTGCCAAATCTTAGTACCACGTAGTGCTACCTTTTCTTCATGCACTAGGGCAGATTCGGACATAATGTTCTGGGCAATCCAGAACAAAGAGATAAACTGGCCGCAGTGATGATTGAGCGAATGATGTTTGCACATGCTCAGTTATGGGAAACAAAGAGCAAGTTGAATGTTTCCTTCCGTATGCTCATCTACTGACCAAGGTTTTCAAGCACTTTGGAGTAGATTTGTCAGGAGCAGTAGCTGAAAAGATGGGCCAGTCAATAAGGTCCAGAAATCTAAAGAAAAGCGGTTTTTCAGTGCAAGAAGGAGTTTGGTCAAAGTCCTCTGTGGCTGAAGGAGAAGCAGTTATTGAAGATATTCCAGAAGCAGCAGCAGAGCAAGCAGCAGCAGACAGAAGAAGAAGTAGTAGCAGCAGAGCAAGCAGCAGCAGAACAAGACCAGTAGAAAATCAGCTACAGTAGAAGTACCAGTTGTGGAATGCCAATCCGAAGCTCAAGTGGAAGTAGGTGCAGCTGGTGTGGCAGACTCCTTGCCCACCACCTTAGTTGCCTCTATCTAAAAGAAGTATTGGACTCCATTCCCTCCACCTTAGCCACTTAAAGAAGGTGGATGTGTGAAGAAGAAGCTGTGGCAACTAGTCATACGACGTTCAGTCTGAACAAGTTGCTGATGTTGAGATACAAGCAGGTACTCAACAAGATGTAGTCATGGAAGAAGCTCCTAGCCAAGGGGAGCAAAGTAGAGTAGAACCTGAAGTGTCTGAATCCGTGGCAGAAGGCCACTTGGAAAAAGCTGTTTGGAAGAAGCTCCTGCTCAGGGGGAGCATTTAAATATTGAAGTCCCTGCTCCCATTCAGGGGGAGCAAGCTGAGATTGAGAAGCCAGTGAATGAAGATTTCCTGAGAATGTTACACCTACTCAGGAAATCCCAGCTCCAGCCAAGGTTGATGTTAGTGAAGGCCCAAGTGCAAGCAATATAAATCTAGAGGAGCCCGTCTCTCAACAAGGTAAGCAGAAAAGAGTTGTTCACAGAAGGTCAAGGAAGGGCCATAGAAAAGTGAAGTTGAAGCATGTTATGGCCTTGTAAAAGCCCAAGGAGAGATCTTGGCATCAGTTCAGTCTAGCATCAAGCATTGTTACAAATCAAGCCTCAACTTCCTCAGACGTATCTTCAATAAGAAATGCAATGAGGTACTTCAATAAAGAATTGTCTGACATGAAGTCTATGCTGGGTGTTTTTGTCTAAGTCCAGTGGATGTCTTCGGGCAGACCAGCTGCTCCTCGGCCACCAGGGCCAGCAGGGCCATCTGCTCAAGGGTCAGGGCCATCAGGGCCATCTGTAGGAGGTCACCAGGACCAGTGGCAGCCTCAGGGTCTTCAGGACCCTCTTCAGCAGTCAGAGAGAGTCAGGCCAAAGGGAAAGAGCCAGTGTCAGTCTCAAGGCCCTGATACTTCATCTCTTGCCACTCCAACCCTCTCCACACCTTCATCTCCTTCTACTGCACCTCCTGCTCCACCAACCATAAAACATCCCATGCCTCGCAACCAACCTTCCTCATCCTCTACTTCATCTCAACCCTCCTTCTCCCTACTCCAGCTCACATCTCAGCTCCATCCTCATTAACTCCCAAACCTTCACCTATTAAAATTCAAACACCTCCTCTTCAACCAACCTCTTCCTTTAATCCTAAACATCTTTCTATCCTCCTACTCCTCCTAATTCTGTTATCTTTCCTCCAGATAAACCTCTGCCTCTTGGTGTCTTTGACACCAATGTTCCAGACAATTTTGAAAGGAACACCCTCCTCACCATTCTTTCCACAGCCTCTCACATTCACAGGACTGACCCTCCCAGTCCTGCCAGGAAAAAGAGAAAATCCTCCTCATCTCTAAGCACTCCCTCTGTTCCTCTATACCCTCCTTTATGGTACTCTCTTACCCTTGATCCTAAGAGAAGACCTATCTACAAAGAATACCTCCAAAAAGCATTCTTTCTACCATTTATGGTATTCCTTTTCTCAACCTATCCGAACACCTGGACATTGTTCTTCCTTTTACTCAGATATCCCAAGCTTTCAAATCCAAAATCCTTGAGGGCACTGAGTTCAAGACTGAAGATCAGTGGGCAGCTATCAAAGGAAATAAGGCTCAGTATGAAAAATACTGACTGCAAGGGCCGAATCCCTCACTCACAGAGCTCACCCACTCACCTTCTCTGAGTGGTTATCATCCAGCACAAGAACTCTTGGGGATCCTTCATTTTGAAGGAAATTCGCATTGCCAGAGCTTTTCAGCTGTACAGTGACTTCTGTTACTTGAACAAAATTCCAGAAGTTCAGTTTTGCCAGTTCCATTCGCAGATTACTGTGCTGAAATCAGAAATCCCTCTCAACCTTCCTCTTAAGGTAGACTTTGTCTCTTTCAAGGTTGATTTTCCAGTTCTTCTGCCGAAGCTGCACTCTTTAGTATTTGATTCCGATGCTGGGTCACATGCTCTAGATATGTTTGCAAGACAGATGGGCAGGATGTCAGCCAAGCAGGGCCGATCTCCTTCCTTTTTGCGGTTCATCTTCAGAGAATACCACTCTGGCCGCATGTCTTCTCAGATCTTAGCTCCACTCATTTCTGAGTGTGAAAGACTCACCTCATCAGAATGGGAGCTTCTCTATCAGGCCTCTTATCAGCAATTGGAAGCTATCAATCAAGATCTAGTTAGTCAGAGGAAGCCTGCTCTTTCTGCAGAAGCTTTTATGATCTAAATTCCATCGCACCCATACCAGAGATCTATGCTGTATGGGCATCTAGATATTCTGCTTTCTATGGCTTAAAGCAGGATCTGTTAAATCAAAAGATCCACTATCCATTTCCTTGGACAGATTTCTCCATAGGGCCAGTTTTGGTAAGAGTACTTACTACAGATTCATTTGGACAAAAATCAGTATGGAGAATTCTTAGAGCAGCAAAGGCAACTCTACATTCAGAGGAACATCCCTTCCATGGGACCCTCTTCTCAGTTGCCTCTGGCGTTTTTCTGCAAATTTTTGAGGATCTTGAGATCAAGGCATGGGCTGTTGTCTCACAGCATGCTCCTTGTTATCCTCTGTATTATCTTTCTCCATCCTAATATAAATCGTTCTCTCTTCTTTGTCTCACAGCTTATCTTTTGCTTAATGACAAAATGGGGGAGACAACTAAAGTAAATCTGAAAAACAATTTCATTTTTTTTATGATGTTTAGTATATTTTGTCATCATCAAAAAGGGGGAGATTGATGACCAAACTGTCCCCATAATAAATATTTCCATTTATTATATATTAATTTTGATTATTAACAAAATAACACTAATGGATTACTTGAGCCTTGAGAACAGGAAATAAAAGAAAAATAAAAGTTCAAGACAATCTGGTAAGTCTCATCACACTTCTATCCAAGTCTTTGTATCGACTTCCTTGATAAGCAGAACGATTTCCTCTTTGACAGAAAAACTCAAAACAAATCGATATCGCATCGACTTCTTTGATAAGCAGAACGATTTCCTCTTTGACCGGGAAACTCAAAACAAATCGATATCGCAACGACTTCTAGCCGTAACGATTTCTTTCGACCTCGTAACGATTTCTTTAGAACTCGCAACGACTCTCTAGCCGTAACGATTTCTTTAGACCTCGTAACGATTTCTTTAGAACTCGCAACAACTTGATAGTCATAACGATTTCGTGTAACGATTTCCTTACAACTTGATAGTCATAACGATTTCGTGTAACGATTTCCTTACAACTTGATAGTCATAACGATTTCGTGTAACGATTTCCTTACAACTTGATAGTCATAACGATTTCGTGTAACGATTTCCTTACAACTTGATAGTCATAACGATTTCTTGTAACGTTCTTTAGAACTCGCAACGACTTGCTTGTTGTAACGGCTTCATAAGTTATCACAACGATTTCTTTACAGTTCATAACGACTTGCTATAATTCATAACGATTTCATAAGTTATGAAGTCAGCAAAATTCTTTATCGAATTTCTTGATGTATCAGTATAATGCCTTTTAATAGCGTTGAAAAGTCAAAGTCATATCTTGTCCGTTGACTGCTATGCATTAAATGCTCTCTGATCGTATCTCCCATGCATGTAGACAATATCTTCCATTTCTATGCTACTCTGTCTACGTATTTTAGACAGAAAGGAGCTTTGCTATATACTGCAATATCTGTTCCATCTCAACTAACAATAGACAGCAGTCTTAGCTGTCTCTTTATTGATGATATGCTTACAGATATCTGACAAGACTCATCTGGACAACGTTGGACACAAGATACAAAGTTCTATGACATCTCTTTGGCGTGTACACAAGGATAAAAGACTGACGATCAGAAGCTTCC
Organism: Colocasia esculenta; assembly: GCA_014218235.1. NCBI lineage: Eukaryota > Viridiplantae > Streptophyta > Magnoliopsida > Alismatales > Araceae > Colocasia > Colocasia esculenta. The sequence goes on along the minus strand of CM024762.1, from coordinate 132,314,995 downwards.
TCAGTGACCAGTCTAACGTACACAAGGATAAGAGACAGCGGACTCTTCAACGTTCGAATTTGAATCAGCAGTTTAAATAGAAGACTAAAGACGGAAAAGAGAGAGAGGGAGTGAGCAACAACGCTTGATTTTTGAAGAAGAAAGAAATCCATCTCTTAGAGTCTTTAGAACATTGAAGAAGAGCGAAGCTCCACTCCAACCTTGTTCTAAGCTCTTAGCTCTCTGTGCTCAAAAGGAATTTTCTCATTTGTGAGAGCTTGTGTAGTCCTTGGAGAGAAAAACCTTGTTAAATCTCTTTCTCTCTCGGGGCTTAGTAGCTTCAGTGTGTAGCTGGTCAAGCTAGAGTCTGAAGCCTGTTTCCACACCCTTTCTTTTGGTTGTGTTCCCTTCTGGACGAAGGAAGACCTGGTGGTATCCAGGGGGTTGTTGTTCCCTTCAGGCTGAAGGAAGACCAGTTGAGGCTGGGTGTAAGGATCCTTAAGGGGGATTGTACCCTTGGTAGTGAAATCCTGAGATGCTCAGGGACTAGACGTAGGTCTCCTGTGGAGAGGAGTTCCGAACCAGGATAAAAATCCTTGTGTCTTGTGGGTGTGTCTTTTTTGTGTGGATTTTGTATGTGCTCTAACTCTAACCTTGTATTAAGTTGTGCAATCCTTTCAGTGAACAGATTAATTAGAGATCGAAGTTTTATATTTACCCATTCACCCCCCCTCTGGGCTAGTTAGCTGGGCAACAATTTTGAGAGAGGGAAAGGATGAAAAGAGGCAGGATTTGTGTGAGAGAAGCTCGCGAACAAACTTTTTGGGTCTATTCTTACGGTTCTCCAAGTTTTTATGCAGTAGTCAATATTTATTCTTACGGTGTACTTACGGTGTTGGAGATGTAATATGAAAATATTAATAGATTTTCTAACAACCGTAAGTATAGTAGCTAATATCCTTATGAAATGAGAAACCGTAGCCAACTTTCCTTAAGTGTGCCCAATTTTGTTGTAGTGAAAGCTTGTGTTTATTATTGATGCATTTGACAAGTAAGTGACTTTTGCTTTAATACATCTACCTAATAAAATTAAAATACTCTATATCTGTTTCAGTGCATAAGTAGCTTCACAATAAAATTAAAATTATTTATCGTATGTGGATTATGCACATAGTGGGTGTGATGTCAATGTGAATGTGGATCCGAATGTTCTGTGAAGGTGGATACGAATGTGGATGTGAATGTTAATGTGTGGATCTAATGTGGATGTGTATGTGTTGATCGAATTGTAAATGTGACTATGGATCCAAATGCATGTGAATGTGAATCCAATGTATGTAATGTGGATCCCAATGTTTGTGAATATGGATCCAAATGTATGTGATATGGATCTCCAAATGTAGGTGAATGTGGAGCCATTTGAATACATTACTATTTTTTTAACTGAAAAAAGGATGCTTATGGTGTACGTGGCCATAGGGAGACAAGCCTATGGTTTACATAGCCGTAGGGGTGTACGCAGTCGTAAGTGAGGCTATCCTTACCAAAAATATGACTATGGTTTTCATAGCCATAGGGGAAAGAGTATATTCTTATGGTGTTACTTACGGCTACAAACACCATGCGTAAATTTCTATACCTATGGCATTTAAAACGTCGTAGCCATAGTCGTTTGTCGACAAAACCTTATCGTAGGGTAACACCGTAAGCAAAGGCTATGCTTACGATTTTTGGGTCTCTACTTATGGTGTTTTGACGGAAGCAAAGCCCGATTTCCCTGTAGCGCCACTAGCAGAAGCATGTAGAGATTTTTGGTACCACCTTTTGTTTCTCTTTTGAGTCGATTCCTTTTGATTCCTACTTGATTTGCGGGATATCTTCAAGTCATCCATATTTTTTGAAAGGAAGTTTCTAAGTATATTGGAGTAGAGAGGTAGGCAGTTGACATCTAAGATGGCTCCCTAGTGCACCCCTCTTTTTCCATTTATTGATTATTTTATCCCCAACTTGTTCGACAAATTATCGAATTGCCTCTACTTGCATAAAATTGCAATTAGATTTCTAAAAATTGCAAAACATTCAACATGAAGTAAAAATGTATATATAAAAAATTACAGATAAAAAAATTAGATGAATTAAGTCAGTCCGGAGAAGCAAGTAGTTCATCTTTTCAGACAGCAAGAAAATCATTTGGTCTTCAACGATATTTAGATTATGATGTTCCTAAAAGTGAACATACAATTGTTACCAATAAATACCCAAATCTTGTAACCATTAATGTTACTATAACATATGGAAAAGATAATAGACAAAAAAATAGTTAATGCACTAATAGACTCAGGAGCATCCATGTCACATATAAATGTAAAAATAATAGATAATCAGATACAACCTACAAAGGATAGAAGACAATATATCACTTTTGATAACCAGATCATAGAACTTCAATATGAAGGAATAGTATCTAACATAACAATTTATGATGTTAATAATGTTTCTCATATTATTACGTTTGATAGATTTTATGCTAATGAACATGACTCTATTGCTTTACTAATCGGCAATGACATTTTAAAGAAACTTCATCCTATTACTATCAATCCAAATACAATTACTCTTACCTTCAATATACAACCTATTACCATAAATAGAACTGTAGAACCCTTTAGCGCTATACGAATGGAAATAGGATGTCCTAGAAGGACATATGTTCATAATAATCAAGCTCTCTATATTATAAAATATGATTCTCACTCTCTATGGTCAGATGAATCAGAAATAGGTTTTACTATCTATAGTAATGAAGATATAACAATATCACCTCGAGAAAGAATTATTCTTTCAACAGGTATAGGAATATAGTTTCCCGATACTTAATTTGGAATTATAAAAGGAAAAAATGGTTGGATTAAAAATGTAGATTTAGATATTATAGAAGGAGTGATCAAACCCTCTTATTCAGGAGAAATAAAGGTAATCATTCGAAATTGAGAGATAGCCTCTATAGTTAAAATTAGACATGGCATGAAATTGATAGATTTAATAATTCACAAACATATTCAATGGAGTTATCAAAATAGACAAATCACATTACAATACAAATAAGAGAACCTAATAATAAAATTCATATGATAATTCCTATATTAGACACAGGTGCAACTAAATCAATTATGGATAATAGTAGTTGGATAGAATCATATAAATAAAAATTAGCACAACCAAAACAATTTTCAGGCATTATAGAAGAAATCACTTCATCTTATGTAGCAAAAGAAGTACCTATCTATATGCAAGATAAAAATGATATAGAAGAAGAAATTTTCATTCCTGAATTATATCTCATCGATCAACCCATAGGAAAAATGATATTAGGTAATAATTTTATCAATAGATATTCACCCATTACTATTGATCCTCTCTGTAATATCGTGACAAAACAGCAAAAACAAATCATTATACCTAGATATTTCCTTGTTAAACAAAAATAAGCAATTTGAACAATAACAGAAACTTTTGAAGCACAATACATACAAAGTCTTTCAGAACTACTTTATGACAATCCTTTAAAATTATTTGATAGAAGTCCTCGATATTGTAAACTTGAACTACTTCCTGAAAGCAAAGGAAAAAGTATTAGAACAAAGCCCATTATCTAATCTAAACGTGATGTTGAAGAATTCCAAAAAGAATTAACAGAATTAAAAGTTATACTATTAGTACAAAATAGTTCAAGTCCACATACATCACCTGCATTTATGGTACGAAACTATAGTGAACAAAAATGAGCAAAAGCAAGAATGGTCATTAATTATAAGAAAATAAACAAAAACAAAGCAAGAATGGTATGAAACTATAGCTCCAACACGACCGGATAGGTGAAAGTGACGTGTGGGAACTGACGGAATCCTAATCGGATTCCCAGTTTGGGTTCGGCGCTCAAATCACTAATCTAAAAAAAACCTGTGTAAAGGATCAGAATACGCAACCCGGGAGTCCAAAATAAGAAATAGGGATCCGATCGGTGTGTCGTTCGCTCCGACACGACCGGGTAGGTGAAAGTGACGTGTGGGAACTGACAGAATCCTAATCGGATTTTCGGTTTGGGATTGACGCTCAAATCACTAATCTAAAAAAAACTAAGTGTAGAGGATCAGAACACGCAACCCAGGGGTCCAAAATCAGAAATAAGGATCCGATTGATGTGTCGTTCACTCCGACACGACCGGGGTGGGTGAAAGTGACGTGTGGGAACTGACGAAATCCTAATCGGATTCCCGGTTCGGCGCTCAAATCACTAATCTAAAAAAAACCTGTGTAAAGGATTAAAACACGCAACCCGGGGTCCAAAATCAGAAATAGAGATCCGATCGGCGTGCCATTCACCCCGACATGACGGGTGCATGAAAGTGACATGTGGGAACTGACGGAATCCTAATCGGATTCCTAATTTGGGTTCGGCGCTCAAATCACTAATCTAAAAAAAAATATGTGTAAAGGATCAGAACACGCAACCCGGGGGTCTAAAATCAGAAATAGGGATCTGATTGGCGTGTCGTTTGCTCCGACACGACCGGGTGGGTGAAAGTGACGTGTGGGAACTGGCGGAATCCTAATCAGATTCCTAGTTTGGGATCGGCGCTCAAATCAATATTCTAAAAAAAACCTAAGTGTAAAGGATTAGAACACGCAATCTAGGGGTCCAAAATTAGAAATAGGTATCCGATCGGCATTCTGTTCACTCTGACATGATCGGGTGGGTGAAAGTGACATGTGAGAACTCACGGAATCCTAATCGGATTCTTGGTTTGGGTTCGGCGCTCAAATCACTAATCTAAAAACAACCTAAGTGTAAAGGATCAGAACACGCAATCCGGGGGTCCAAAATCAAAAATAGGGATCTGATTGGCATGTCGTTCACTCCGACATGACTGAGTGGGTGAAAGCGACGTGTGGGAACTAACGGAATCCTAATCGGATTCTCGGTTTGGGATCGGCGCTCAAATCACTAATCTAAAAAAAAAAACTGTGTAAAGGATTAAAACACGCAACCCGGGGTCCAAAATCAGAAATAGAGATCGATCGGCGTGCCATTCACCCCGACATGACCGGGTGCATGAAAGTGACATGTGGGAACTGACGGAATCCTAATCGGATTCCTAATTTGGGTTCGGCGCTCAAATCACTAATCTAAAAAAAAATATGTGTAAAGGATCAGAACACGCAACCCGGGGGTCTAAAATCAGAAATAGGGATCTGATTGGCGTGTCGTTTGCTCCGACACGACCGGGTGGGTGAAAGTGACGTGTGGGAACTGGCGGAATCCTAATCAGATTCCTAGTTTGGGATCGGCGCTCAAATCAATATTCTAAAAAAAACCTAAGTGTAAAGGATCATAACACGCAATCTAGGGGTCCAAAATTAGAAATAGGTATCCGATCGACATTCTGTTCACTCTGACATGATCGGGTGGGTGAAAGTGACATGTGAGAACTCACGGAATCCTAATCGGATTCTTGGTTTGGGTTCGGCGCTCAAATCACTAATCTAAAAACAACCTAAGTGTAAAGGATCAGAACACGCAATCTGGGGGTCCAAAATCAAAAATAGGGATCTGATTGGCATGTCGTTCACTCCGACATGACTGAGTGGGTGAAAGCGACGTGTGGGAACTAACGGAATCCTAATCGGATTCTCGGTTTGGGATCGGCTCTCAAATCACTAATCTAAAAAAAAAAACGGTGTAAAGGATAAGAACACACAACCTAGGGGTCCAAAATCAGAAATAGGTATCCGATTGGCGTTCCGTTCGCTCCGACACGACCGGGTGGGTGAAAGTGATGTGTAGGAATGGACGGAATCCTAATTGGATTCTCAGTTTGGGTTCGGCGCTCAAATCACTAATCTAAAAAAAAAACACTAAGTGTAAAGGATCAAAAATATTTTCTAATTAAACTTAGTGAATAATCATATGTTTTAAATTTAAAATTTTGAAAATAATGTTTGTATATTATTTTTTATTTATGTTTCTTACATTTATTTATTTTTTAATATAGGATCCTCCGGCACCTAACGACGACCATGAGGTGGGGACAGCGAACGATCCAGCTGTCCTTTCTTAATTTTTAGCACTTATTATTGTGTATGATTTATATTTGTTGTTATTGACGATTTTATGTTTGATTGTTATTTATTGTGGAATGTATGAATATTTTAGCATGTTTTGTTTGTAATTTATCATTGTTAATTTTAGTATTTAAAAAAAATAAGTTGTTTATTTCCAACGGATTTTTCAACGGATATTGTCCGTCGAAAATAACGTCGGCAGACAAGACTGCCGACGGAACTTATTCGTCGACAAAACCATCGGAACTTCCGACAGAATGTTTTCCGACGGAAACTATTCAACGGTATTTATCGACGAAATTTCTGACCGACTTTCTGTTGGAATGTACCGACTAATTTTCTGACAAAGTTTACTGACCATTTCCGTCGGAATTTACCGACGAACTTTCCGACGAAACTTTCAGTCGGAAGTTCTGACGGATGGCCGACGGATTTTTTGACCGTCGATAATTTATGACATGATTTTTCCGGCCAATGATTTCCGACAGTTGTTTGCTGAAAAGTTGTCGGAAGGTTGGTTTTCCGACAGAGTTCCGACGGATAGTGTTCGTCGGAAATAACGCATTTTCTTGTAGTGATATCCCTAGTTGTGAAAGTATTATTAAAAAATTATAGAATAAACATTGATTTAGTAAATTTGATGCTAAATCAAGATTTTGGCAAATAAAATTAGAAGATACTGAAACTAGAGAACTTTATGCTTTTTCAACACCATATGAACATCTTGAATGGTTGATTATGCCATTTGGTATAAAGAATGTCCAACAAATATTTCAAAAATGGATGAATTCAATGTTTAAAGATTATGATCATTTTATTACTGTATATACTGATGATATCCTTGTCTTTTTCAGATTCTTATGAACAGCATGTTCAACATCTTAAAATTACTCGAAGTATTTTAATTAAACATGGTGTTATACTATCTCCCAAGAAAATTGAATTATGTAAACAAAACAAAGCATAGACTATCTTGGAAAGATAATTAATCATGGTACTATAGAATTACAAACACATTATTACCAAAATTAAAGAATTCCCACGTTAAAACAACTACAAAGTTTTTTAGGTATTCTCAATTATGGAAGAAGGTATATTCCTAAACTTAGTCAATTAACCCAACATTTACAAAATAAAGTTAATTCTGTTACCAAGCACTATAAAATCACACACAACAAAATTGTTTCTCGATGGGATACAAATAAAATCCTTCTTACTTTATCTTCTAACGAACAATCTACAATCTGTTATCTTAAATCTCTTATTACTCGAATTCCCAAAACTATTTTTCCTACTACTACTGATATCCTTACAGTTTGGACTGATGCAAGTAATGTTTTTTGGGCCGGGGTAGTTACGGTCGAAGAAAAACATGATATATATAGTTGGTTATACATCTGGTAATTTTCTCAAAGCTGAAATAAATTACTCTACATATGAAATAGAATTCTTAGCCATTCTGAAAATAGTTAAGTGTTTTAAGCATTGGTTACTCCCTGCCAAGTTTAATAAAAATACTGATAACAAAGGGTTATATTAGTATATTAAAAATAAAAAGGAAGATCAAAATAGTCATCGTATTCGTTGGTTTATGTAATTAGGAGAATATTGTTTTGATATTCATTTTTGTCCAGGATATCAAAATTTACTTGCTGACTATCTGTCTCGTCCTTTACAGAATGCAGCAGGATAATTTGCATCCTTCTTTCCTACATGCTACCATGAGAAATAGAGAAAATTTGCGCTCTGTTCCCACATCGCCGTCCGCCGCATACTCGAACATTTCGAACAAACGTTCCTGCGCCGCCATTCGCCATGCACTCGCCAATTGGCATCAGAGCTTGCTTGCTTCTTCTTGTACCGTTTTCCCTTCCACCTCCACCTCCACAGTTGTAGAGGAAGGAGCCGCCTCTACCATGCTCGGCCATGGAAGCCACACGCTACTGGAAGATTCCGATGTCGGTGATCCCCCTTCTACCTCCTCTCTCTTCCTTCGAAACTCCGCTAGTGCTCGACACAGTTGTTGGGGGGGGGGGGGGGGGGGACACCGGGCGTAGGTTGCGGAGGGCGGAGATGGGCGATGGCGCCTTGGAGCATTACAGGAAATTAGGGTTTGGGGAGGCGCTTGGCCGCGCCTGCGACTACGTGCCTTCCTGCGTCGAGCCTAGCTCCATACTGAGGGGAGCCTACTCCAGGCTCCCCAAGCACCTGCAGTCCCTCGTCTTCCAGGACACCCTTGCCACCAATTGGCGAGTGCACGGCAGATGGCGGCGCGGGAACGTTTGTTCAAAATGTTCGAGTATGCGGCGGACGGTGGTGTGGGAACAGAGCGCAGATTTGAGAGGATAAGAGAGGGGAGCTTTGCGAGAGCTAGTGATCAAACAAAAGATTCTATTATTTCAAACTTCGCTTGCCCTTCACACCCCAAGAGGGCTAGGTTATATAGGCTCGAAACAAACGTTCTCGAGTGCACTATACAATATGCGTGCTTATCAACATACTATTGCTAGATGCTATTTTATCAATACACTGTAGAGACACTGTAGAAGATGCTGAATTATTTCTTGCTTTCGTTCAGATGATGTTGATGTATAGTGATGACGAGGCTGCTTTAAAGATTCTCTCGATAAATATCATCATCCAAAAAGTCTTCATTACTATCTGACATATCCTCTGGAATTTCTTCGAAGATTCTCTGATTGATTGGACCCAATAAATTTGGATCTATTCTTCTATTGTCTTCTGGGTGGTGCGATATAATTTTGAATTTACCTACCACCATTATACGGTCGTCACTCCATGATCTTGCAGAAGGTGGATATCTGTGATAATGCTGAGATTCTTCCTTTGTTCTTTGTGCCAATCATAGTCTTCTGGTGGCTTTTTGTAGTATATCATATAAGAACTTTGGGGTGTAATCTCCCAGATTTGCAAAGCAGGATGAGTTCTTCCAATGGTTGGTTCGGGGACAGAGGATCTTATAGAAATTTCAATTATTTGAATAAGGTCGAGAAGCCAACTGACAATGGTTTTAATTATCATAGGGAAATTAAGCTCCATTATTTGATTTTTGGATAATATCAGACATTGAACCATTCCTTGTTCTATTGCATAAATAGCTTTATTATCTATCATATAAAAGGTTAAGGCTATTCGTTTCATATGCCAAATACTTATGATATTTTCTGCATATTCTTCATAAAGACTTGCTATAGGATCATTCCATATCTTTTGATCAATTATTTGAAAACTTCCAAAGGAAAGTCTTGCTGGATATGTTTATAGACTGCTTTTCTTTTTATGAATTCTAGCTTTGGTGACCAAAGATCTTGTTGCTGGAGTTTATCAAATAAAGCTATCTGATCTTTTGGTTTTTCATGTTCTATATATTTTTCAACAAAAGGTAATATATTTTCTAGAAGTAGTTCTTTATGAGTGGTTCGTAACAAAGCAAGCTCTGATTCCAAACCAAATATTTTCTCATGTTGTGTATTCCTTTCTATATTATATTTTCGTAAATATTCTTCAAGCGTTACTAGACATTCGTCTAGTTGACGGATTTTATCTGTATCCCATCGAGAAACAGTTTTGTTGTGTGTGGATTTATAGTGCTTGGTAACAGAATTAACTTTGTTTTGTAATGTTGGGTTAATTGACTAAGTTTAGGAATATACCTTCTTCCATAATTGAGAATACCTAAAAAACTTTGTAGTTGTTTTAACATATTAAAGGTATCTGGGAATTTTTAATTTTGGTAATAATATGTGTTTGTAATTCTATAGTACCATGATTAATTATCTTTCCAAGATATTCTATCCTTTGCTTACATAATTCAATTTTCTTGGGAGATAGTATAACACCATGTTTAATTAAAATACTTCGAGCAATATTAAGATGTTGAACATGTTGTTCATAAGAATTTGAAAAGACAAGGATATCATCAATATATACAGTAATAAAATGATCATAATCTTTAAAATTGAATTCATCCATTTTTGAAATATTTGCGGGACATTCTTTATACCAAATGGCATAATCAACCATTCAAGATGTTCATATGGTGTTGAAAAAACACAAAGTTCTCAAGTTTCAATATTGCTAATTTTATTTGCCAGAATCTGATTTAGTATCAAATTTACTAAACCAATGTTTTTTCTGTAATTTTTTAATAATACTTTCACAACTAGGGATATGAAAACCATCAAATTTAATATTTTTATTTATTTTCTTATAATTAATGACCATTCTTGTTTTTCCTCATTCTTGTTCACCGTACCATAAATGCAGGTGATGTATGTGAACATGAACTATTTTGTACTGATGGTATAGCTTTTAATTCTGTTAATTGTTTTTGGAATTCTTCAAAATCAAGTTTAGAGTAGATAATGGGCTTTGTTCTAATACTTTTTCCTTTGCTTTCATGAAATAGTTCAAGTTTACAATAGTGAGGACTTCTATCAAATAGTTTTAAAGGATTGTCAGAAAATAGTTCTGAAAGACTTTGTATGTATTGTGCTTCAAAAGTTTTTTTTATTGTTCGAATTGCTTGTTTTTGTTTAACAAGGAAATATCTAGGTATAATGATTTGTTTTTGTTGTTTTGTCAAGATACACTGCTACAAAATAGGGTATAGCTGACTGGGTTAAGAAACAGTCGATGCTTTTAAAGAAAGCCCGACTGTTTAGACCGTCAATATTGTTTTTTTTTTTTTTCCAAGAGGTGGATGGTTTGGATCTTAAAACGGTAGGCGTAAAGCGTAAAATTGCCATTATTTTTTCACCCAAAGGCCAAAGCGGAGGCCAACAAGCTTTGAACACACAACCTCTCTCGGCGCGACAGAAGTTTTCCCCTTCAAACCCGCCAAAAGCTTTCCCCTTCCCCCTTCGCGGCGCCAAATTTTCTTTCCCCCTTTTCTCCATCTCTTTCCCTCGTCTCTCTGCAAACTCCCCCCTTCCACTCGCCCCACTTTGCCCGACGCCGCCGTCGACCGTCGAAGTTGCAGCCGTCGATCCGCCAGCCGCCGTCAACCGCCATCAACCGTCGGAGTTGCAGCGCGCCGATAACCTCTGCCAGCCGCCGGTAACCATCACCAGCCGTCGAAGTTGCTGCCACCGGTAACCACCACCAGCTACCAAAGTTGCAGTCATCGACGACACCACAGAACCCTTCATGTATTCTCTCTATCTTTGGCCTCGACGACGGCATCTCCTCATGTCCCTCCGACATGCCTGGGCCCACAAGGCCTGCAACCCGGTGGCACCCCTTCCCTCCCCAGTGGCGATGGGGGTAGAAGGTGGCTCCTGATCGCCATGATAGGCTCCTGCGCGTTCTGCTCTGTTCTCTCACTCTCTCTCATCATAAACTGCGATCTGCTCTGTTCACTCACTCTCTCTGATCATAAATTGCATTGATCTAACTTGCAGGCAGCTGACTTAGACATTGATCTATATACATATATCTCTCTCTTTGCTATTAAGGTTAAACTGAGTTTAAGATGAGATCATATTGGGGTCCCGGAAATAAATGGATCCCCAATTTTGATTGATAGCTGATCAGTTTTCTTTTGTAAATATATCCTGTTAAAGTATAATTAGGTCATAATGTACCTTATTTTTATATTTATATTAAAAATCTTGTTAGTTGATAATTTTTTTACCAAAAAAATCCCTCCTTCACTTAAACCACTGATGCTTTTAATGCCATTGTTTGTGTTTGGTTTGGATGTTATATCTTATCACAGTTGGTTGTGCCATGCTAGCTGTATCATACCATGTTAGGGATCGATTATTAGTGATTATTCGATCTTTGACATGGTTGGGTGCAAACAATGTCATATTATTATTTTTATTATAATATGACATTGTTAGCCAAACAAAGGTTGTTAGCCGAACAGAGGTTGTCTTAATACCTGTTAATCATCTAGGGAGGGGATTGGACAATCAGGAACTACAATAGCTATAAATGATATGTAGATGTTTGAATACATTTTTAGCCAAATAGGTTATGTGACACCAAAATAGGTATAGCTAAGTGTGGTGCGCAAGCATTCCACATGTTTGAATACAGAAATTTATCCAATTAGAGAAGAACGATCTGATCAAAGATATTTAAAGGTTGATCCAACATTTATTATTTAACTGTGTATTAGTCTGACAGAGCATCTAATTCTTGATAAAGAGTTCGCATGCTTAGAATTTCAGCAACATGTATCTTACAGGCTGAGGCTTGAAGCCAAATTGAACAAGTATCTTTCCTCAGACAATGGACCTCCTAGGAAAAACAAGGTTATTGTTAAAGATGAAACCTGATCCTCTGATTCACCTCTTTGGCAGAGAAAAGCAAGATATTAAAAAGGAATCACTAAAGAAACATGTTGAAGAAACAAACAACAATGCTCCCGCATGCTAAACTTGGAGTCAGCTAAATGAATCGGCTATATGACATGGAAGAGAGAGATAATTGCAGAATCAAGAATGATTGGTGGAGTTATCATTCATATACCTAGTCTCCTTAGTGATTATTCACTATTTTCTACACATGATTGTTTTCTATCTCGAGTAACCATGCATCATATATCCACTAAGACTTGTAAGTAAACTGCAACCTGGAACTCCTTTTGGCCGAGAGAATAAAAAGAAAGGCTCATGGGTCAAGGGTAACCCACAACAAATACTTCTATGAGCAACAGTTGGCATCACATTTGACCACCCCGGCCCCAAGTCAAAAGACTGCTCACAGGTTGACAGTGCACTTCCCAACACCTCACTGCTGGCTTTACATATATAATAGTAGTTTGCTACACAAGCCCAAGAGATATTGAATTCTTTCCTATCATGCAACTCAATGCTCAAGCTCCTAGAGACCTCTGGTCAATCCAATGGATTATCTAACTGTTCTTTTTTTGGGTGGAAATTAATTCTCCTATGACAATAACTTTGGACAATTTATGTAACATATTAGGAATATAAAATTAAAATGCTTCCTTGTTGGACATATGCTAGGATCTCATATCTTTATCTTACAACATCCATCATTAGACTGAGTACATAATATTTCATTCCTTTTAATCAATTACCCACTTGTTAGGTTATTCACAAGCAGCTTCAATTACCACTAAAATTGTGTGTGTAGAAGGCCACTAGCAATATCTAATGTCTGTTTCCTTAGTATCAATATATATTGTTAATAATTTGTACTCTTGTGCCTTTTACTACCCTGAGAAGCTTGCATATATAAACAGAATAATGGATGAGTAGACATGAATATGGAGTACATAGTTTTTATTTTATTTTATGCTTAATAAATATTATTTTTCTTTATAATGAATGTTCAATTTTAGATTCAAATAACTTTCTCTAATATATTTGTTTCAATGAACTTTATCTTCTAAGAAGAGTTTTATGTATCCTGAAATCATTTACTTAATCATTGTGTTTGGTAGGGGTTTGGTCACAAATTAACTAAGTAGTGACATGATCTTTGTTTCAATGAATTATACACCCTCTCTGATCATCCTGCGTAGAAGTTAACCTCATATTATGGTCTCTTCCATTTATTTTTAAGTTATTGGTGAGCATTTATTGCTTAGATCTTTGCATATTATTATATTGATGTTTTCATTCTTTATCAGATGTTTTTTTATTATACTAATCTATTTTTTATTTTATTTTTAAAGATGGAGTTTAATTACCTTGCTGATAAGAGTTGGATGTATAAGTACAAGAGCAAGCATGATCGAGTGAACCCACATTTTTGTCTGGAGTTGAATGTATCATGCAGTTTGCATTAAGAGATATGGATGTTAATGAAAGCTTAGAGATGAAATGCCCATGCATGAAGTGTGAAAATAAATTTTACCATGATAAAGAAACTGTTCATTTCCATATTATTAGAGAGGGATTCACTCAGGGATATACTACATGGCATTTTCATGGAGTGTCTCGTAAAAGGTCTCGAGAGGAGGATAATACAACTACTAGCTCAGCAGATGACATGGTTAGTGTGACGGAACGCCTCGTTCAAGTCTATTAAACCAATAACAACTTGGTCCGAGTCCGCCTCCCGCGAACGGGCCGTAGCCTCGCAAGGGATACCACACACGAGTCCGTGAAAACAGAAAGGAACACACTTGATTTCATATATGATTCACCATTTCATATATAATGTACAAGATTTACATAGCCAAATTTCAACAAAAGTACAAGAAAGTACAGGAGCCTGGGGCATACTGATAGCCCACAAATGCGTCGTTAAACACGTGACTAACAATCTCAAATAATCGTTCTACACTAAATATTTTAACAGTAGTTAAGTGGTGAGAACCGAGTCGAATCCACGGAGAAAAAGATTTTAGAGTTGAAAACCTTGAGTTTTTAGTTAGGAAAATAGCGTGGTGATATTAAAACTAAGTTGCGTTAAATAAATCTAAGCTAAACTAAATAAATAAAGAGAGAGATATTAAGAGAGAGAGAGAGAGAGAAAGACTATTACGAATGGAAGAGAGTAAGAAAATACCTAGTGACCGATTAACTAAACAAGATATTCTAAATCTCTTAACACAAGCATATCCACACTAAAATAAATCTAAAGAGACAAGAAGGTGAAGAGAGAAGGTAGAAAGAGGAGAATAGAAGAGAGAGAGACGGAGGGTACAAATAGTGAACAAAATAACTAACAAACTTTATTTAAATAACAGAAATAATATGCATCTAACATGCAACTTAATTAAAGAGAGAATAAGGAAAACAAGAGAAATGAGAGAGAGAAAGTAAGAAGAGAGAGAGGAGAGAGAAGAGAGAGACGAAAGGGAGAGAGGGGATAGAGGAGAGAGAAGAGAGAGAAGAGAGAGGAGCGGCGAGAGAGAGAGAGAGAGAGAGAAGAGAGAGAAAGCGAGAGGAGAGAGAGAGCGCGAGAAGGAGAGAGAGAGAAGAGAGCGGCGAGAGAGAGAGGGGGCGTGGAGCGCCCTCACGTTGCATGCATGCAACGTGAGGGGGAGGCGGAGGCGGTGCGGCGTGCGCGGGAGGGCGAGGGCAGACGGGGCACGCGGCGCTGGTGGGGCGGGGGGGGCGCTGTGGCTGGCAGGTGCGCACGCGGGGCGGCTCGCGCGCAGGCGGTGCAGGGCCAGCCAGGGCGCGGGCGCGCAGGGGCTGCGCGCGGGCTGCGCTGGCCTGGGCAGGGTGCCCGTTGCTGATGCTGCTGTCTGCTGTGTGAGAAAGAGAGAGACCGGGAGAGAGGGAGAAGAAAGGCCGAAGAGAGGAGGAAGAAGAAGAGGAGGAAGAGAAAGAGGAGGGGAAGAGGGTGTGTGCGTAGGAGAGAGGAAGAGAGAGAAAGTGAGGGGGAGAATACCAATGAGAGAGAGAGAGGGGGAGGGTTTATAAAATAGTAGAGAAAGAGAGGAAGGGGGAGAGAGGAAAGGATGAGAGATTTTTAGAAAGTAGGAGAGGAGATTTTTAAAAGTGGAAAAGTGTTTTAAAAAGTTAATAGAATATCTCCTTTATTCTCTCTTGCTTCAATCCAATTCATTGGCCCATTAAGCACTTCATAGAATGTCTCATTAACCTGCAAGTACAACATATAATTGAATTTCATCAATTATAGTCCATGATAAGAGAAATCTATGAATTTATCAAGTATTTGTCAATAAAGTGGCATGACTATTCATGATAATTATGAGATTATCGCATTCCCCAACTTACTCATTGCTAGTCCCTTAGCATTACACACAAGTGAATAATTGGGACTAACAGGAACTCAAAACATCATTTTCCATGTCAAGAAAGCAGAGATAAGACTGATCAACAATAAGTATTTCCAGTTCTAGTAGCATGTGTCAAAGATGATCATGCATTTCATGTTATTAGTCAGTTCCTCAAGATACAGTTGAAATTATCATTTCCTTCATGAATGCACTTATGATCAATAAGCATTACTAAGATAGTGTACGAGCTTTTGACCCATTACTTAGAGATGATATCAACTCTACATTCTTAAAATCCAATCCTTGAATTACAGGTAGCTTTCACTCTGCCTTTTTATTTCCATCCTTCATCATCATTTTTTTTTCTTTCTTTGGATATCCTTTCACTGTTTGACGCGAACTTCAACACTTCTTGAGGTGCCGAAGCCCGGTTACTAAGCTAGGGATTTCCTTCTTCATTTTGTCATTCAATTTTTTTTTCATAATTTGCAGGCAGGTAGCTTTTTCCCCACGATTAATTTTCAATAAGAGTTTAGAATGTCAATCCTCAACATGAGTATTAGGTAAAACTCTCATCACCCTCATGAATGACACTCATTCATCATGTAATTCATGTGTGTAGAAAATTTCAAATGTAGTTTGAGGAAAATGTTAAGAACATAACTACAAAATTCATCCTTTAACGTACCACTAGCACAAGTATATACTTAGAGTAAAATCATTCTAGACTGAGGTATTCTTTCCATGAAAAATGATGCATGAAGTACAATGTTTGGGATGTTTAGCAGGATTTTAAAATTTGAAAGATTTCCCTCCCCCAACTTGAATGACATTGTCCTCAATGGCATAAAAGTAATGAACATAGAATAAAGCCAATGTAAATTAAGAAAGGAGAGATGCAACCTGATGATGACATGAGGTAGTTGCACACTAGCTTCATCAAAGGTAATGGGCCTTCAAAAACCTAGAACACAATAGAAAAGAAGAAATAAGTTAAATATCCTAAAAATATTGGGTTGCCTCCCAATAAGCGCTAAATTTAATGTCTTTAGCCAGACACACGGAGGTAACAGCCTCACGTAACACCCCCAATCAATTGACGCCAAATTCTTGCTTTGTAAGGCATCATTAACCATAGTGGGTCAAGTGGTCCACACGTACCTTGTAGATCAGTAAGTGATAGATAAACTGAGGCACTCAAGATCATATCTTCAATTAAGAAATTTTCATTTGTACACTTAAGATCTTTGTATGTGTTGAACACATCAATGCGGACTTGAT
This sequence comes from Colocasia esculenta, assembly GCA_014218235.1. NCBI lineage: Eukaryota > Viridiplantae > Streptophyta > Magnoliopsida > Alismatales > Araceae > Colocasia > Colocasia esculenta. Next base: position 132,297,915 of record CM024762.1, on the reverse strand, counting down.
TATTCTCACCATTTTCACCCACAACTTCCATTTTTAGATCCTCTTTTATGATATTCAGGTCAGATTGAGTTGAATGCTCTGAGGATTGTTTGAACTCCACAGGCTGACTTGTGTCAAAAATAGTAGCATGATCTGGAATGAAATGGATATGACTTTCAGCACAAGGATGCTTAAAAGGTTCAAGTGTAGTTGACCAATCAGCTAGTGATAGCATGTCCATAAACATGTTGGATTTGCCAAGGTCAGGGAGAGGTAGGAATTCTATGTCTTTTTCAACATCAAGAGAGACCCAGTCATTGTGGACTTCAGGCAAAATTTCTAATTGTTCTCTTACCCAAGAAGAATGATTGATGATTACACCCAGCTCTTTCTCCACACTCGCCTCTTCTTTGTCACCCACTTGAAACAATGTCACATCAAACTCGGGCCCAACATCTGGTTGACACTCTTTCTCTTCTCCCCCCAACTTGAATTCAACTAATTCACTAGAGCTTTCCTCAAGTATGATATTATGGATGGAGTCTTCTTGATGGTCAGTTTCAAGTTGGGCCAAGATAATGGATTGATTTTCAGTGGCACCCATCTCCTCCTGATTTGACCCATTAATATTATTTCTCAATTTCAAGTGGGTATGTCCACAATCATGTTGGACTGAGAAGTTGTGGATGGAATTTGAGAGTCAAATTGTTGGTCACAATCAAGATAATGATGTTCATGATTGTCAATGGGTTGGCAAAGTGACTGGCTATCTTGCCTCCTTCTGATTTCCATCAGTCGAGTAATCAAGAGGTCAGTTTTGACAAATGATTACTCCAATTCTTGTTGTTGTTGGGTGAATGTTTGCTCAAAGACTTGTTGGTTATCATGGAATTTTTGCATAAATTTCCCAAATTGATCATCAAATAGGCCTGATTGTGAGGGAGATGTATAAGTGGACTGTGGATATACATGTCCCTCATGTTGGCTTTTGTCATGAATATCAATTTGGCATTGGGCCCAATGTTGAAAGTTGTGGATAGGTTTGGGCTTGGGCCAGAATAGGTTGATCTCTAAGTGTTAAATGTGACATTACTTCTCCAAGTGGTTGGAAGGGTGTGCCTTCAGGAGCATTTGTTAAGCACACCGGCAGATCAATGCCAAAAAAATTTTGATCGAACCATGATATGATTTCGGCACCTAGAAAGGGTCCTTGAATTTCTCCTTGAGGATCTTGATAGAGTAAACTCAATTTCTCAGGAGAGACACCTTGGTCAACTTTTGAGTAAGGAGTGGGTGTGGATAACACTTGAAAGGTTTGGGTCTATTCTTGGGTTGAGGGAGGTGATGAGATGTAAAGTGGGTCAACATATTCCTCCACCCTGAATCATACATGTGATCTTTAATTGGGTGACCATGAATCAGATGGGCTTGAGTCCATTTGGATCCATTAGACTGGTAAGTAGAGGTTGATGGATAAAGTGGGTTAGGTTGAGAGTGCATACCATAATGGGCTGATCCAATTTGTCCAATTGAAGTGCCAATTTCATAACCATGATTGTCAACCCACATAAATCTTTTTTTTATTTTTAAATTTTTTTTGTTGTTTTGAAATATTTGATTTTTTTTTGTATTTTCAAATAAGTTAGCAAACAATTAATCCTATGACACCTATGGTTCCCTAAGATATAACATTTGATTTCTCACTAATCAACTGAGGCCTAGCTCAAATCCACTCTCAAGCCCGTTAACTGGCCAGGTAAGAGGTGGGAAAGTGGGAGGTTCCCCCTGCTCTCGCAGGGACCTAATTAAATAACCACTTGTCCACCCAATAAACCTCTAGCCTTAGACACCAGTCTCCAAACTTGATAGTGGGCCCAAGTGGGCCTAAGTCTCAAAGCGAACCCTAGTTCAAGTTTCTACTTTCTTTTATTGGACTTGGGAATGCAAAAGATGTAGGAAGTTGTGGTTTGTGGGCTAAGGAAGGGTGTTCAAATCCCCACCTTATCTTGTTAAGGAAACTGCCCTTAAAATATTTTAGAAATGATGTGCACACCACAAAATCAAGCAAGGGGTTCTATGCAAGCATGGAAATGCATGATCATGATTTTAAGAAAGTTGAGATTCTCACCTTGCCTCCCGCAATCTTCGACAAGAAAAGAAACTTTTCAAAAGGAAAATTACCTAAAGATGGTAATCTAAATGATGCATGTCCTAATGATGGAAAGTTTCTAATCTTGACATGACATCTTTTATTGGATTCAAGTGATTGATTTTTTTTTTAAAATTAATTATCTAAACATGGCAACTAAGAAAAGGAAACTAAATCAAGAGGGTTTAATGGTACTTACCTCCAACACAATCCCTCGTTCTTTTGGAAATGAAAACAAATGGAAAGAGTAAGAGAAGGAACTCACCTCACTTACCCTTTTTTTTCTAATTTTTCCTGCAATTTTCGGATTTTTCTTCCCAAAGAACCTTTTTACCTACAGATTCGTTTCAACAACAGTTTTCTGACAGATTTTTCAATTTTGCAATTTTTAGGATTTTTCACTTTTTTTGATACCTACAAAATTAAAGAAAATGTTAGCATGAATATATACAAATAACACCAAGATTATCAAAACTAAAATTCTAATTTCCCGGCAACGACGCCAAAAATTGATAGCCCACAAATGCGTCGTTAAACACGTGACTAACAATCTCAAATAATCGGTCTACACTAAATATTTTAACAGTAGTTAAGTGGTGAGAACCGAGTCGAATCCATGGGGAAAAAGATTTTAGAGTTGAAAACCTTGAGTTTTTAGTTAGGAAAATAGCGTGGTGATATTAAACTAAGTTGCGTTAAATAAATCTAAGCTAAACTAAATAAATAAAGAGAGAGATATTAAGAGAGAGAGAGAGAGAGAAAGACTATTACGAATGGAAGAGAGTAAAAAAATACCTAGTGACCGATTAACTAAAACAGATATTCTAAATCTCTAACACAAGCATATCCACACTAAAATAAATCTAAAGAGACAAGAAGGTGAAGAGAGAAGGTAGAAAGAGGAGAATAGAAGAGAGAGAGACGGAGGGTACAAATAGTGAACAAAATAACTAACAAACTTTATTTAAATAACAGAATATATGCATCTAACATACAACTTTAATTAAAGAGAGAATAAGGGAAAACAAGAGAAACGAGAGAGAGAGAAAGCAAGAAGAGAGAGAGGAGAGAGGAGAGAGAAGAGAGAGAGAAGAGAGAGGAGCGGCGCGAGAGAAGAGAGAGAAAACGAGAGAAAGCGAGAGGAGAGAGAGAGCACGAGAAGAGAGAGAGAGAGAGAGCGCGAGAGAGAGAGGGGGCGCGGAGCACCCTCATGTTGCATGCATGCAACGTGAGGGGGAGGCAGAGGCGCTGCGGTTGGCCGGTGCGCATGCGGGGCAGCTCGCGCGCAGGCGGTGCAGGGCCAGCCGGGGCGCGGGCGCGCAGGGGCTGCGCGTGGGCTGCCTGGCCTGGGCAGGGTGCCTGTTGCTGTGTTGCTGTCTGTTGTGCGAGAAAGAGAGAGACCGGGAGAGAGGGAGAAGAAAGGCCGAAGAGAGAGGAAGAAGAAGAGGAGGAAGAAAGAGGAGGGGAAGAGGGTGTGTGCATAGGAGAGAGGAAGAGAGAGAAAGTGAGGGGGAGAATACCAATGAGAGAGAGAGGGGATGGTTTATAAAATAGTAGAGAAAGAGAGGATGGGGGAGAGAGGAAAGGAATGAGAGATTTTTAGAAAATAGGAGAGGAGATTTTTAAAAGTGGGAAAGTGTTTTAAAAAATTAATAGAATCTCTCCTTTATTCTCTCTTGCTTCAATCCAATTCATTGGCCCATTAAGCACTTCATAGAATGGCCCATTAACCTGCAAATACAACATATAATTGAATTTCATCAATTATAGTCCATGATAAGAGAAATCTATGAATTTATCAAGTATTTGTCAATAAAGTGGCATGATTATTCATGATAATTATGAGATTATCACATACCCCGAGGTAAACTAGTACAACTGAGGAAAGAAGCTACACTGTTAGAGGCGTTGGCCCAACACCGCTGCGACGCGGCCCCGAACTCGAAGACGGTAACGAAACTTCCTCTTCACCTTCGCCTGTGGGGAGTAGGGGTGAGCCTCACTAGTCACTGGCTCAGTAGGGAACTCCTCCAACTCGAGCAAACCAAACACAAGTACGGAAGCAGTAAACTATACTAGCAATTTATAGCACAACCACGCAGATTATTAAAGCAATAAACATACTTACCATTTGCCGACTATATTAAACAAAGTAATTAAATAAATGGAAAAACTCAATCACGTGTACGAGCTAAAGTAGAGACTGCCACACTCGAGCCACGTAGACTGGTTCGCGACACCAGTAACTGACTCAGACAAATAAACACAGGTCTACCTCTCAGTCTCGCAGCCACGGACGAAAGGTCCAACTGCCGCTCCACGTGGAAAAGTCAAACAACTGTGGAGACCAACTAACACCACTCCTGCAGACACACAACTGCAGGCCCATGCCTGGCACCTTTAGGGTCTCTGGCTGGAGCACCCTAGAGTGAGGCATTGGAAAGGACTAGCTGGGGACCAGTGTTGACTACTGGTGTTCGTACCCCCAACTAAGAGCGCGCTACAAGTGACTAAAAACAAACTCAAGAGTCACTGTCCCACTGTCGTCTTTCCCTCAGCCAGACGTACAAGTCAAACAAGGGAGTGAGGGTGTCCAGGACAGACGACACAGACCTCGACGATACAACACAAGTACTGGGACAAGCCCCGAACTAACAGCCTGGCTCACAGAGAACATAGGGCACCCAACAGGAGAGGTAACTATGGTAGGCATCGTACTACCTGCCACGCACACAAAACTACGTGCGCACCGCACAAACCACGTGAAATTTGACAATTTTCACGAGTACCGACTATCCACAACATGTGAACATAGTGCAATTCGCGTGCATATCACGCCAACACACAAACTACTAGCTAGCTACAAAACCAACACGCTAGCCTCGTAAACATGCGCTCTCAGAGCACTACAGGTGCCAAGGCACCACACGATATTACCAAATACATCGAATAATAACAATCGGATAATCATGTCACATAAGTCATGCACATTTAGACCACTTGACTGTGGTCGCGACATGGGCCTATGTCACCTTCAGAACACGACGGCCCGATGTGGCGCGTTCATCACATAAACGCGACGCACCACCACGTCGCGTTCCCCACCTGAACGCGGCGGGTCGACCTATCACGTTCAGGTCGCGACTGGGGGTTCTGTCGCCTTCACATGCAGGAACCCTAATCCCGGATCCTCTCCACAGATTACCATTCTACGCCATGCAAACCACCCTTAATTCACATTTTTCATGCTTTTGTGAGTCCCTAGTCATGGTATCTATTGTTGAAAACACAAATAACAAGTCGAACAATTGTCACCCGCGATCTACAGCCCCAAAACGGGAGGAATTACCCTACCTCCGTGAAGAACACACAGAACGATGATTTCTCAGCATTTCCCCCACTTCACACAAACTCCCCGCGGAGAGAACACGCCAAACCGCAAGCTTCCACACCGAAATGCCCTAGAAAACCCGCGCAGTACCTCCCCCTGGCCAAACAGAGCATGCTGTACTCTGTTCCGGCCAGCAGGGTTTAAGCTGCATTTGCGATTGAGAACGCGATGGATGGTTCCGTCGCGACCTGATCGCGATGGACCTAGGCGTTGCCTTCTCAAGGCTGACGTCCGCAGGTCACCCTGCACCCAACACGTGGCGCACATGCAGATGATCGGCACCACAATGCGGCAACAAGAACGCGACGAGCAAGAGTGTCACGTTCAGAACGCGACATCCCCTGCTATCGCGATCACAGACAGAGAACCCTGGGGTGCTGTAGGCCCAAACTGTCGGCCCAGTAAGTCCCAAAAACGCACGCGCACATCGGACACAAGTCACATTGGCCACACATTGGCCTCACAAGCGTTGAACACAAGATCCACAAGGATCCGAAAAATGCGCGACGTTACAGTTAGAATGTTGAATGATGTTTTTATAGGGCAGCCCATTAATGATGATGTAGAAAGAGGAGAACGAAATGAAGAGGTAAACAAATTCAATCAGTTTATGGAGGAAGCTAAGAAACCTCTTTATATAGGTTGCACTAGTTCAGTTGAAATGTCTGCACAAATGGAGGAACAAGTCTTTTTCTGCTATGCTTGCATTGTTTAAAGATGCATTACCTGATGGTAATACACTTCCCAATGGTTGGTATGAATCTAAAAAGTTGATGTCTAAGTTGGGTTTGAATTGCAAGAAAATACATGCATGTCCAAATGATTGTGTGCTATTTCGAAATGAGTATGAGAATCTTAAACAATGCCCAAAGTGCAATGCTTCAAGATGGAAGGAGGAAGCAAGCAAAACAAGAAGAACGAACAACGTGCCTGTGAAAGTTCTTCATCACTTTCCATTAATACCAAGGCTTCAAAGATTGTTCATGTCTGATAAAACTGCAGACTTGATGACATGGCATTATACAACTCTAAGAGATGAAGATGGAAAAATGAGTCATCCTAACAACTCTATTGCTTGGAAAGATTTTGATCTTAAACATCCAACCTTTAGTAGAGATCCTCGTAATATTAGACTTGGACTTGCTAGTGTGGTTTCAGTCCATTTAAAATAGCAACATGTAGTAGCCGAAGTACATGGCCTGTCATTATTATTGCTTATAACTTACCTCCATGGTTGGCTATGAAACAATCATACTTCATGATGTCTCCTCTCATTGATGGTCCAAAGTCTCCTGGTAATGACATTGATATATATCTTCAACCTTTGATTGATGAATTGAAAATCTTGTGGGAACATGGAGTAGAGACATATGATTTTTTTGCACAGACATTCCCCCTCAAACTAGGTCAAAGAGAGTGACGAATCTCATGCATGACGATACAACTACTATTCGTCAAAAAGGGCGTGCACCAAGTCCTCCTGTTGGTTAGTTTTGTTTTTTTTTGTTTATGCACTCATTTATTTTTATGGATGCATCTGTAAATATAAATTATGATGCTCTTTTTTTCATGTGCATCAGTCAAGAAGAGATGTTTACCAAATCAAATGAGTGCACCAAGAGCTGAATTTTTTTTTGATTATGAAGTTGAAAATCTAAATCCTCTTGATAATAGAGCAAATGCTATGTCCCAAAATAGAAGTACTTTAGGTCCTCTTCCAGGTAATTTATGTTATCTTGGGTGTTTGTTGTGGATATACAAGTAGATATGGTTTTCTATAAATACTTCTCTTAATAATAGAGCAGATTACAAAAATTTCCTCCATATATTGAGTGGATGAGAGACGTTCTGATGACGTACATGAAAGTAATTCTAGCAATGTAGAAGCATCGTCAACATCTATTTCTAAAGTGAGGAAGACAAGAGGGCCAACTCAAAGGACAGCGTTTCAACCCCCCCAAGGAATGAAGTGGACATGCATGTTCATTAGAGGCCAACCAGTTGGACAACCAGCATCAAAACTTGCTGGAACACTTGGATTATAAGCACGAAATGAGAGTTATTTCTCTCCTACAAAAAGAGGAAGCAATAGTCCATGCAAAGTTTTAATGATGTCATGAAGGAAATAATGGCATGTATTGAATTCTAATTTCATGTTGTGTATATCTCTTTTATTTATGTGTATATTTGTTGATGATTAAATTATAACATGTACACTTTGAGTTTGTGAATCAAGAGGAGATACCTGCAAATATGGAAGATGTCAATAAATTTGCTTCAGGTCATTACAGATTAAACTGAAAGAATGGAGATGCGAGTTGAAGAAAAAAGGATACATGAAGGGGGAGAATGAAGAATTATCTATAGAACCATCCGAGCAACGGATAACTCAAGCAACTTGGGATTCTCTTGTGGACTACTGGGGAACTGATGAGAAAGTTTAAGAATTTGAAAGAAATCAAAAGAATCATGCACATGAACAAGCAACTCATACTCTTGGTGCAAAATCCATTACACGTCATAATCAAGAACAAGTATGTTATGATTTTATTTTGCTTACAAATTTTTTTTTTCATAAATTCTTTACTAACTTAATTTGATGCAGCGGAAAAAATTGGGAGATAATTACACGACGCCTGGGGCATACATTAAGGCTCATCAAACAAAAATCGGAGATTATCTCAATGAGCACACTAGATCTATATGTGTATATACATCTAAACTTACACTTGTAGAATAGGTGCTCATTTTACTTATATCCATAATTTTACTTGTATTGTAGGAGAAAGTTGTAGAAGTATGTCAAGAGAAAGATCTCATGTCTAGTTCAGAGCCAACAATACTATCTTCTATATTAGATGTTGTTTGTAATGGACACCATGGTGGATATGAGAGAGGTTGCGGGTTAGGATGGTCTAGAATGTCACGTTGGGGTGATATTGAAAACCAAGCATTGAATGACAATATCAAACAACTTACTGCTGAGTTACAAAATGCAAAGGCTGAAACAGAAGCTATGCATGCTCGAGAGAAGGAAAGAGAGGAGGCATTGCAAGTTAGAGAGAGGGAGAGGGAGGAGGCAATGCAAGATAGAGAGAGGGAGAGGGTGGAGAGGGAGGAGGCAATGCAAGCTAGAGAGAGGGAGATGCAAGCAAGGATGGAGCACATGGAAGCTATGCTAAATATGCATTTTTCTAAAAGCTGAGTGAGTGCATTTATGTTATGTTAGATTTTATGTAACGCCCCGACGCGGAATATCAGAGTGGGATTTACAATTATTAAATAGTACAGAGTGAGAAAATAAATACAAACCATTTCACAAATGGAATAATAATAAATAAACTCCAATTCCATTAATAATCCATTAAACTTCATTACAACCACTAATATCTCATTGACTTCATAGACTAACTATTACATCAACGTATCAGAGCCAAAACTAGGGCCCAAAGTACTTTATTGAAAATCAAACTAATACATCAGAACTAACTGACTCTTTCTATACTAACTAACTACTAAAGCAAGGGTTGCTGAAAAAGGGGTCACTCCTGAGCATCATCCTCAGTCCCGTCCTCGTGAGTGTGGTCATCGTCAAACTCACCTGAAACATATTAAATAAAAACGCAGGATGAGCGAATAACGCCCAGTAGGACTTAATATCTCATGAACACAAGCATGGTTTAAATAATTAATATCTTAATGGCAGGTTAACTAGAGAGAAGAGTCCTATAGATCAAGCAATGATAACAAGAGAACAATAGCATCTGGTACAGGGAAAATAGCACAACGCAAATGATAATAGAATGGACATGTAACGATATAGCATGTAAATTGCACAATGGTGCACTAGTAAAGATAACGATTGCACTTGTATAGATAGCATTTTGATTGTCATAGATTAATCTTGATAGTATGATGGCGTTGGATGCATGTCGTAACACATCCTTGATCATTTTAACTCCCATGGACACTAGCACTTTTCGGGCGCTCCTCCCAGGACCTGATCGGGCCCTATTGCACTGGCATACCGATAACGTACTTGATCCGAGTCCGCCTCCCGCGAACGGGCCGAAGCCTCGCAAGGGATACCAAACCACAGTCCGTGTAAACATAAAGGAACACACCACATTTTCATATATATTTCACAGTTTTACATAGCCAAATTTCCACAAAAACTATAAAGAGGTACAAGAGCTTGGGGCATACCCCGAGGTACAACAGAAGAAAGTAAACAACTACAAAGCTACACTGCTGGAGGTGCTGACCCTGCACCGCTACGACGCGGCCCGGAACTGGACGTCGGATGAGAGACGTCCTCCTCGCTCTCACCTGTGGGGGTAGGGGTGAGCCTCTCTAGTCACTGGCTCAGTAGGGAACTCCCCCAAAACCGAGCGAAACAAACACCACGAGTACGAATAGTAAACATCACCAACAATTAATATAACAGTTAAGCAGGTAAGTAAAGCTGTAAAAGTACTCACTGTCTGTCGACTACGAGAAACAACAGTAATAATTAAACGGCAAACCAGTACAGGTGTACAAGCTAAAGTAGAGACAGCCAACACGAGCCACGTGAACTGGTTCGCGACACCAGAAACTGACTCGGACAACTAACACAGGTCTACCTCTCAGTCTCGCAGCCACGGACGAAAGGTCCAGCTGCCGCTCCACGTAAAAAGGTCAAGCAACTGTGGAGACCAACTAAACACCACACACCTGTAGACCACACGGTCACAGGCCCATGCCTGACACCTCCAGAGACCCTGGCCTGGGCTTGCTAGAGTGAGGCACTAAAAAAGGACTAGTTGGGGACCAGTGTCGACTACTGGTGTCCGTACCCCCAACTACGAGCGCGCTACAAGTGACTAAAAGAAACACAACTGTCACTGTCCCACTGTCGTCTTTCCCTCAGCCGGATGTACAACTCAACACAAGAGTGAGGGTGTCCAGGTCAGATGACACAGACCTCGACGGTACAGCACAAGTACCGGGACAAAGCCCCGAGCTAACAGCCTGGCTCACAAAGAACCTGGGGCACCCAACTGGAGAGGTAACCACAGTAGGTGTTGTACTACTTGCCACGTACACAAAACCACGTGAAACCTCACGTAAACCACAAGTAACCACTGGTCCACTACACGTGAACCCAACTGACTCGCGTACACAACGCGCAGTCACCGAAGTAATCAACTAACAACGTACCTTGTATGCTAAACACGTAAACCAAGTGCACTCAGTGCACCTCATGCGTCAACACACATGCATTATCGATAACTATTGTACTTAGTCATTTCTGCTCAAATAGAAGTAGGCGGCCACATCGACTGTCGCTTACAGGGAGTAAACGGCAAGGGTCTTGGCCATTAATCTCCTGGCTGAGGATCTTGGCGACAAGCGATGTTGACGCCAAGTTCTCCGGCCATAAACCCTGCAGAAACCTAATCCGGCCCTGCGGGTTTTCTAACTGTTCTAACTACTAAAAAACATGCAAATGCAATTCTTTAGCATGCTAGAACCAATACAACCCACTAAAACATGCTATGAACATTAAATAACTCAACCACCCTTATCCCGCATGGTGCAACTTGATCTAAACATGCATTATCATGTTAATTCCGGTGATTATGATAAGTTTTAATGTTTCTATGGAGCTACCAGGGTTCGTCCCCTACCTCAGAACGTGTTAGAATCTCCTGCAATCCCCCGGTTCACGCCGAGCCCTCCGCGAGCTCCCACGCAAATTGCACCACACCGCGACGTTTCCTCGCGCAATTAAGCGACGCCACGCGTTCTACGATCGTCCAACTACTCCTTGGTACCTGTTAAAAGCTTCAAAGACTCGGAGGCAGCAAGCTGGGGCAAGAGGGAATGAGTGAGAGCTGAGAGAACTGCCCTCGGGTGAGCCTATAACCTGCACCATTCTCAGGTTGGCGTCAGCCCCCTTGTCGTCAATAGGAACCGCCCTGATAAACGTCCACATCACATGCCGTCAAATTCATGAAGTCAACGGCCATAAATCTGGACGCCAACTTCAACTGAACAGCAGCATGTCCCTTCTATTTCCAGACCAACCCTGCTCTGCACCTGGAAACCATACATCCACACCATGCATTCCACGCAACCGACTCACAGGCCTCACAACGGCCGCTACAACCACAACACACACGATCCGCATGGATCGCAAGCACGCGAATACAGAGAAAGTAGATGAGAGTGTAGAGAGACGTGAACAGACGAGAGAGATATAGAGAGCAGTTGAGATAGCGGTATTATCGTAAAATCACGTTAAAACATCGATAGTAACGGTTGCACGGCACACCATTGCAGCCGGCAGTCTGGTAGAAGTCACCACTTCCCACTAGCCGTGCTGTGTACATAGGCTAGATGGTTCGGAATAATCATAAGATAAGGAAAGAACACACTAAGGCCATGGATCGTACTGAACCCTAAGGTGTAACGGGTTTTAGGGTACAACCAGCTCGTCGGCAATGGACGTACGCAAAAGCCAAGAAGACTACGGAGGCCTTGACAAGGAGTCCCTGGCCCAGTCGAGAGTATTCCCGATGGAGAGGTGGTCCAAGTCAAGAGAAAGTGTATAGAAAACTGGTCCGTCGTGCCTCGAGTGCTCGAAGGCCGAGGGAAACGGTAACAGTGTATAAAACGAAAACAAGTATATAATTGAATAGGGAAATTTAGTCATTATTTCGCTAATTTATCAGATACATTATTGCATAATTTATTAGGGTCAAATGGTAATTAATAATGTTATGTGTGTGTAAGTGTAAAGAAATCATGAGATTATGATAAATCGTGCAAATGTCCTTTAAATAATTAAATTTATATCATTATTGTCATTTATTAATTTACCAATTCAAATTAACTATAACATGGTTTAATCATGGCTAAATAAGGGTCATATTGCCAAATCAGCATGGGCATGAGCATAATTAAAAATTATAGTCGTAGTCTTCAAATCGCGGCAGGCCTACCCACCGCGATTCAAGTCGTGACGGGCGGCTCGGTCGCAGTCCAAAGATCAACCGGCCCGGTCCGGTCCGCGTCGAGAATCGCGGCGGCTTAGGCCGCCGCATTTCTTAACGCGACGCACCCGCGGCCGCGACCCCGCTGGTATCGCGGCGGGTCGCGCCGCCGCGATATCAGGGAGGGTCCGGTCTTTTACCCCTTTTTCCAGGGTGAATCCTCTTTGATAGCTGGTCATTCTAAATTCCATATAAATCGCACGGTGATCTAAAAAATCACGAAACTAGTTTTAAACGAAAGTAGACATATAGATCTATCAACAATTAATTTGAGAATAGACAAGGTTTAGACATGCTTTGATCAAGTTACATTTCGATGACCTAAACATGTGCAGTCAAGGTTCAACGAATTAATTAGAGATGGATACATGATGAAAATTAGGCAAACTAGAGGTGTTTGAAAGCTAACATGATGTAGTATTTATGAGAATTTTCTCATGGCATGGGGTCATGTATGCTCGAGGTTTAAGAGTAAACATGAAGGGTCGGGAACATGGAACTGACAGGGATTCAAAGAATTAATTCTCCCTCATGGGAGATCGAAATGGAGCAAAACCAGAAGACTTTTGCTCGGGAACATGAAGTCTTCCTAGGGTAATTTTTACATGGATTTGGCTTGAGAGATTGCCTACCTTTTGTTGAAACAAAGAAGAACCCTAATTTGGAGACGAAAATGAGATGAAAACTCCTTTGTCCAAGTTTCCTTCTCCAAGCTCCCACAGTCTCCAGCCTCTCCCTTCGTCTCCAGAGCTCCAGCCACGGTTGGGCTTCGGTAGGGGCGAGATTAGGGAGTTTTTACTAGCTAATAGAGTCCTAATATCTTCAAACTCTTCACTTCTCCTCCAACTCCGAAAATTAGCAATTATCCTCTTATTTCTTTCATTTATCTACCTAATTAGGATGAGGAAGAGGCCTAATCTCGTGGCCAAAGGGTTAGGATGGGCTAAGGGCTCTTGTTTTAGATAAATACAAGCTATTTAGTATTTATCCTACCCTTTTACTATTTACTAATTAATTAAATCCGAATTTGGGATAATTAATTCCCATCCCTTGTTGGGCTCCACTATATTAGGCCCATTATTTTGTAATTAAACCATTTACACAACCCATTAGGGTTTTAACTTAATGGGCTTGATTTAATTCCCTTTTATTTCACTTATTGCTCATTTATTCAATTAAATCTATTTTTTCATTTATTAAAAATAAAAATTTTATTTTATTTGAGTTTTAAAAATCAAAGGTGCTACATTTTATGTTTTCATTATTTTATTATTTATTAATGTTTATTTTATTTATTTATTTATTTTTATAGGTTGGAGATCGACATGGCACCATAGAATGCCGAACAACCATGCTGATAGAGATGGACATAAAGCTTATAGCTATTCATCTTGAAATCCTCCTCCTCACTTGACTTCTTTTTGTGAAACAAAAAGCTTTTGTTCATGGATATTTCGTGTTCTATTTTGCTGTGGAAGGTTTTGCAAAAATTTTGGTGGATATTTTGCAAGTTGTTTTGAGCTTGTAATAGCAATCAGTAAGTCCAGAAAAAAACATTTGAGTGGATATTAATATAGATGGATCCATAGAAGGAAAGGCTAATTTTCTGTTCATTGTGGGCCTTTGCAAGTATTGCCAACTCTTGGCAGCTTGACAATCTTTGGACTTTTGGATCCACTAAAGAGGAAAGACTAATTTTCTTCTCCTATTGGATGTTTGTTGTCCCATATCATCGCTCATTTCATATTGTAATCTAAGAAGTTTCTATTCTAGGCCATTTAATTTAATTTGCTTCTCCTATTGGTTGCCGGGTTCTTCCCAGGGCTAAAGCTAATCTGAACCACACGGACCACCAAATGGTGATGATAACAAGTAGCCAAGGCCATCGAGCAAGTGATCCTGTTGCCGCTGCTGGTGCCAGTGGTGAGCATGTGAGTAATGATTCAGATGCCTTTAGCACTCACAATGTTTCATACATCCTTGATGATCAAGGTATATTAAGGGCCAACCCGCATATTGATTTATCCACCTTCTCCAGGGAAAAAAGAACGGCACCTACTTTTACTAATAATGATAGTTTCTCAAATTTCTTCCGCAGATAGAAGTTTTGGTGTTGTCCACACCAGGCCGGAGCCGCTTTATCCACATAATGAAGCAGGGTTTGTTGCTGACGGTACTAGTTCTGGCCAAAAAAGCCCGTTGAGGAGCCCATCTACTCAAACAGAAGATGAATGTGTTCTGAAGGAAACTTATGAGATAGTGACAGGTGAAGATGGTAAAAACCTAATTGTTTATAAGACTTAAATTTATCTTATTTCAAGGTCATACACCAAGATCTTTCATAGGTTATTTGTTTAATTATTTTAGTATAATGTCTAAAATATTTAATAACTATATTTATAATTTTTATAATTAAAAAATTAAACAAATTTGTTTACGAGCTTAAACGAGCCGAGTAGACATTTGCTCATACTCAGCTCGTTTATGAAACGAGCTTAAATTTTTGTTTGAGCTTGACTCATTTACTTTACTAAAGGAGCCGAATTCGAGTAACATCCGAGTTGAATTCGAGCTACATGTCGAGTGTATTAGTTCGTCTACAGCCCTTCCTTTCATAATTTGTGTATTTACACACTCATATTTAATCTTTTACATTTTAGTATTCATAAGTATTTCGTACCATAAAAAAAATTCTTTAAAAATAATAAATATTAATATTTTTCATATTTATAATAAGAAATTAATATAATCTGAGTATATTAACGAGTAACTAATCTAGTATTTTAACGAGCGTATTATCGAGTATCTTAACGAGCTGTTCGCGAATGTATTCGAGTCGAGCATATCTCTGTTCAAGCTCGACTTGTTTATGAATCGAGCTTATATTTTTGTTCAAGCTCGGCTTGTTTATCTAATAAACGAGTCGACTCGAGTTTTTATCGAGCCGAGTTTCGAACTACTTGTCGAGTGTATTGGTTCGTTTGCAACCTTATTTGAGACATGGTCTCATGGATACTAAATGACATCTCCCAACCAAAGTTTTCAGAGCTTTCTGGTAAAGTTTTTCTGAATCATTGTTATGAGACGCACAGGTCTATGTTTATCTGAATCATTATTATTGATTTTTACCACTTTCTACTCTTGATTAGAACTTTAAGGGTCAAACTGTTGCTGATGGAAGGGTGAAACCTTAGAATGACAATTTTATCTTCTGTAATTCAAGTAACACTGTGAGGAAGCTATAAAATGGTTAGTTGGTACTTGTTGCTAATGCATTAGCCATTGTGGATTTTCTTAAACCATCCTATGCCATTTGAATATTGTTATCTGATATTTCCTATTGTATTGGCATGCTTATCTGTAACATCAACAATCTGCCTTCTCATTAAGTCAAACATCTGCTGGGAAATCACTTACCCTTGAACTGTGAACTGGAACATATGCAGGAGAATAAGTGCCATAGAGATAGGTGGAAAAAAAAAATGGAGAAACCCAAAATTCCCGATGACAAATCCATATGCCTACACAGTGGCCATCCTTTTGGCTCTCTCACCGTTACATCCCGTTTTCAGCTAACAGCTAATTGCCATCTAGAATTGAATATGTTCAGTGTCTTTCCTTGCATTCTTTCCCTGGACATAAAAACTTCTCCTGGCCATTTTCTACTTTTAACTGACCTCGCAGTTTCAAATTTGTATGAGCTTTTCCACATTTTTTTCATGCTTATCATGGTGGTGTGACAGTATGTAAAGTTTGATGATGCTTTTACATTGTTGATCAGACTTTCCACATATGATTATCAGCTGTTTGGAGAAAAAGAAATGCAAAACCTTCTCTTTTGTTGGGGTAAAGGGGTATGGAAAGCTGGGTCGGAAACAAGCTTTATTAGCTCTAAGGTGCCAGATATCTCTCACATAGAATTACTTCACCCATGAAGTGCACTCCTGTCCTTGTTGCCGATGCCATGAATGGCACCATTAAGCTGTTTAACACCATACCTGTTTTGTGTTGAAGACTGCACCGTCCTTCCATGTAAAACTCACTGAGAAGCTCCGCCACTTTCTCTGATAAAATATATTTATCTCATTCATATTTCATGTACAGATAGGATCACATTGTGTCATGTTTGTTTACTTCTTATTGTGCTTTGTCTTCTTCTGTGGATCATCAGGAATATGCATATTCATTTAGTGCTGAAATTGCAATGGCAGTGTATTTGTGCAAGGTTCTTATCAAATTATTCTCTTATGTTGGCAGCTACTGTTGCTGCCTTCTTCATATCTCTGCTGATAAGACAATTTTGGAGGGTGCCAAGAAAAACTCACTCGACAAACTCAAATAAATCAGGCTAACCAGGATCCTGAGATTCTGCTTCTTGAACGATGGGTCCAGAAGCCTGTGTGTGTATCTGGTGCTGACCGTATGCAAGCAGAACAAAATTCATGTTACTGTAAGCCCATTTTGCTGTGACTTATCTGTTTCTAATTTTTGCTGCATTATCTTCTCTAATTCCGCATGTTATAATTTGCTTTTAGATTTCATTCTCTAGAAGAAATGTCACCCGGCAGAAGGAGCTGAGGGAGATGGAGTGGAGGAAGGCGGCTATCGACTGGCGGGCAGAAGTTGTGTGCTTTGACATATACAGTCAGCGACGCCTCATCGTGCGACTCAGCATATTAGAGTTTTTGTACAAATTAAATAAAAGAAAAAAGTTTGAGACTTCAGAATATTCATGACGGTCTGTACACTCTGTGCCTTTCATATTGGCACTTGAATGTATATTTTGTGTAGAGGGATTAATATACTTGAATATAATTGTAATTTTTTTTCCAAAAAATATATATGTGATTGTGAAATAAAGATTGTGGATGTGTATATTTAAAGGCTAGTGAAACATATGAATGGATATTTAGTAGGTGGCAAATGGCAATATATTAATATAAAAAATAAAAAATAATTTGAAGAAATAATCAACAGTTATCCTACCGTCTAGAACTATATAGTTGAATGTCAATAATAAAAAAAAAATTGAAAGAATGGATGACCGTTTTAAACTGTCGAGAATATATGTACAAAATGTGAAATGGTCGACGATTTGAATACGACGACTATCTACAAACAGTCATCTAAAGAATTGCCGACCCTACAATAGCCGACTGTAAAAAGACGACTGTCAAACGATTGTCAAAAATTAAGACGACTGTATACAGATGGCCTTTATAGAACCGCCGATGGTTTTAACAGTCGGTGGTAACCTGTATTGTATTGTGATATTACAGAGATGATCAATAGTGTTACCGCTAGAGTATCGGAGTCGGCCCTAGCCGAGTGACCCCCAAGGGATGGAGAAGCGGAGCTCGCGCGATGCCGAAGTCCCTCCTGCAAGACCACCGAGTCGCCTCAGTGGGGAAGCACTCTGACGATCAAGTTAGTGATTGGATGGAGTGGAAGAGTTTTCTGGGATGGATCTAACTTACCTCTCATGAAGGGGGGCTCCCCTCCTTATATAGGAGTCCTCGTGGGTAGGTTCGGTTGGCGATGTTCTGGGTATGCTGCACAGTAAATCGCCCACGATCCTTACAGGCCTGAATTTGGTTCCGAGAATCCCGGCCTTGCCTGTGCGTTCTCCACGACGCCGCGATTTTGAGGCCCTTATTAGGAACTTTCCTTAGACGGTTACTTACGGTTGATTGGCGTACACGTCCCATGATTTCCGACACATGCCAAATCTGGACTTTCCCCCCATAGTCATCTGGGTTGGCAACTGCTCAACTCGTCTAGGCGTGGCCCGATGGATGTTTAGATAATGAAATGACTCGGGAGACCCTTCCCTAAGATGACTCGGCCTAGTTAGTATCACGGATCTCGGATCTTTACTTCAGCCGAGCTATTTGACTCGACTGTACTGTGGGCCAGGCAAGGCTGGCTCCCTAGGTGGATCATAAGCCGAGTCCCTTGGGAACACCCCGCGTCATTGGCCCCCTAGCTCTTACTTGGTGCGCTCTGGGTGCGCCGAGTAGGAGGTATTACTACTGGTCCTCCTGTGGAGATCTTACCCGAATCGTCAGGCGATTCCAAACGGCACCTAAAGCCGAAAGGGCGCTGCAACTGCCATGAGAGCGCGACTCTCAAGGTTTCAGACAGCGGCCGAAGCGGCGTGTCACTTCACTTCCGGCCATTAATGATGGCAGGTGAGGTGACGGGCGCTCATGATGACGCCTCGATTCCCGCCTGGCGTTGCTCAGATCATGATCCACTTTCGAAGCGAATCGTCGCGGTGAATAGAGACACGTGGTGTCTTTTCGACGCTCCGTTTTGGCGATGACTCCCGTCCGTTAGATCGGGGTGACTTCTGGGGCCTATAAATAGTGCCTGCGGTGCGTCGAAAGGAGACTTTCGTGCGCGAACATCATCGTCCTGCGACGTTCGCTCTTTCAAGACGTGGGGGATGATTAGAGTACTCGGGCCAAGCTCCTATCTACTCGACTTCTTTTCGGCCACCTTCTTCGCAGAGGTAAGCCACGGGCTCATCCTTTGCGCCTTCTTCCTCATCTTCTTTTAAGCCCTCCGCGGGGTACTCTCCTTCTGAGGGTACCTCTCGTCAGCCTCCTTCTCCTCGACCGGCTCCTACTTCTGTGGGGTCTAGTGATGTTCAGGAGCCCCACGAATTGGACGAGTTCGTCCCAGTGGTAACTCCTGGGGAATATGTGCCTAGGGTTTCTTAAGCTCCTCCTTCTAGGGTGCGTCGGGCGGCCGACTTTGTAGCAGATGCTGCTACAGAAATCGATCGACCGACCCTTAAGTGGATCGTCAAGCATACGGGCCTTCGCTTCCCTGCCGACTTCACTGTTTACGCCAACGACACCCTTCGGGCTCACTCTCCGATTTCCAATTCACTCCTTCTTCGTTCATCTCCTTTGGTGCCTAGGGGTTGCTCCTTCACAACTGGCCCCCAATTCTTGGAGGTCGGTTATCAGGTTCCTGGCCGCTTGTGCTACGACGAGAGTCACGCCAAGCATTCACCTTTTCTTCTACTGCTTTTCTCTTAAAATCATGGGGGATTGTTTATTCTTCTCGGCCCGCTCACGTCGCCATTTCCTTGGTCGTTCTCCGTCTTCTATCCATGGGTGGAAAAGGTCGTTCTGTTTCATCCATAGCTTTGAGGGGTGGAATTTCCCGACTTCCTGGGCAGCCATAAATCCCAACGACGAGGCTTTCCGATTCCCATCTGATATGAGCGACGCCGAACTATCAGATTTTGAATCATTAGGAAGGGTGGTATGCCCGACTTGATCAATCCTTCGGCCGAGCTATTCTCCCTGATCCGAGAGAATGTCCGAGGTCTGGCTCCGCTTTATGCTCTTGTATTTTATGGGCCTTTACCTTTTCCGAAAGGTCTAACGATCACTCATTCCCCTTGTAGAAATGGCTGGGCCGAGTGCTTCACGTGATCAGGAGATTTTGAACGTGGAGGGCCAAAAGACCGAGGACTACACTGCACTTGCCGCTCAACGGTTTGCAGTTGGGGGTGGTCATCGCAAGAAGAAGATGACTCGGGAGAAGAGGCCGGTTGAGGAGGCCGACGTCCAAATAGTAGAGTCTCCTGCTCATGCCGCCCCTGTGACAGCCCCTACCGCACCAGCAGTCGCAACGGTGCCCTCCGTCGGAGCAACTTCAGAGCGGCCGACCAAGCGAGCTCAGTTGCCCGATCCGATTTTAGTTGAGGGCGGATCTTCTAGTCTTACTCGGGCCCCTGCAGCCGAACAAACTCTTCGGGAATGGGGTCGGCGCTCAATCCCGGCAAGCGTGACCTCTCGGATCTCGTCGGTGAAGACTTCAGATCTTATTGACGATGTGTTCCGGGGGTTGCAACTCAGCCTAAGCTCCTTCGTGGGTCTAGTGTTAGTTATGGGTGTCCTCAAGCCAATCATAACTTGTACAATCTTGTTCTTTGATAATAATAATAAGGCTTTTATATTCGTTATGTGTAATTCGTTTATCGTTTCATTATGAAGTCCATGAATATGCGCAATGGATATTAATTATGATGAGATCATAACAATGAGATTGATATCCTTTAAACGTATATTCTTAATTGTTCCTAGTCGGAGGATATCGAGAAGGACATCGGATATTCGGTTAGGCTAGTACAGGTTGCACCTGCTCATATGATGAGGGTGGCTGGTCTCATAGTCACTTGTGTGGGGACACTAAGGTGAATCTGTAGGTGCTCATTAGAGAATGAGTTCACTGAACTGATCCGTTATGAATCGCTGGATGGTAATGTTACCTAACTGTCAACCAGCTAGATTCATTGTCACAGTGGCGTGATTGGTCCTTAGACCTGAGACACCAAGGACACCTTGTTGGTGGACTTCTGGGTTTTGACCTTGACTTATAGATCTCTAGCCATGAGGTCTTAATCAGTTAAGTGTTCGGATCTAGCGGAATACGTTCGAAGGTGATTGTGTGGTCAATATGGGATCGCTCGCTCTCGGTAATAGGAGAGTGAATGCTCTACGGAAGGATGTCTGATAGTCCCTGGCCAGGGCAAGACTACTTATCAGAAAAGGAGTTTTCTGATATAGTTATGCGGCATCTAAACCAAGTGAGTGTGCAATTTAGGGTTTGACAGTTGACCATACCCTAAGTGCACTCGGGAGCATTGTACGAGCGAAGGATTATAGTCACATAGTAACTGATGATACAAAGGTTCCTTGAATGGGTTGCTGAACCCCAATGCTTTCCAGGATCAAGTGGTGTTGCTTGGCACCCAACTTGATTGGAAGCCATTATGTAATTAATTAATATGAGATGTTAATTAATTACCATAAGTCAATAAAGAGTTATTGAGCTTAATGGGCTGAAAACTGGACTAGCAGTTGGGCCTAGAGGGTCACACGCATAAGAGTTCCGAACAGACTGGGCAAGGTGTTCTTTATAGACAACGACTGGGTTTTTATGAAAAACCGTGGTGTCTATAAATATACGCTGAGAGTTAAACCCTGATCCAAGCTCCAGGCTTAACCCTGGCTGCTCCCCTCCTCTCTCTCTCCCAGGGCGCCCCCCACCCTCTCTCTCCTCTCTCCGGCACATGGTGGAGCTGAGATCCGGGAGACGCGTGGAGAACGAGGAGATCCCGTCTGCGTCCGGAGCTCGCGTGGATACGTCTAGAGGCCGGACACTTAAACGGCTTGAAGCACCGGCTCCTCCTGCGCCACCTCCTCCCCAGATTCGAGAGTTACGCAACCCCGCAAAGGTAAAGATGAGATCTGCCTGTGCGTGGTTTACGCTTTGTGTTCGATCCGACCGCCGGCAACGATATCTACCTGTGGAAATCGCGTTTCCGCTGCGCCCCGATCGTTTCCTTACAGTGGTATCAGAGCCAGGTTGCTGGTACGTTCGGAATGCGTTTTTGTCTATTCGCGTTGTGCATGAGTCGCCATGTTTGTCGTGTTCGTGGGTCGCATATGGGATGTGCACTTGCCGCTTGGTACGTGGAAGGTGTTTCTGGTACCAATGCCTTCGCGAAGAACCCCTCGTGCCGTCGTTTGACCATCAATGGAGGTCGTACGGCCGCCTGCAAAGTGCCGCCGTCGCGCAGATTTCACTTTCTTCGACAGTCCAAGATGGGGCGATTTTTGCAGGTTTTGGGGTTTCTCCGGGGTTTTCTAGGCGTTGTGGGGCGATGGCAGGCGATCTCTGGCACCGCCGGCGCCGTCCGCGGCCGCCAGAGGCGGCACGGGGGCCGGCGAGGCCGCCCTCCGCCGAAGGGCGGCGGCGGCTAGGGTTTCACCCTAGCCGCGCGCCCCTCCGTTCGGGCGGAGGGGGCGACCCCGCGCGGGCCGCCCGCAGGCCGCGCGCGGGTCGCGCGCGGATCCCGCGCGGGTCCGCCCGCGGGTAAGTCGTGGGCGGACCCCGTGGGTCCCAGGCGGACCGCGATCAGATCCGGCCCGCGCCAGATCCGACCGGCCCTATTCCCCATTTTTTTATGTTTTTAATGGTTTTTAAATTGTTTAAAATTCAGAAGAAAAAAATATTTTAAAATCCTAGAAAAATTATGAAAAATGATTTTTTGAGTCTTAAAATTGTTTTAACTCTCTGTAATTATTTTCATATAAATGACCCATTACTTAATTAGTTTAAAGGAAATCTGAAACTCTTTTAGTTATTTCCTCTAATCTAATTAAAGACATGTTAATTGATTTAGAAATGTGATTTTTAAATTAATTAACTGTACATCTTGGCGACTTCATGCAGTAACGGTGAATGACGTTTATCTAATGTTGATTAGATATTATCCATGTTAGCTAAATTGTTTAGTTAAATGGTTTTCAAAATATAATTATTATATTTTTGAAATAAAAGTTATTTCAGAAGTAATTATGTGATGATTGCTTATTGATGCATGTGATGTGTGTGGATGGATGGTCATGGACTTAGATATCATGTGATGATTGTTATGGTTAATGGAAAATGATGTAATTTATGAGGACTGCGTGCCTCCCTCTCTCCCTCCATTGAATCCGGGTTGTACATTCTATCTCCCTCTTATTATGTACTCCCCTTGACTTGTTCAAGGTTTCTTATTATTATCTGATGTACATTTATGGGCTTGCGTGCCCATTTAAATATTACTTGTAATTGTAAGAAGCAGATTGGCGGAGATGGAGGAGAGTACCATGCAGGACCTTCATGGAGATAGAGTTACATCAAGTAAATGCATTCGATGCGGGGCTGCCATTTATTCACCGTGTTTGTGGATTACCAACTGGCTCCGGTAATGCCACTCTAGGTTAAAGTCCATGATCATCCATCATATTTCTTCATGTATATGATATGTGTGGAATGTGCTATGGTATATATAATTAAATATATGATATTCCAAATTTTATATATCAATAGCACACAGATATAGAGACCAAGATCAAATATATCAAAATCCCTCCTCGTTTAAATTTTAAGCCGTAACGTAATCATTGAGAATGAATTACGTGGCCCTCCATCATTATAGTTTTAGGATTGCCATTAGATCGGGAAAGTTTGTTGTGCTATCCACAAGGCTTGCCAAATCTGATGACAGACTAAAACTATGGCATAGTGATGTCTTAAACGGGATAGAGGACCGGTGTAGCTTTGTTGTGCTATCCACAAGGGCTACATCCAAATCTATGCTCGTTACGTAATGATGGTACTGCTTAGACTGGATTTAATGACTTGTTGTGCTATCCATAAGGTCATTAAAATTCAGGGGCCAAAATAAGATCGGATATTGCAAGAGTTGCAAGTGTCAAGGGTTGACCGCTTTCAGATCATAGTATGGTTTGTTGTGCTATCCACAAGATCATGCTATGAGTCTGTGAGATTCCGATCCCCACTAGGAGACCGTCGGTGTCTCCCATTCTGTATATCTGAGAGTTATACAGTCTGCCAAAAAATAGTGGGAGCTAATCTTGATTAAAGTCCTAATCTAGATTTAATTATTATTATGAACATCTGCTAATTGTGTTTACATTTCCTTTATAAGCAAAAATGTCGTCAGGTAACCCACTCCGTGGCATACTGGATGCCAACAGATTGACAGGCTTGAACTACTCGGATTGGCTCAGAAACCTGAAGATTGTCCTCAGGTCTGAGAGCATTGCCTATGTCCTGGAGGGTGAGATCCCAGCTGAACCACCCCTTGATGCACCTGAAGGGGAAACGCTTGAGTTTGCGAAGTGGAAGGAGGATTCCACTCTGGCCCAATGCTACATGCTTGCCTCAATGAGCAATGAGTTGCAAAGGCAGCATGAGAACATGGATGCTAGATCCATCATGCAGCACTTGCAAGAGATCTTTGAAGAGCAGAGCAGGTGGAGAGATATGAGATATCCAAGGCCCTGTTCAGAGCTCGCATGGCAGAGGGGTCTTCAGTACAGACTCATGTGCTGAAGATGATAGAGTGGATTGAGAGGCTCGAGGGGTTTGGTTTTCCTCTTGACAAGGAACTAAGCACGGACCTCATTCTCCAGTCACTTCCAGATTCATATTCCCAGTTCATTGTGAACTTCACAATGAACAAGATTGAGGTGAGTTTAGCTGAGATGCTCAACATGCTGAAGATTGCTGAGGGCAACCTTAAGAAGGAAAAGCCCACTGTTCTCATGGTTGGAAAGTCCAACAAGAAGAGGAGAGTAGGGCAAGCCTTTAAGAAAGGCAATGCAAAGAAGCAGTTTAAGCAGAAACAAAAGAAGGACATAAGCAAAGGAGAAGAAAAGGGCGAGTGCTTCCACTGCAAGAAAAAGGGGCACTGGAAAGGAAATTGCAAGGACTATCTTGCAATGAAGGCTCAGGAGAAGCAGAAGCTTGGCGAAGCTTCAGGTATCTATATGATAGATCTTCACTTGTCTATTAGAGATTCTACATCTTGGGTTTTAGACACTGGATGTGCTTCTCATATCTGCAATGATATGCAGGTGCTGACAAGTAGAAGGAAGCTGAGCAAGGGCGAGGTGAACTTGAGGCTTGGAAACGGTACAAGTGTTGGTGCACACACTGTGGGACAGTGAAGCTCAAGTTACCTTCTGGAGATTTGCTTTTATTAGATGATTGCTACTATGTGCCTAGTATCATTAAGAACATTATTTCTGTTTCTTGTTTAGACAGAATTGGATACATGTTTACCATTGAGATAATAGTTGTTCAGTTTATTTGAGAAATAACTAGTTGCTTTAGCAAGTTTGGTGAATGGTTTGTATCTGCTTGATGTCTCTTATGAAAATCTCCATGTTGATGTTTCTCCCAAGAGAAGTAAGAATAGTGTGAACACTGCCTACTTATGGCATTGTAGGCTTGGTCACATTGGCGAGAATAGGCTTCAAAAGTTGCATAAAATGGATACTTAGATCCATTTGATTATGAATCATATGCAACTTGTGAATCCTGTTTAAGGGGTAAGTTGACCAATCTCCATTTAGTGGACATGGAGATAGGGCCAAGGACATATTGGAACTAATACATTCGGATGTATGTGGTCCAATGTCTACCCAAGCCAGGGTGGCTACTCATACTTCATTACATTCACGGATGACTACTCAAGGTTCGGATTTGTTTACTTAATGAAGTACAAATCTGAAGCCTTTGGGAATTCCAAGAATTTAAGAATGAAGTTGAGAAACAAACTGGAAAAAGTATTAAAATCCTACGGTCAGACCGAGGAGGTGAATACTTGAGTACAGAGTTCACACAATTCTTAAAGGATAATGGTATCCTTTCTCAATGGACTCCTCCTATACACCACAGATGAATGGTGTATCGGAAAGGAGGAATCGCACCTTGTTGGACATGGTACGATCCATGATGAGCCGTTCGCAGTTACCAGTTTCCCTATGGGGATATGCGCTAGAGTCAGCGGCATATCTGCTGAACAGGGTTCCCAGTAAATCTGTGTCTTCTACTCCATATGAGATATGGAAGGGTAGAAAGCCTGATTTTAAACATGTTAAAATCTGGGGTTGTCCTGCCCATGTAAAGAACACGACCCAGATAAACTGGACTCCAGAACTGATAAGTGCAGGTTTGTTGGATACCCAAAAGAAACATTTGGGTACTACTTTTACCATCCTGGTGAACAAAGAGTGTTTGTTTCCAGGAGAGCTGTCTTCTTGGAAGAGGAGTACCTTACCCAAGAGGACAGTGGGAGTAAGGTAGACCTAGAAGAGGTTCTAGATCCACAGACTGTGCAAAGTCCACCAGGTGAAACATCGGTTCCGGAACCTGTTCAGGAATATACACACATTCAGCGTAGGTCTGGTAGAGTACCTAGACAGCCTGAAAGATATGTTGGACATATTAGTGAAGGCATGTCTTATGATGAGGATGATGATCCAAAGACCTACCAAGAGACTGTTGATTGTCCTCAGTCAGGGAAATGGCGAGATGCCATGAATTCTGAGATGCAGTCCATGTACACCAACCAAGTTTGGAACTTGGTAGACTTGCCCGAAGGTATTGTACCTATTGGGTGCAAGTGGATCTTTAAGAGAAAGATCGGTGCAGATGGACAGATCGACACTTATAAGGCAAGGTTGGTGGCAAAGGGGTATCGTCAAAGGCAAGGAATTGACTATGACAAACTTTCTCACCAGTTGCCATGATAAAGTCGATCAGAATTCTTCTTGCCATTGCTGCATACTTTGATTACGAGATCTGGAAGATGGATGTAAAACGCTTTCCTTAATGGTAACATTGAGGAGGAAGTGTATATGATACAACCTGAGGGTTTTACATCCAAAGAGTGTCCAGACAAAGTATGCAAGCTTCAAAGATCCATCTATGGATTGAAGTAAGCTTCTCGTAGTTGGAACATAAGGTTTGATGAGGCTATCAAATCTTATGACTTCATTAAGAATGAAGATGAACCATGTGTGTATAAGAAAATCAGTGGGTGCTATCACTTTTCTCGTACTTTACGTTGATGACATCTTACTCATTGGGAATGATGTAGGGATGTTATCATCAGTAAAGGTTTGGTTGTCAAAGAACTTCTCCATGAAGGATTTGGGAGAAGCATCCTACGTATTAGGAATACGTATCTATAGAGATAGATCTAAGAGGATGCTTGGCTTGACCCAATCCATGTACATAGATACCATTGTCAAAAGGTTTGGCATGGAAAATTCCAAGAGAGGTCTCATACCAATGAGACATGGATTAATCTCTCTAAGGAGCAGTCTCCTAATACTCCTGAAGAGAGGGCAGCCATGGATAGAGTCCCCTATGCTTCGGCTATAGGGTCTATCATGTATGCCATGCTATGTACAAGGCCTGATGTGGCATTTGCTCTAAGTGTTACGAGCAGATATCAGGCAAATCCAGGTGAAACACACTGGATGGCAGTGAAATGTATCCTTAAGTACTTGAGAAGGACTAAGGATATATTTCTGGTTTATGGAGGAGGGGACTTGAAACTTTGGGCATACACTGACTCGAGTTTCCAGTCAGATCCAGATGATAGCAAGTCTACATCTGGGTGTCCTCAAGCCAATCATAACTTGTACAATCTTGTTCTTTGATAATAATAATAATAATAAGGCTTTTATATTCGTTATGTGTAATTCGTTTATCGTTTCATTATGAAGTCCATGAATATGCGCAATGGATATTAATTATGATGATCTCATAACAATGAGATTGATATCCTTTAAACGTATATTCTTAATTGTTCCTAGTCGGAGGATATCCGAGAAGGACATCGGATATCCGGTTAGGCTAGTACAGGTTGCACCTGCTCATATGATGAGGGTGGCTGGTCTCATAGTCACTTGTGTGGGGACACTAAGGTGAATCTGTAGGTGCTTAGAGAATGAGTTCACTGAACTGATACGTTATGAATCGCTGGATGGTAATGTTACCTAACTGTCAACCAGCTAGATTCATTGTCACAGTGGCGTGATTGGTCCTTAGACCTGAGACACCAAGGACACCTTGTTGGTGGACTTCTGGGTTTTGACCTTGACTTATAGATCTCTAGCCATGAGATCTTAATCAGTTAAGTGTTCGGATCTAGCGGAATACCTTCGAAGGTGATTGTGTGGTCAATATGGGATCGCTCGCTCTCGGTAATAAGAGAGTGAATGCTCTACGGAAGGATGCCTGATAGTCCCTGGGCAAGACTACTTATCAGAAAAGGAGTTTTCTGATATAGTTATGCGGCATCTAAACCGAGTGAGTGTGCAATTTAGGGTTTGACAGTTGACCATACCCTAAGTGCACTCGGGAGCATTGTACGAGCGAAGGATTATAGTCACGTGGTAACTGATGATACAAAAGTTTCCTTGAATGGGTTGCTGAACCCCAATGCTTTCCAGGATCAAGTGGTGTTGCTTGGCACCCAACTTGATTGGAAGCCCGGTCAATTATCGTGAGACGATAATTGATTATGTAATTAATTAATATGAGATGTAATTAATTACCATAAGTCAATAAAGAGTTATTGAGCTTAATGGGCTGAAAACTGGACTAGCAGTTGGGCCTAGAGGGTCACACGCATAAGAGTTCCGAACAGACTGGGCAAGGTGTTCTTTATAGACAATGACTGGGGTTTTATGAAAAACCGCGGTGTCTATAAATATACGCTGAGAGTTAAACCCTGGGCCAAGCTCCAGGCTTAACCCTGGCCGCCCCCTCCTCTCTCTCTCCCAGGGCACCCCCACCCTCTCTCTCCTCTCTCCGGCACATGGTGGAGCTGAGATCCGGGAGACGCGTGGAGAACGAGGAGATCCCGTCTGCGTCCGGAGCTCGCGTGGATACGTCTAGAGGCCGACACTTGAACGGCTTGAAGCACCGGCGCCTCCTGCGCCACCTCCTCCCCGGATTCGGGAGTTACGCAACCCCGCAAAGGTAAAGATGAGATCTGCCTGTGCGTGGTTTACCACTTTTGTGTTCGATCCGACCGCCGGCAACGATATCTACCTGTGGAAATCGCGTTTTCGCTGCGCCCCGATCGTTTCCTTACATCTAGTTCATCGAACATATCATACTTTGGAGGTGACTGAGGGCCAATTGCGGGCGGCCGAAGAGAAGCTGGCCACTCTTAAATCCAAGAACGCGGAATTGGAAGCTTCGGTTGCTGCTGAGGTCGCGCGAGCGGATAAGGCCAACGAGCGGGCCGCCAAGCTAGCTCAGAGAATTGACAAGCTTAAGGCCTTGCTGAAGGAGGAGCGGGAAGTGCGGGAAGCCGAGAAGGTAGCTTGGGACGCCGAGTAGAAAGCCCATGAGGAAACCAAGGCGAAATTCTCTGAGCTCGTCGCCGAGGAACGTCGGGAGGCCGTGATGGAGTACAAGAAGTCTGACGTCCACATTGATCAGATAACCGGCCTTTTCATGGACAGTTACAACCACTGCCTAAAGGCCTTGGCCAAGGCCTACCCCAAGCTAGACCTGACCCCTGTGCGTCCTCTGGCCGACGACTCAGACGAAGAAGATGCGGGGACCGAGGTAGGGGCTGCAGTGGGGACCGCCGCTTCCGTTTCTGACCCTGAGGTTCCTTCGGCTAAGGCCCCTGCCGACCATTAGCTGGCATGCTTTTGTAAGGTCTTTTACCGACCCCCCCTGCCTCTTGTAAAGACCCTCCTTGGCCGTGCGGCCCCCCCTTTTCCACGATATCGCAAAGTTGGTCTTCTTGTTATCCTTCTTACGAAAATGGTTAGATTTCAGAATTTCCTCTTCACCTTTTGGGGTGAAATGGTTTTCCGAAGTGACCTTGTTAAATCAGTTTAGGTGGCCGGAGCGACCTCATCAAATTGGTTTAGAGTGCCGAAACGACTTCGTTAAATCGGTTTAGAGTGCCGGAGTGACCTCGTCAAATTGGTTTAGAGTGCCGAAGCGACTTCGTTAAATCGGTTTAGAGTGCCAAAGCGATCTCGTTTAATTAGTTTAGAGTGTCGAAGCGATCTCGTTAAATTAGTTTAGAATGCCGAAGCAACCTCGTTAAATCATTCAGAGTGCCTAAGCGACCTCGCTAAATTATCCAAAGTGCCAGAGCGATCTCGTTAAGTCGGTTTAGAGTGCCGAAGCGACCTCGTTAAATTGATTTAGAGTGCCGAAGCGACCTCGTTAAATTGGTTACAACTCAAGGCAATAACATCGAAGGTGCTCGGCATTCCATGTTCTCGGAACTGCCAAGCCACCTAAGTCTTCGAGACGATAGGCCCCCTGCCCGAGGTCCTCGACTACTCGGTACAGACCCTCCCAAGTGGCGGACAGCTTCCCGACCGCCGACTTAGGGTCCGAGACAGCGAGCTATCGAAGGACAAGACTTCCTATACTGAAGCGCCGCTGTCTGACTCCCATGTTGAACTTTCGTTTCATCTTGCGTTGATAGACTTCAATCCTGGATGCTGCCTTGTCACGTCGCTCCTCGACCAAATCCAGCTCGGCACGCAGCGACCAATTGTTTAATTCTTGGTTAAAGCCCCAAACCCTTTCTGATGGTACCAGTAGTTCGACCGGGGTGACTGCTTCTACCCCAAAGGCAAGCGCGAAGGGAGATTCCTGGGTGGCCTCTCGGGGGGTCGCTCGGTATGCCCACAATACGTGGGGTAGTTCCTCCACCCATCGGCCTTTGTGTTCATTGAGCCGCCTTCTTAGTCCTTCGAGCAGCATACGATTGGTGACCTCGGCCTGGCCATTTGATTGAGGATGAGCGACTGAGGTGAATCGATGGTTGATGCCAAGCTCTGTGCAGTTGCGGCAAAATCAAGCATTGTCAATTGTTTGCCGTTGTCTGTGATGATCGCTCGGGGTAGACCGAACCTACAAATAAGTTTTTTCCACACGAACCCCCATGCGTTGGCGTCGGTTATTTTTGCCAGTGGCTCGACCTCCACCCACTTGGTGAAATAGTCGACCCTGACAATAAGGAACTTCCTTTGCCCGGACGACAGAGAGAATGGACCAAGGATATCCATCCCCCACTGAGCGAAGGGCCAAGGGGCCTTAAGCGAGGTGAGGTTCTAGGGTCGTTGCCGATCCACCTTACTGAAGAGCTGGCATTGCTGGCCTCTTCGAACGTATTCCTCGGCGTCGCCAAGCATGGTTGGCCACCAGTAGCCCTGCCGAGTTATTCTCCTGACCAGTGACCGAGGCCCTGTATGGCTTCCACACGAGCCCTCGTGGACTTCGGCGATGATATCTTCTAATTTCCTTTGGCTCACGCATCGCAAGTGCGGGAAGCTAAAGCCTTTTCTATAGAGGTCGTCGCCGACCAGAAAGAATCTTGGGGCTTGTCTCTTTATCTTTAATGCTTCATATTTGTCGTCTGGAAGTTGACCGTCTTTGATGTATTGGACGAGAGGAGTCATCCAGGTAGGCTCGGCATCGAAACACATGACTTCCTCGGTCCCCGCTGAAGGCTCGCTAAGCTCTTCAATGAGGACCGAGGACTCTTGACGATACTCCGAGGCGGCAATGTATTTAGACAATGCGTCGGCTTGGGAGTTCTTCGATCGGGGGATCTTCAGCAGTTCCACCAATTTGAACTCAGTCATCAGCCCTCGGACCTTGGTCACATAGGAGGCGAGCTTTTCTTCTCTAGCCTCGAACTCCCTTGAGACTTGACTAACAACGAGTTGCGAGTCGCTATGGACCCGAACCTTTGTCGCCCCAATGACTTTGCCATCTTCAATCCTGAGATGACAGCTTCATATTCGGCCACATTGTTAGAAGCGGGGAAGCTGAATCGAATTGCATACCTCAGGGTGAGACCCATTGGCGAATACAAGATGACGCCAGCTCCGCTTCCTTGAGACCCGGAAGCTCCATCTACGTACACTAGCCAGTGTTCCACCATTTCTTCTGGTTCGGGAGGCCTTGTCGTTCCCTCGGAAATGAAGTCGGCTAGGGCTTGAGCTTTGATGGTGACCCGTGGCCTGAAAGACACGTCAAACTCCCCGAGCTCAACAGCCCACTTGGCCATCCTCCCCAAGGCCTCGGGTCAGCTGAACACGTGCTTGATGGGTGCATCAGTGAGGACCACCATCTTATGTGCCTGGAAATACGGTCGGAGTCGTCGGGCCGCCATCACCAGCGCATACCCGGCTCTCTCGATGTCGGAGTAGCATTGTTCGGCCCCTCGCAGGGCTTTGCTGGTGTAGTAGATCGGAAGGTGCTTTCGATCGTCCTCCCTCACGAGTACCGAGCTGATGGAATGGTTCGTGGCCGAGATATATAAGAATAGCTCTTCCCCTGCAATGGATTTACTCAAAGTAGGAACATTAGCTAAATAGGCCTTGAGCTCGTCAAAGGCCCTTTGGCATTCATTGTTCCATTCGAAGCGACCCTTCCTCGGTACATCAAAGAAAGGCCTGCATTTCTCTGTTGACTTGGACATGAACCTGCTCAGGGTGGTGATTCGGCCGTTAAGCCTCTATACCTCTTTGACGGTCCTCGGGGCAGTCATGTTGAGGATAGCTTGCACCTTGTCGGGGTTGACATTGATACCTCGGCTCGAGACGAGGTAGCCAAGGAACTTCCCGGCGTGGACGCCGAAGATGCACTTTTCGGGGTTGAGCTCATCCCATACTCGCGGAGTATGTTGAACGTCTCAGCCAAGTCTCGGACGTGGTCCTTAGCCTTCCGACTCTTCACTAGCATGTCGTCGATGTAAATCTCCATAGTGCTCCCGATTTGTTGCTCGAACATCATGTTGACGAGCCTTTGGTACATAGCACCTGCATTCTTCAACCCGAAAGGCATTCTAGTAAAGCAATACAGACCTTTCTCCATGGTGAAGGCAGTCTTTTCCTCGTCTTCTGGAGCCATCCTGATTTGGTGATACCCCGAATATGCGTCGAGGAAACTCAGAAGCTTGTGCCCTACCGTGGAGTCGACGAGTTGATCGATGCGGGGAAAAGGAAAGCTATCCTTCGGGAAGGCCTTGTTAAGGTCGGTGAAGTCCACACACATGCGCCATTTGCCATTAGCCTTTTTGACGAGGACCACGTTCGCAACCCACTTGGGGTAGAACGCATCCCCAACAGTCCCTGCTCGGAGATATTTCGCCAGGTTTTCTCCAACGGCTTCCTGACAATCCGTTGACAAAGGACGCTTTTTTTGGCGCATGGGCCGAGCCCTGGGGTCTTCGTTCAGATGATGCTGGATCACCTTGGGATCGATTCCCAGGAGGTCATTCTCCGTCCACGCAAAGATGTCGCCACTTTCTTTGAGAAAACGGATCAGCCCCGCCTCCAACTCCTGGAGTTCGGCGCCAATCACCAGCGACTTCCCTTCATTAATTTCAATTTGCTTCATTTGCTTGGCAGGCTCATGGCTTTCAGCCTCATTGTCATAGTCAGGCTTGTACTCGGGAATAACTGGTTCCTTTGCTTTTATCGAATTTACATAGCACCTGCGAGCTTCGGTTTGGTCCCCCGTGACCTCCCCTACCCCGCACGGTGTTGGGAATTTCAGCTTTTGATGGTAGGTAGAAGGAACTCCCCCCAACTTTCCTAAAAGACCCCTGCCGAAGATGGCATTGTAGGCCGACTTCACTTTCACAACTAGAAAGTCAGCCTCAACGTTACAGAACATGGGCTGGAGCCGAGGGTGACCTTCAGCTTGATCGACCCTTCGGCATTGACAGGGGATCCGTTGAACCCGAAGAGAGTGGTTGCCACAGGCTTCAGCTCGGTGCTCAAATTTGTCATCTTTACATAGCACTCATAGAAGAGAACGTCAGGAGCTGCTCCACCATCCACCAGGATTCGATGCACACTGTACCTGTCAATGTCTGCGCGAATGACAAGTGCGTCATCGTAGGGAAAGCTGAAGCCGAAGACGTCGTCCTCGGAGAACGTTATAACACCGTGCGGCTTGGGGGTCGAGCCCCCTGAAGTCAAACCAGTGGCCGAGGCGTACGCCTTTTGCTTTCTTCCACTGTCTCCTCCTCCGGCTACTCCTCCCGCGAGGATGAGAACTGCACCCTTCTCTCCCCGAGCTCTGTGCTCCCTCTCGGGGGTCGGCTCCTTCCTGCGTCCATCGACGACATCTCTCCCGATGATGTCGGGACGCAGCATCTCCGCAATCTCCAGTTTTAGGCTGCGGCATTGATCAGTTGTATGGCCGTAGCCCATATGATAGTCGCAGTAGAGGTCGACGCCGCACCCCGGTGGTGGCTTGCCCAATGGCTCGGGCCGTCGGAACTCTGGTAGCTTCTTAATCACGGACAATATTTCGGACGGAAGCCGTCCGAAGTGTGGAAGATCGTGCTGTCGGCGGTACTCGTCGGATCGACGATTTGAGTCTGCTCTCCGATCGCTGTGAGCTGAGCTTTCCTCTCTCTTTGCTCTTTTGACCTCCGGTGCCTTGTTTGAAGCCCCGACCTCAGCTGGGCGACTCAACTTGCCCGCCGCTCCGAGAGTAGACTCCAACCTCACGTATTTCTGCATTCGGGAGAGAAGGTCGGAAAGACTTACAGGCGACTTCTTGGCAACGGACGACACAAATGGTGTGTTGGAGCAAACTCGAGTGAGGATGTTGACAGCCGTCCATAGGTCAAGGTCATGACCTTCATCACTTCGAGTTGGAATCTCTTGGCGTAGTCTCGGAAGAGCTCGCCTTCTTTCTGAGCCATGAGCCACAAATCGTCGGTGCAGAGGGAGTGTTGAACTGTGCTGTAGAAGTGATCAAGGAACCGTTGTGCGAGCTCGGGGAAGCTGGCTATTGACCTCGCGGGCAAAGCCATGAACCACTGTAGCGCAGCATCATCTAGAGTTGACATGAAGGCTCGACACCTTAATGCATCTGAGAGGCTAACCATCTCGATCTGCCCCTAAAAATTGTCAAGATGGTGGATGGGGTTAGTGGTCCCATTGTACCGCCGAAACTTGGGGAGTTGCAGCTTTGTCAGGACCAGGGCTGAGGTGATTTCCTCGGTAAATGGTGAGGTCGTAAGCAAAGTCGCCACGAAAGGCGCCCACGTCTCTCTCTGAAGAGCTTCAATCTTTCGGTTCATCTCCTGGAGGTCGTTCTTCCACTGAGGCTTCGTTGACGGGGCCCCCAATGGAGCAGGTGTCGACTCGGCGGTGAAGTGGTCGACGTTCGTCGTTCGAGGGGCTCCGAGCTCTACCATCGAGGCCGGGGCCCCCTGTACCACCGCAGGAGGAGGCGGTGGCGCCTGGGCTGAAAGAGCGGGTGCTTGCAACCCGTACATTGGCCTGGCTTGTTGATATCGCTAGGGGGGCTGGTTGGGTTCCTACGAGTCCGATGTCGCTGCGTCCATCCGGAGCGGGGATCGCTGGACGGCCAGCCGCGTCGGCCTGGGCCGCCATTAGTTGTTGCTTCTGCTCCATGCGCGCTAGGATCTCATGAAGCCCCACCACCAAATTCTCGACGCAGTCGAGGCGGGAAGAAGTATTTGAGCCTTGTTCTCTAGTGCCGGATCCTCCCCCAGCGGTTCCCTCCTCAACAATGGTGATTGGCACCTCTTCTTCGGACGAACGAGTGACCACTTTCCCCTTGGGCGCCATGAGAGCGAGCTTTTGTTCAGAAGAATTCCCACAGACGGCGCCAAAAATGTTACCGCTAGAGTAACGGAGTCGGCCCTAGCCGAGTGGCCAGCAAGGGATGGAGAAGCGGAGCTCGCGCGATGCTGAAGTCCCTCCTGCAAGACCACCGAGTCGCCTCGGTGGGGAAGCACTTCGACGATCAAGTTAGTGATTGGATGGAGTGGAAGAGTTTTCTGGGATGGATCTAACTTAGCTCTCATGAAGGGGGGCTCCCTTCTTATATAGGAGTCATCGTGGGTAGGTTCGGTTGGCGACGGTCTGGGTATACTGCACAGTAAATCACCTACGATCCTTATGGGCCTGAATTTGGTTCAGAGAATCCCGGCCTTGTCTGTGCATTCTCCACGATGTCGTGATTTCAGGGCCCTTATTAGGCACTTTCCTTAGACGTTACTTACGGTTGATTGGCGTACACGTTTCGTGATTTCCGACACATGCCAAATCTGGACTTTCCCCCCATAGTCATCCGGGTTGGCAACTGCTCAACTCGTCTGGGCATGGCCCGACAGATGTTTAGATAATGAAATGACTCGAGAGACCCTTCCCTAAGATGACTCGGCCTAGTTAGTATCGCGGATCTCGGATCTTTACTTCAGCCGAGCTATTTGACTCGACTGTACTACGGGCCAGGCAAGGCTGGCTCCCGAGGTGGATCTTGAGCCGAGTCCCTTGGGAACACCCCGCGTCAAATAGTAATGGGTGAATATCTATTGATAAAATTATTACCTAATATCATTTTTCCTATGGGTTGATCGATGAGATATAATTCAGGAATGAAAATTTCTTCTTTTATATTATTTTTATCTTGGATATAGATAGGTACTTCTTTTGCTACATATGATGAAGTGATTTCTCCTATAATGCCTGAAAGTTGTTTTGGTTGTGTTAATTTTTGTTTATATGATTCTATCCAACAAGTATTATCCATAATTGATTTAGTTGCACCTATGTCTAATATAGGAATTATCATATGAATTTTATTATTAGGTTCTCTTATTTGTATTATAATGCGATTTGTCTGTTTTGATAACTCCATTGAATCTGTTTGTGAATTATCAAATCTATTAATTTCATGCCATGTCTAATTTTACTATAAAGGCTTCTCACAATTTCGAATGATTACCTTATTTCTCCTGAATAAGAGGGTTTGATCACTCTTTCTATAATATCTAAATCTACATTTTTAATCCACCATTTTTTCCTTTTATAATTCCAAAGTAGTATCGGGAAATTGTATTCCTATACCTATTGAAAGAATAATTCTTTCTCGAGATGATATTGTTATATCTTCATTACTATAGATAGTAAAACCTATTTCTGATTCATCTGCATAGAGCGTGAGAATCATATTTTATAATATAGAGAGCTTGATTATTATGAACATATGTCCTTCTAGGACATCCTATTTCCATTCGTATAGCGCTAGCTAAAGGGTTCTACAGTTCTATTTATGGTAATAGGTTGTATATTGAAAGGTAAGAGTAATTGTATTTGGATTGATAGTAATAGGATGAAGTTTCTCTAAAATATCATTGCCGATTAGTAAAGCAATAGAGTCATGTTCATTAACATAAAGTCTATCAAACGTAATAATATGAGAAACATTATTAACATCATAAATTGTTAAATTAGATACTATTCCTTCATATTGAAATTCTATGATCTGGTTATCAAAAGTGATATATTGTCTTCTATCCTTTGCAGGTTGTATCTGATTATCTATTATTTTTACATTTATATGTGACATGGATGCTTCTGAGTCTATCAGTGCATTAACTGTTTTTGTCTATTACCTTTGCCATATGTTATAGTACATTAATGGTTACATGATTGGGTATTTATTGGTAACAATTGTATGTTCACTTTTAGGACAATCATAATCTAAATATCATTGAAGACCAAATGATTTTCTGGCTGTCTGAAAAGATGAACTACTTGCTTCTCCGGACTGACTTAATTCATCAAAATCTTTTATCTGTAATTTTCGAGGAAGAGTTAAAGAACGCTTAATTTGTATTTTATTATCTTCTATTAATGTTAAATGCTTAGTTTGACTATATTTTTGTTTTTCTTGTAATTTATCTAAGGCTATATACCAATTACTAGGAAGTGAAATCTCTTCCAATCTTGGTTCTATTATTTCTGAGTAACTAAGTTGATCTTCTAGCATAATTATATTTTCTGGTCGGGATTTTGTTGGAACATCATTACATTCTGATAACGTAGCTAATAGATTTGTGGTTATTCTCAAGGGTTTACTACTGCCTTTTCTCATTTGTACTCCTACTAATTCATGATAAATATATAGACTTTCATCTATATTTCGATCGCTTAAACTAATAGCATATTGAGGGAAGATTCTAAACTTAGGATATTGACATAATAGATTACTTTGTATCATTCCTATGATAGAGTGAGATGAATTTATTAATCGATTATCAGAAATAATAGTAGTAGAGGGAGAATTTATACCTTTTCTAAAGTTAACTTTAATCGTGATATCAATACATCCTAGATGAAGGTACTTCATCTTTCGTTTTTTCTTTTCATTAATTTTTCCTATGATATTACGTAATTGTTCTTTATTTATAACTTGTATCTTAGTAATATTACTATTTGTTTCTTCTGAATCAGTTACTTGTTCTAATCTTTCTATATAGATCTTTATATACTTTATTTTTATCAATTAACCATGAAGAGCTTTGGATTTTATTATATAAATTTTCATCAAATAATTGACTGTCGATTTGATTCTTATCTTCTTCATGTATAGTTAATGTATCTTGTTCTACTATAGCATCCTTATCGGAAACCATATTTATATAATAAGTGTAGTCATCATCTGATCCATATAATAATTCGGGATCATTAATGAATATTCATATAGCGATTGTGGATTAATATACAAAGAATTATCAATACTATTGAATATGAAGTAAAAAGTGTTATAGAAGAAACTGCTGATATATATAATATATATATATATATGCCCAATTTATAATATAATATATGCCCAATTTATAATTTATAAGTAAAAAAACTATTGTTCATAAAATCTAAATTATCTTATTTCAAACTCATTATATCTCAAGATCTTTGATAAGTTACTTACTTTAACTATTTTATGATAATATTTAAAATATAATATATTTATAATTTAAATAATTAAAAAATTAAACAAGCATGCTCACGAACTTAAGGAGTTGAGCAAGCTCTTGCTTACACTCAACTCATTTATGAAATGTGCTTCAAATTTTGTCAAACTTGACTCGTTTATCTTGTTAAACGAATCTAATTCGAATAATCTTCAATTTAAACTCGAGTCATTTATCAAGTGTACTGATTCATTTATAGCTCTAATTACCACTTGCCTCAAACACTTAGATCTAATTGATTGGAACTAAATGTGTCAATCAAACACACTACAAACAAGAATGCGTCTGCAGTGGACGCATCTTAAAAGCATTGTTTGAACTAGCTGCATTTTAAAAGCGTTGAATGTTCCTTCCATGTTCAAGTCGTGTCGCAAAAACTTGATGTATTCAACCCAGAAATCCAAAAAAACCTGTGTTTTCAAGCACAACACCTCGTGAAGGCCATGAGTAATATTTGGTGGACATATTTGGTGGGTGGTGTGCGTGCAAAGTGGACAGCCATTGGCAGCCCATCGCCTCACCGGCTGTGATGGCCCCAACTAATCACGGTGAGACTTGCACGCACACCCTTCTACCAATCGTCAATTCACTTGCTAAATCCAATAATAACAATCTGAAAACGAGATAGCTAGGTCACAATATTGGACTCGTTGGAGTCATGATTGATACACTAAAGACGGACTTCATCCCAGTTTGTCGATATCGATCTTTTCCCACGTTAAGGATTTCGCAGCCAACGGGCCGGGAACTTGGCAAGGGACATCATGTTCTGTTCTTATAAGTCTTAACTCTCTAATTTTTCTTGTCGTCGTTCCTGGTATATGATCTAATCATCCGGTCTGGAGGACAAGATATGAGTAATTTTTCACCTGTCGTAGCTGGCCTGGATGTTAGGATCCTCCATTTAATAAATATATAGGCTCCTCGCTATCAGAGTTCGAACAAAAAAGCGTATGAACGTCCATACTGATCATAGCGTCCCCCGAACCTTTATACGTACAGGTACATACAAATTTAAGAGAAGTTGCCAATGTGATCACATCTTAAAATTGGCATTCAACGCTTGAAAATAGCTCCTACGATCTATGGAACTCTCTATTTTCTCAACTCGCTGCTAGATCAGTCCAAAAACTTGGGATATATGTTGGTCTAACAGTACTATAATATGGAAGCGATAGTTTATCATGATCATATTTGTGCTAGTTAGTAAATCATTTCGATTTAGGTTGCGTATGACAACCCCTTTTCAAGGCAGTTCCAATAATTAGAATACTCGAGCATATATAATAACTGGAACTGTACTTCTAAATGTATCATTTTTGGCACCCGTTTGTTTTAAGTGTCAAATGTTAAAGGAGGAGGGATATATTAAGGACGAATATTGGAGAGAGAAAATGTGGAGAAACTATGAAGGAGCAGCTTCTCACTGCTACGTACCAAAGCGACCTTGGGTTGCATTATCCAGAATATCCAAATCACGCCATGGGTTTAATGAAAAGGACAACAAATTAAAGATCATGATACTACGGCCGGGTTCAAATAAATTAATTTTGAGTTATTTATCATGGGTCCCAATAGATAATGCTAACCGGATTTTGATAACTGATGCATCATCATAGATAGATAGATAGATAAACTGTGTTATTTCAACTTAATTAAGGAAAAAGGTATTATTTGGTTCTGGATTCAGTCTTTTTTTGTATTCGTGTATAAGTGGTCTATGGTTCCCCGACTGGAGAGAGAATTTTTGGAGGGAAACTATCCGTTTTTGGGAGTTTCTTTTGTCAATATTTTCTATAATTAATCGTGAGTATTTCCAACGAGTGCTTGTGCTTAACGATCTTTCCAAGGTTTGCATGGGCCGGGTTGACGCTGTCCTTTGAAAAACTGATGTCGCGATCTGCAGGTTATTTTAAAAAAATAAGATTATCGATCTTTTACATTTGCATGAGGTGATGATCAGTACCGTCTGCACAATATTGATCACTCTGGACCTTCAAGAAATTGAAGAAGAACGCCGTATATTTGATAAGGGTTGCCACTTGCCCGTACGTAATGATTCGATCATCTGATCAAACACTCACCCCGGCCCTATCTACTACGAGAAATGCTACCTGCACGGCCGCCCGGTTGCTCGGGCCGACGTGGAAGCGCCGCGGGCCGACCTGATTGGTCGGCCGTGCGGGCCCCACGCGGAGCTCGACGTGTGGGGCCCGCGCGGCCGACCAATCAGGTCGGCCCGCAACGATTCACGTCCGCCCCGACGGACGTGTGAAAAGCATTTCTCATCTACATATATATGTCAGCCCCCCCCCCCCCCAACAATTAATTCTCTCGTCTACCGTCCATCGACCAGCCATATTGGAATTAATTAAAAGCATCCAGAAGAAATATAACCGAAGATCTAGAAGAAACAGGCAACGGATACGTCGTAGATTCTTATTTAATAGGATATATAGGTAGAACAAGCAAATTAACATACCCATTTTAAGGCCCTCGCACACATGACACATGCACCTTCTTCAGACACCCAAGAGCGAACGCAACACGTACGCAGTGGGGACACTGGCCCGAGACACACGAGCCAATCTTATTACCTGTCGACCGACCACAATATAGTAGCGCCGTTTACTCATAAGGCGAATTATATATTAGCACTGGATGAAGATGCTCCGCCACGCGAAGGGCCTGCAGCTCCGCGCGCTCCTGCTGAACGGGTTTGGGCGACCCCTCGGCAGTTGGGCTGGTTGTAGGTGGCGGCGGTCTGGCCCTGGTACATGAACTCGTAGCCACCGCGGAGGTTGATGCTGCTGCAGCCGCAGGCACTGTAGCGCTGTGCGCGGTTGTTGCACCCGGGGCCTGCCCACACCGTCATGTAGCTCCCCTCAGTCGGGGCGGCAGCGAGCAGGAGGACCGCCGTAGCCACCATCAACACGACGGGAAGGGTGGCGGCGGAAGTCTTCGTCACGGCCATGGCGACGGAAAGTAGCTCGAAGTATTGAGTGAGAGGAGGAAATTAAGCTAGCTCTAGGGTTTGTGGAGCTGTACACCATCTGCCCGAGTACTCCCCGACTTTATACAGAGCTGAAGGGTGGAGGCACGTCCAGATGTTGGATTATTAATTTTATGCAACATGCATCTTAATTAATCTTTTACGTCGTCTCGTTCTATATATATGACCGGGTCTCAGGTTCCGGATATTGGTTGAGCGTCTGGATGTGTGTTACGCATGTCATGATGACACAAGGAGGGACAAATAAAGTCGAACCGGGATGGCCGGGAACGGGTACTATTGAAGAGGGCTACTATATCTCTGTGTGGACTATTCTTTGGTTCGCAATGTTAACTAGCTAGCTACAACGCGCGCAGATGAAGGATTTTCCAACCTTGCCGTACGTAGGTGTGGGCCGGAGTGAAGATAACACTATTCTGTTTTCTCACCATGCATCTCATTATCTGTCCTCATTTACTA
The DNA here is from genome assembly GCA_014218235.1 of Colocasia esculenta. Taxonomy (NCBI): domain Eukaryota; kingdom Viridiplantae; phylum Streptophyta; class Magnoliopsida; order Alismatales; family Araceae; genus Colocasia; species Colocasia esculenta. The sequence continues at coordinate 132,255,681 of CM024762.1, read as the reverse complement.
ATGTTTTTGGATTATATATCTGCAGTCCACCGCGTGTGAGATGAAGGATAAGGTATGATTAATCTTGTCGTGATCGCGTAGTACGTAGATGCGTTCTTCACCTGTTGTCGCCGGTCTAGATAAAATATTGTTGAAAAATAGTTTAGTAACACCATTTGATAACACATTAAAATAACACATCAATCAAAATACACCATAACCTCATCATTTATGAGGTGTTTTTAACTTTTTTACTTTAGTTGCTGATGTGGCACAGTTTTAATGGTGATGTTACCGAATGATGTTACCAAATGGTGTTATAAAATTGTTTCTCAATATTGTTTTAGATTATTGGAAAGGTAGTTAATTGGAGGGCTGAACAAAGAAAAACTACACAACTGTCACATCTGGTTGTAGTCCAGTTTCTATCGACATTAATTGGGAAAGAAATACTTACATCAGAAATGTTTGCCTCCCGGGAGGTAATTTACAGTTGAAAACATATATATTTGGCTATAAAGTAAAGTAAAAACAATCCACATACTTTTGTCTCTTGTTAAGACATTTCTGGGAACTCCCCATCCCAGAATCTTGATCTTTTGGAGATCTATATACATAGAGGAAAAAATACTTGCAATTTCTTCGATCTCTAATCTTCCGCGAGATGATTGACTCTTTCAGATCTGTTATTCTAAAATCGACATTTTAAAAATTAAGATATAAATATGTGAATAGAGAAAATTTACTATCCTCACATATATATCTAAGGTTTTGATCAGATAGATAAAGTGAAAGGACAAGTTTTCGATAATCTGACTGTATAGAATAGGAGAAAAAAAATAATTAATGCCCTCAAAATACATATTAATCATCATGTTAATTAGATGACAGTTCTAGTTCAGTAAAGAACGGTGTTTTGTACTACATTAGTAAACTTTTCATTTTCGATCTCTGTTATACAGATGGTGGTCCACAATGGGCTTAGCAACTTGCATGGATATAATGAGCTCTGACACCCAATATCTATAAAGAGGATATAAATTAAGGCGAAATCCCTATTTACCGCATGTGAATGAAGCCCCTGTATATAATAGAAACAAAAAGGCGGTTGTATGTTTGCATGCGAATTTATCATTTACTATTGGAAAACATTGACGATATTTTATTAATGACCATTATAAAATTTAGATGCATCATGCTTTACAAAAATATGGTCGAACGAGTGTAGACAACACTTGGACAAAGTATAATTAACAAAGGCTTCACCCTAGATCAAGGGCTCAATAGAGGTGAAAACAAAGTATATATGGATGATGGATGAAGAAATCTCATATTGAAAGTCATGAGTTACCTCGACTCCTGAAGGGAGGTTTCAAAAGAAGCTGAACGGAGAGTCATCCCCACGATCTATATTCTCAGTACCGACTTTTTTACAAATTGAGACAGAGGAGCAAGACACTTGTTTTCCACTCTCCAATTCCTAGCACGAAGCTGTATTGGGCCCAATAACATGATCTCTCACTCTTCAAACTCGAAAGCCAAGTCGGGATTGATCTTATCGACTTCTTATAGATGAACCATCCCATCAAAAGATCTGTGTCATCTTTTCTCTATAGTCTAACTCACGTGGAGCTAGTCCAACTTAGAATGTCGCCACAAAATGCTCTAATATGAATGTCAAAAAGCTAATGTTGTTCAAGATCAGTAGATATCAATTTGAAAAGGATTGGGAGCCCCTGTATATATATAGTATTATGATTTTTTTATTGTTATTAAGAAAGACATTTGGAATATATTGCAAATTTGATCTGAATTGTCATGTGTCAATCTTGTATTATACTTGTATGTAATGTTATGATCGATATTCTTCTCCTGTACCTTGGAGGTGCAGTTCTACAATTATGGATTGCAACACCCTCCTTGGCCTCTGTCCAAGGTGCATTTTGCCCCTAGAACCTGCACATTTTCAGCTCATCTATTAGCTAAGTTTGTCTTCTCTTCAAATTAATGTTTCTGAAGAGTGGTCTCCATCATCACTTCCTCCTGATGTTATGGCTGCATGCAATCAATTATCTGTACTTTTTTCATCTGAATGAATGAATCATATCTTTTTGTACGTAAAAAAAAAAAAAAATAGCCAGCAGCGTGCATGATTTTTTTTTTTAATCTTTGTTACCAAGAGTTTGAACTCTTCTTCCTAATATTAATGATTCATCCACCTAAATTTGCAGCATAAATTTTACTTTATCACATTCGGTGTCCATTATGGTTCATTATTATTTATCATCATCACTTGAACTTTTTTACTTGGTGGACTGAAGGTGGTAAATGGTGGTAAACATTGGCGCATGGTTACCATGATGCTAGAATAGGGATGACAGACGCGGCATCATTAATGACAGTAAAATTGAAAAAAAAATTTAGACGATGAGGAGGAGATCTTCTCAGTATCGCGTTGTAGAGAAATCCATCAATATTAAAGAGATATTTTATGAAAAAAACTCATCACAGTCAATCACACCTCAGCACTTATACGTAAGAGAAGATATTTTATAAAAGACCTCTCTAATATTGACCGGTTCTCTCCAACCCGTAGTGAGAAGGTCTCTCAGTATCGCTTTGTAGAGAAGTCCATCAATATTAAAGAGATATTTTATGAAAAACTCTTCACACTCAACCCCACCTCAGCACCTATGTAAGAGAGGATTTTTTATAAAAGACCTCTCTAATATTGACCGGGTTATCTCCACCCGATAGTGAGAAGGTCTCCTCTCTATTGCATGGTGATAATAAATGACACACGGTAACCATAATAGTAGAATAGTGATGACAGACGCAGCATCATTAATGGCAGTAAAATCGAAGGCACCAATTTCAAATAATATTTATATATATATATATATAGAGAGAGAGAGAGAGAGAGAGAGAACAATTTGGTGTAAACTATTAATTTGCAACAAGTGTTGTAAATTCAAGGGAAAATTAATATCCGGTCCAAATAAATAAAATTTATTAATTTGCAGTCCAAGACCAGAAGAAAAAAATTTAGATCCTTTGACTGTTAACTTTATAATTTTACATCCTGATGATCAGTCTGTCCCCATACAAAAATTTTAATTATTTATATATATATATAATATATATATATAGTATCTATATATATATATATAATATAAATTTATATAATATATATTATATATATATACATATTTTGATGATTAACAAAACCAAACAAGAATTATCAATTATCTGATGAATATTTCATAAGTCTTAAGTACAGGAAAAATACCGAGGTCAAACAAGCCAATAAAGGTATGCATTACTACTCTGAAGCTTCAATCTTTTCAACATGATATTTCTCTAAATCCATATCGATTTCTGTTGAAGTGCATAAGGATTTTTTTATAAGACTGAAAAGTCATGTTGTTTCAAACAAATCGATGTCGTAACGATTCTATAAGTGATCGCAACGATTTTCTTATAAGACTGAAAAGTCATGTTGTTTCAAACAAATCGATGTCGCACGACTCTATAAGAACCGCAACGATTTCTTTAGAAAGCGCAACGACTTGCTTGTTGTAACGACTTCATAAGTTATCATAACGATTTCTTTAGAACTCGCACGACTTGCTTGTTGTAACGACTTCATAAGTTATCATAACGATTTCTTTAGAACTCGTAACGACTTGCTTGTTGTAACGACTTCATAAGTTATCATAACGATTTCTTTAGAACTCGCAACGACTTGCTTGTTGTAATGACTTCATAAGTTATCATAACGATTTCTTTAGAACTCGCAACGACTTGCTTGTTATAACGATTTCATAAGTTATCATAACGATTTCTTTAGAACTCGCAACGACTTGCTTATTATAACGATTTCATAAGTTATCATAACGATTTCTTTAGAACTCGCAACGACTTGCTTATTATAACTATTTCATAAGTTAGCGTAACGATTTCTTTAGAGTTCATAACGACTTGATAAGTATTCATAACGATTTGCTCTCTCTATAATGACTTATAATGTTCATAACGATTTCATAAGTCATTCAGTCATCGATTTCATATATTGATATCCTATTCATCTTAAAGCATTGACTAGTCAAAGCCCACGTAGACAACTCTCTGACGCTTTTGCATTTATGAGATCTGAACATATCTCTGCATGCATGCAGACCATATCATCCTTTATCATGCCTACTCTGATAACGTTCTTTAGACTAAGCTATTTGGCATTACTATTTTCTTGACTATTGCTACTGACGTTGACTGACATCAGAGACAGCTTATCTGTCTGCTATTTAAGATTGACATCTGTGCAGACCTCTGAACTAGCTTCATGGTACAACGTTAAACAAATAGAAGCCATCGGATATCTTTGAAGATCTCATCTCTTTACGTGCTTAAGTGATCAAAAGACTGTGACTGGAAGCTTCCAAGACTCTAGACGTCATTCAGTCTAACGACTACTCAAAAGAGAGACAACGGACACTTTAACGTCTAGATTTCAAATTAAAGTATATATACAACTCAGAAGAATAGAAGAACAACAACGTTCAAGGGATTGGATATTCAAGCATTCAAATTCTTCTGAAGAAAGTCGAGAGCCAAGATCCTTCACTCCTCTTAGCTTTTGCTCTTTTGCTCTCCACTAGTTTGTGAAAATCTTGAGAGAGCCTATATAGTTCTGAGAGTGTGAATTGTTTATAATCTCTTAATTTGCTCTCAGTTCTAGTTGCTTTAGATCCTCACTTATCAAAAGCTGGATCTAGGGGCTTGAAAGTCATACATTCTTCTCTGTGTGGTTCCCTTCGGGTGTGAAGGAAGACCTGGTGGTATCCAGGGTGTTGTTCCCTTCGGGGGTGAAGGAAGACCTGGTGGTATCCAGGGTGTTGTTCCCTTCGAGTGTGAAGGAAGACCAGCTGAGCTGGGTGTTGTAGCATCCTTAGGGGGACTGTTCCCTAGTTAGTGAAATCTTGAGTTGTTGCTCAGGGACTGGACGTAGGACTCCTAAGAAAGGAAGTCTGAACCAGGATAATCCTTGTGTTGTGTGACTGTCTTCCTTGTGTGATTGTTATTTAAACTAACTGCAACTAACATAGTTCGAAGAACGTTTGTGTGATTGTTTTGAGTTACAGGTATCTTCTAGATTAATTTTAAAAGACCCATTCACCCCCCTCTGGCTCGTCAACTGGGCAACAAGTGGTATCAGAGCTAGTCTCTTCGACAAAGAAAGGATCCAACGATCTGAAGAGTAAAGATCCATGGCAGCCCAAGTAACTTTGAAGGTCAGTCCGTCAACCGACCCCCTCTCTTCGATGGTGAAGATTATCCTTACTGGAAGACCAGAATGGAATACTTTTTACAAGGACACGACTATCAAATTTGGTCCATAGTAGAAGAGGTGATCTGTTAATCACAAATGAGAAAGCACAATGGACAGATGATGACAGGAAGAAGATTTCCCTGAATTGCAAAGTAAAGAGTATCCTATGCTGTGCTCTAAGTAAGAAGGAATTCAACAGAGTTTCAGCCTGCAAATCATCAATGGAAATGTGGGAAAAGCTCAGGATTACTTATGAAGGCACAGACAAAGTGAAGGAAACAAGAATCGATATTCTTGTCACTCAATATGAAAGATTTCAGATGCAATCAAGTGAGTCCATAACTCAAATGTTCAGCCGGTTCACTGACATCACAAATGGACTGGCTAGCCTGGGGAAGTCTATGAGATGGGAGATATGGTAAGAAAGATACTTAGATCCTGACCGTCCTCATGGACTCCAAAAGTCACAGCAATAGAAGAAGCTAATGATCTGAAGAGAATGTCTGTAGAAAAGCTCATTGGGTCCCTCATGGCCCATGAAATCAATACGGAAAGGCTAGGAGAGTCCTCTAGCAGAAAGAAGCACTCCAACGCCTTAAAAGCTGAAGAAGATTCACCAGATGCAAGCTCAGCTGAAAGCGAAAGTGATGCAGACAGCGAGAATGAGGAAGCTATGTTATCTAGAAGGTTACAGCGAATTTTGGCTAAAAAGAAGAAATCTCAATCTGGTAGAAGGTATTTCAAAAGAATAAGGATTTCAAGAAGCCAGATGGAAAAGAAATGAAGAAAGGAGAACCCATCTGCTACGAATGTAAGAAGCCAGGACACATTAAGACTGAGTGTCCTAAGTTAAAGAAGCCAGAGTTCAGGAAGAAGGACAGTTCCAAGAAGTTTAGAAAGTACAAAAAGAAAGCAATGGCAGCAGCATGGGAAAACAGTAGCGACTCAGATAGTGAGTCAAGCTCCTGCAACGATGAGGAAAAAGCCCACTTGGCCTTCATGGCAAACACTGAAGAAAAGGTAACTTCTGACTCATCTTTTGATTCATGCAATGGTTCAGACTCCGATAGTTTAGAAGAGGCTTTCAATGAACTTTATGAAAAATATAAAGAAGTAACTAAACTATTAAAAGTAAGTAAGAAAAACATAGTCTGTATAGAAAATACAAACTCAGATCTAAAATCAGAAAATGAACAATTAGAAAGTCAAATAATTGAACTTAATGAAGAAATGACTGTTATGTGAAGACCTAAAAGTTAAAAATGAACAAATAACTAAACTAGAAAAACAGGAAAGTACAGATGAATTAAGGAAAGAAATTAAAAACTTAAATGAAGAAAATGATAAACTATCAAGCACACTAGAAAAATTTACTAATGGTAAAAACTCTCTAATATTAAAAGGTGCTAGGAGATCAGGTAAGAAAAATGGGTTAGGATATACACCCCCAGATAATGAAGAAACCAAGGTCTATCTTAAAACATATCCAACACCAAAATTTGTACCCGAATAAGATGTAGCATACAAAGCTATTTTTAATACATAGAAAATGACTAAGTTATCCTGCTGTAGTCACTGCAATAAGTTAGAACATATTATAACTACATGCCCAACAAGACATAAAAATGGATATTAAAAGGTAAAATTAATGATACTAACCAATCAGGACCCAAAAAAATTTGGGTACCTAAAGCTTGATGTCTTTATTTCAGGTTAACCCTCGAGCATCCCAATGGTATTTGGATAGTGGGTGCTCAAGACACATGACAGAAAACCAGAAGTTGTTCTCTCATCTCCAAGCTGAAGATGGAACAGTTACCTATGGAGATAATGGGAAAGGAATCGTAATAGGCAGTGGCTCTGTGAATAACAAAGGAAAAACAGTCATAGAAGATGTGCTACTAGTCAAGGGATTAAGCACAATCTCATCAGCATTAGCCAGCTGTGCGACAGAGGCCATCAGATCAAGTTTCAAGAGTCAAAGTGCAGTATACTGAAGGATGGAACAGTCATCTTTGAAGCTAATAGAGAAAGAATTTGTATGTGCTCTATCTTGAAGAACTCAAGGTTCAAAATGTTTGCCTGGCAGCAAATAAAAATAAATCCACAGAATTATGGCACAGACGACTTGGACATTGCAGCGTAGATGGCATGAGAAAATTGCTAAAGAAGAATCTTGTGCAAGGTCTACCTAAGGTCAGTACAAAGTTGGAAGTGTATGTAAACCTTGTGCTAAGGGTAAGCACACCAAAGTCTCCTTCAAGTCAAAGATAATGGTGACCACCTCAAAACCCTTGGAGCTCCTTCATATGGATCTATTTGGGCCAATGAGGACTACCAGTCTTGGAGGAAAGATTTTGGATTTGTCATAGTTGATGACTACTCAAGATTTACATGAGTATCATTCCTAAAACATAAAGATGATACTTTTGAAAGTTTCGTCAGCTTCAGTAAGAAAGTTCAGAAAGATCAGAAGTTCAGCATTGTGTCTATCAGATCAGATCATGGTGGTGAATTTCAAAATGAAAAATTTTCTAGATTTTGTGATGATCAGGGAATTGAGCACAATTTCTCAGCACCAAGGACACCTCAACAGAATGGCATCGCTGAGAGGAAGAACAGAACCCTATTGGACATGGCAAGAACTATGCTCTCAGAATATGATCTGCCTAGATACTTTTGGGCTGAAGCAGTCAATACAGCAAGCTACATTATCACCGAGTAATGATCAGGCCAATTCTGAAGAAGACTGCATATGAACTATTCAAAGGGAAGAAGCCTCAGATCAGCCACTTCAGAACCTTTGGGTGTCATTGTTTCATTCACAACAATGGAAAAAGGGACATTGGTAAGCTGGATGCCAAATCAGATGAAGGCATCTTCATGGGTACACGTCTAAACCTAAAGGCTATAGAGTATTTAATAAACGTACCTTGTTGATTGAACATCTGTGCACATTATTTTTGATGAAACTAACCCTTCTTTGAGAAAGAGTAGATAGTGACGATGATGATGCAGAAGAACTATCCAAGAAACTAAAAGATGCATCAATTGAGGACAAGGATGATCCACCTCTGGAAGAATTACAACAAGAAGAAGTTACTCATGAAAACCTTCCAAAGGAGTGGAGATACAAGAAAGATCACCCACTTGAAAATATCATTGGTGATCCATCCATTGGGGTAAGAACAAGAGGTAATGTTATTCCTTGTGATTATTTAGCCTTTGTTTCTCAGATAGAGCCTAGGACAGTCAATGAAGCTCTTTCTGATGAATCTTGGATAGTAGCCATGCAAGATGAATTAAATCAATTCAAGAGAAACCAAGTATGGTCACTTGTTCCTAGAACCCAGACCATCCAGTCATTGGCACCAAATGGGTGTTCAGATAAACTGGATGAAACTGATGCAATCTTAAGAAACAAGGCCAGATTGGTAGCTCAAGGCTATTCTCAAGAGGAAGGCATAGATTTCGATGAAACTTATGCACCTGTAGCTAGACTTGAGGCCATTAGAATATTACTTGCATATGCATCTGCTTTAAACTTGACACTATTTCAAATGGATGTTAAATCCGCATTCTTAAATGGGTTCATAAAAAAGGAAGTTTATGTGGAACAACCTCCGGCTTTGATGACACAGAATTTCCTAATCATGTTTTCAAACTTCACAAGGCATTATATGGTTAAAGCAAGCACCTAGAGCCTGGTATGAAAGGCTTAGCTCTTTCCTTCTAAATCATGGTTTCAGTAGAGGTCAAGTAGATAGTACTCTTTTTATAAAGTCAAAAGTCAAACACATCCTATTGGTTCAAATCTATGTAGATGATATCATTTTTGGTTCCACTGATGAGTCTCTTTGCAAGTATTTTGAAAAGTTAATGCAGAGAAAATTTGAAATGAGTATGATGGGAGAACTCAACTATTTCCTTAGACTTCAAATCAAACAAGGAAAGGAATGAACTCACATCAGTCAAGCTAAGTACACAAAAGAACTATTGAAGAAATTTGGATTCGAAAATACCAAGCCACTGTCGACACCAATGAGTACATCAACAAGAATAGACAGTGACAAAGATGGTAAGAAAGTAGATCAAAAGAACTACAGAGGTATGATAGGTTCACTCCTTTATTTAACAGCTAGTAGACCTGATATTTTATTTAGTATATGCATGTGTGCTCGATATCAGGCAGATCCTAAAGAATCACATTTAATTTCTGTGAAAAGAATATTTAGATATCTAGCAAGATCTCATGACTTAGGTCTATGGTATCCAAAACAATGTGAAATTAGCCTAGTAGGTTACTCTGATGCTGACTATGCTGGATGTAAATTAGATAGAAAGAGCACCAGTGGTTGTTGTCAGTTCCTTGCAGGGTGTTTGATATCTTGGTCCTCAAAGAAACAAAATTCAGTAGCACTCTCTACAGCTGAAGCTGAGTACGTGGCTGCTGGAAGTTGCTGCACACAACTCTTATGGATAAAGCAACAGCTTGAGGACTTTGGATTAAATATCAAATCAATCCCGTTGCTGTGTGACAACACCAGTGCCATTAATCTCACCAAGAATCCAGTTCAGCACTCAAGGACCAACATATTGAGGTTAGATATCATTTTATTCGTGATCATGTTGCAAATGGAAATATTGAAATATCCTTTATTGATACAAATGGCCAATTAGCAGACATTTTCACAAAAGCCTTACCTGAAGAGAGATTTACATCTCTTAGAAGGGAATTAGGCATGTGCATTTGTGATAAAAGTTTGCTTACAAGTGGCACATTAAATTCTTAGAATTAACGTAATTTTTCCCTCCATGGCAATAAGCAAAAGAAATTCAAATTGTATTGTAGTAAACGCTCTCTCATTGAAGTCCGTTTGAATAGTCAAAACCTTTTGTCGTTTTCTCCGCCGCTTGGCGCCTCACTTTCCACGTAGCATTAATTTATTCATAAAATCGATGACAGAACGATTCGTGTCTCATCGTCTACCTTTTTCCCCTCTTTTACCCTGTCGCTTGAGCTGATGCCCTAACAACTCCATCTCAATCCTCTGCAATTTGAATCTTCCTCCTACTTCCCGCAAAATTCTTGAGGATTCTTTCTCCTCACCTTCCGTCTCCACCTCTGTTGCCTTTCCCACCTGAATCTATGGCCGCACCTATCATCGCCGGCAGTTTGGGTGGCTACAGCGCCGAGTTCCTCACCCCTGAGCAGCAGGAGAGATTTACTTTTGTGAAGACAAAGCTCTGTGGCAACAAAAAAGTAGATGTCGCTAATCTGAGGAAAAGTGGAATGAGCAGCGTAGTAGATTTGATCAATCAGATGCAGTGGACAGAAATTTCCACCTTTTCAGAGGTCAGTTATCCGGATTTGGTAAAAGCCTTTTTTGTGTGTATGAGAACAGAGGAAGATGGGTCTCTAGTTTCTTCAGTAAAGGGAACAATGATTAGAATAGACCCTGAGTTGCTGAAAATGCTGTTCAATGTAAAGACTTTCGGATTTAGTGGGGTTCACACTGTGGATGCCCAAGTGAAAGGTTTGGGAATTATCGGCCAGGATTCAAGCTGAGAGACGGCAAGATCGACATAAATCAACTATCTGCCTTCAATCGTCTTCTCCATTTTATTGTCTGTCAAATCTTAGTTCCCAGAAGTGCAATGATTTCATCTTACACAAAGGCCGATTCGGACATGATGTACTGGGCCATTCAGAATAAGGAGATAATATGGCTGCAGTGATAATGGAAAGAATGAAGTTTGCAAGAGATCAGATTTGGGACACCAAGAGTAAGTTCAATGTGTCCCTGCCTTATGCCCACCTACTCACCAAGATCTTCAAACACTTCGGTGTTGATCTTTCTGGGGCAGTTGTAGAGAAAATGGGCCAAGCAATCAGTCTAGAAACCTGAAGAAGAGTGGCTTCTCTGTGGAAAGTGGTGTCTGGTTCAAGGCTTCAGTTGCTGAAGGCGAAGCCATCATTATCGACACCTCAGTTGTTCATCCGGAGATGGGATCAGCGGATATGACTCCAGAATTGCCAGTGGAGTCAATTTTAGCTCCAGCAGTTGAAGCAGCAGAATCTTCACGCCCTCCATTGCAGAAGTTCAGTCTAAAAGTGCAGTAGAAGAAGAAAGGGTGTCTGTAGAAGCTTCAGGATTTCCAGAAGAATCAATTTAAACTTTTGCAGAAAGGAGAATTGAGGATCTCCTCTCAGAGGACATTATTCTAGTTGAGGACCCACTTCCCTCAACTGTAGTTGCATCGATTCTGGCAGACATCATAGATTCAATTCCTTTTATTTCAAGTGCTCCAGAAACAAGTAGTAGAGTTGCAGATGAGACTGTGGCATCAGGCCACATTGATGAACAAATGGAAGATGTTCCAGTAGAGGTAGAGCACCTAGCTGTCCAAGGTGATTCTGTGTTGGGATCTGCTCCCAGTCAGGGGAGCAAGTATCAGATAAAGAAGATGCTCCTATTGAGGGGGAGCTATCAAAAGAAGGTTCAGTAGACGCAACTCCAGATGTTGATAAGGATGAAAAGCATGGAGATTCTTCAACTTGGATGACAGAGAAGGGGAGACTGCAAGCTCTTCGAGCTCAGATGATGATCAACCTCCTCCAGAACATGAAGGCAAGAAGAAAGGAAAAGAGGTTGCCTCTAGAGTTCCTCTCCTGGCTTATTCTCCATTTGAGAGGTAGGTTAAGCAGAAAATTGTCATAAACTTGAAGCCAGTGATTGAAAGGCTGAATATTTAAGGTGAACTATTATGTTCTCTCCAGTCAGATGTCAACTCTATATTTCTGAGTCAAGCTTCAGCCAACAAAGAGTTGGCCCAAATCAGAAATGCTATGAAATGGTTTAACAAGGAAATGAGCAGCATGAAAGGCATGCTCTCAGATATTATCAAGGCAGTTGGAGCTCAAGCTCCTCCTCCAGAAGCAGCAGCATCACCAGAAGCAGCACCAGAAGCAGCACCAAAAGAGGAAGAGCCAACAGGGCCAGCTGATCAGGATGCAGGGCAACGGGGCCATCTGAGCAAGGATCAGGACCATTGGAGAGTGAGTCTGTGCAGATAGAGGCAGAAGAGCTCTTGGCACCCAAGCCCCCAGCTCCCTCTCCCCCTCTCACACACCTATTCCTCCAACTCCACCATCAGCTCCTACAGCACCTCCTGCTCCTCAAACATTCAAGAAGCCTCAATCTAGACCAATTTCCTCTCCTACACCATTTCAGTCCACCATTCCTTCTCCTTCTCCTTTATTTGAGGCCCCTCCTGCATCCTCAGTTGGAGCATCCTCTTTCTCCTCTGGTCCCTCCCTTGGACCAACTGATGATCTCCACACTACTTCACACTCTTTTTTTCATCCTACTCCTCCACCATCTTTCATCACTATCATACCTGAAAATGCTCAACTCAATTCTCCTTTTATCGAAAAGATAAAGGATGAATTTGAGGAAGGGATCCTCAGGTCTGTGTTGAAAGTGGGAGAACATGTTCACAGGGCAGATCCTTCTAATCCTGCCTCCAAGAAGAGGAAACTTACCTCTTCCTCTTCCTCTGAACCCAAATACCCTCCTTTGTGGTTTTCTCTCACAGTGGACAACAAACATAACCCACTGTATAGGGAATGCCTTTCCAAAGTTGCTTATGCCACCATCATCAACCTTCCCTTTCAAAACCTTACAGATCATTTGCACACCATTTTCCCCTATACTTCTCTTTCAAAAATCGAAAAATCCAAAATTTTCTCTCTTGCTCACTCAAAGTCTGAAGAGCAGTGGGGCAAAGGTATCTGTTGTCTCCTGCCTTCTATTTACCTGTACCTCCTCAGTAAATGACATGACCTTCTGTGTATTCTCTATTTTTTCTTTCTCTCTTCTTTCTTTGTCAAAGTTTATCTTTTTGCTTAATGACAAAAAGGGGGAGAAAAGTACGCATGTCTGAAATTTTTAATTTTGCTTAGAATCTTAGCATATCTTCTCTTTACAACAAATTCAGATACTTTTATCCATGCTTATTGTTCAGTTTTGTCATCACCAAAAGGGGGAGATTGATGATCAGTCTGTCCTCATGCAATTTTAATTAATTATATATATATATATACATATTTTGATGATTAACAAAACCAAACAAGAATTTACCAATTATATCTGATGAATATTTCATAAGTCTTAAGTACAGGAAAAATACCGAGGTCAAACAAGCCAATAAAGGTATGCATTACTACACTGAAGCTTCAATCTTTTCAACATGATATTTCTCTAAATCCATATCGATTTCTGTTGAAGTGCATAACGATTTTCTTATAAGACTGAAAAGTCATGTTGTTTCAAACAAATCGATGTCGCAACGACTCTATAAGAACCGCAACGATTTCTTTAGAAAGCGCAACGACTTGCTTGTTGTAACGACTTCATAAGTTATCATAACGATTTCTTTAGAACTCGCAACGACTTGCTTGTTGTAATGACTTCATAAGTTATCATAACGATTTCTTTAGAACTCGCAACGACTTGCTTGTTGTAACGACTTCATAAGTTATCATAACGATTTCTTTAGAACTCGCAACGACTTGCTTGTTGTAACGACTTCATAAAAGTCATGTGTTTCAAACAAATCGATGTCGTAACGATTCTATAAGTGATCGCAACGATTTTCTTATAAGACTGAAAAATCATGTTGTTTCAAACAAATCGATATCGCAACGACTCTATAAGAACCGCAACGATTTCTTTAGAAAGCGCAACGACTTGCTTGTTGTAACGACTTCATAAGTTATCATAACGATTTCTTTAGAACTCGCAACGACTTGCTTGTTGTAACGACTTCATAAGTTATCATAACGATTTCTTTAGAACTCGCAACGACTTGCTTGTTATAACGATTTCATAAGTTATCATAACGATTTCTTTAGAACTCGCAACGACTTGCTTGTTATAACGATTTTATAAGTTATCATAACGATTTCTTTAGAACTCGCAACGACTTGCTTATTATAACGATTTCATAAGTTATCATAACGATTTCTTTAGAACTCGCAACGACTTGCTTATTATAACGATTTCATAAGTTAGCGTAACGATTTCTTTAGAGTTCATAACGACTTGATAAGTATTCATAACGATTTGCTCTCTCTATAATGACTTATTAATGTTCATAACGATTTCATAAGTCATTCAGTCATCGATTTCATATATTGATATCCTATTTATCTTAAAGCATTGACCAGTCAAAGCCCACGTAGACATCTCTCTGACGCTTTTGCATTTATGAGATCTGAACATATCTCTGCATGCATGCAGACCATATCATCCTTTATCGTGCCTACTCTGATAACGTTCTTTAGACTAAAGCTATTTGGCATTACTATTTTCTTGACTATTGCTACTGACGTTGACTGACATCAGAGACAGCTTATCTGTCTGCTATTTAAGATTGACATCTGTGCAGACCTCTGAACTAGCTTCATGGTACAACGTTAAACAAATAGAAGCCATCGGATATCTTTGAAGATCTCATCTCTTTGCGTGCTTAAGTGATCAAAAGACTGTGACTGGAAGCTTCCAAGACTCTAGACGTCATTCAGTCTAACGACTACTCAAAAGAGAGACAACAGACACTTTAACGTCTAGATTTCAAATTGAAGTTATATATACAAGTCAGAAGAATAGAAGAACAACAACGTTCAAGGGATTGGATATTCAAGCATTCAAATTCTTCTAAAGAAAGTCGAGAGCCAAGATCCTTCACTCCTCTTAGCTTTTGCTCTTTTGCTCTCCACTAGTTTGTGAAAATCTTGAGAGAGCCTGTATAGTTCTGAGAGTGTGAATTGTTTATAATCTATTTGCTCTCAGTTCTAGTTGCTTCAGATCCTCGCTTATCAAAAGCTGGATCTAGGGGCTTGAAAGTCATACATTCTTCTCTGTGTGGTTCCCTTCGGGTGTGAAGGAAGACCTGGTGGTATCCAGGGTGTTGTTCCCTTCGGGTGTGGGACTGTTCCCTAGTTAGTGAAATCCTGAGTTGTTGCTCAGGGACTGGACGTAGGACTCCTAAGGAAAGGAAGTCTGAACCAGGATAATCCTTGTGTTGTGTGACTGTCTTCCTTGTGTGATTGTTATTTAAACTAACTACAACTAACATAGTTCGAAGAACATTTGTGTGATTGTTTTGAGTTACAGGTATCTTCTAGATTAATTTTAAAAAGACCCATTCACCCCCCTCTGGGCTCGTCAACTGGGCAACACATCCAACAACTCGGGCGAACACGAGGCCACACCGCGACACCTGCTCCAGGGCGATGACGCCGCGTGCACGACGCCGCAACACCTGTGCGAGGGCGACGTTGCGAACTACGAGAGGGCCGCGACGTCAGGAACACCAACGCATCTGGGTACATTTGGGGTTTTTACTGTTCATGCAATATATTGGGGTTCTTGTTTATACATTGGGGATTTTTGGTGTTCATACTATGTATTGGAGGTTCTTGCTGGGGATTTTTGGTGTTCATACTGTACATAGGGTTTTGGATAATGGGAATTTGATTCCCGGTCCATACATGTGGAGGAGCCATCCTTTAGTTTCCCCCTATAGACAGTGCCAAAACCACCTGCAGCCCTATGATGTTTATACACTTATATTAAAGTAGATAGAAAGATTTACTTGCATATCAGTTACCCTCAACGGGATGCATATCCTGCCGAAACTGTCTGCTCCATTGCATCACTCAATTTCACTTTTAATCCTCAATCTATCCCATTGATAATAGACAGACTATTTACCATTGCATCTTAACTAGTTGTAACTCTTCCTTGCCATTGTAAGATTAAACTCTTTCATTGAGGGGATCATTTCATAACTGCCTCTACAGTGCACAACTATTTGTCTAAGTGCTTAGTTCTGTGCCTATGAGTATCCTGGAATATTAGTATTCAGATAGCACAAATTGTAATAGATGTAGTTGTGAGATTTAAACAGATTTGTCAGTTTTGATGTTTGTATTCTACTTTAGTTGAGTTTTTACCTTCTTTCTGTTTGAATGATTTGGTTCAACGTCATCCATTTACTTGAAAGAGATGCTCCCCCTCTCAGTCTCCTACTTATGCTTAATTAAATTCCATCACTTATCATTTTCATCAATATTTTCCAATGTGTAACAGCGTCAGTGGTGCATAGTTTCTTTTGATTGGCACGATAGTTTTCTAAAGTTATCCTGAGCCCACATACAATGTGTAGTAGGAGTCGCAAGTCAATCTGATCTAAATCAGATGTAATTACATTGTTTTGGTTAGCTGGCCCAGTGGCAAACACTGTTTTAGTGTTCATGCTATATCATATGCATTTTTGGTTGTTCATGTTATATACTAGGGGTTTTATATGTTCATACTGTTCATGTTGTACTAATATAACAATATGTTGTTCATGACGTTTATGCTATTATCTTAGTGTTTAAATCCTATATTGTTACAGTTGAAATGGATCGGATACCGAGCATATTTAATTACAAAGATGAGGCTTATGTAATTCATTTACATAGAGGCATGACGTTGGATGCTATTGTTAGTGATGTCTGTAATAGATGGACTCTTAGTATTGAAAAGGTGGAGCTGAAATGTATAATACCTGAACAATGTAATTCAAAAATGACAATGACAAGTGGAGAAGATGTTGATAGGATGATTGACATGCATTCTATGCTCAATTCAAATATAATGAATGTGGAAGTGCACGTTCCAAGTTCTCAAGATGTACCAAGTATCATGTAAACTTATGTATGATATTTTTTTCCTTCGTTTAATTGGCTATTTATTATTGTTGTCACTAGTTAGTTATTTCATGCAGACCCTCTAGTGCATTATCATCTGGGAGCATTAATAATGTATTGGCTTCAGAAGTGAATTCATCTCAGGATGGAAGTAAGAGATCTGAGCTATGGTATGAGATAATACACTCAATTGGTTAGACCTTTAATAGTGTTGAGTATGTTCGCAGTGAATTGACAAAGTTTGCTATTGCAAGGGGTTTGACTATATTTTTGTGAAGAATGACTTAACACGTGTCACAGTGAAATGTAAGGTTGCAAAATGTAATTGGTACTTCGATGCTATTAGAGTTGGTGGAGGACCTCACTTTCAAATCAAAAAATTGGATAATGTTCATACAAGTGGTGGGGATTGAGTACACAAAGACACCCTAGAGCATCAAAGAAATAGGTTGGTTCTATCATTCAAGAAAAAATTGCAGATAGCCTCCAATCCAATAGTCGAGTAGGTATGGGGCATCTTTACTACATTTGTTATTATTAATGTATCTTTGGTAAATATGTTTGTTCAAATCTAACATATTGATTTTAACTTCATAGTTCATGTGAGTTGTAGTGGAATGACAAGTCATGCTCCTATCCCACCTATGCGGTGTCCGTCCGGACATGGTTATTGTGCAATAAGAATAAGTCAACTGAGAGAAATTCAGGGAGACATTATTATAGATGCAAGGTATTCACTTACACTCAATACAAGTTTTAGAATATTTTATGTACTTTCATTTTAATAATACTTCTATTTTGATCTACAGCATGGTGGTTGTGAATTCTTCATGTGGTGTGATCATCTAACTCATTTTGTGGAATGGGAATCATCTTCCAATTGTTGCTGTGAGAAAGAAGCTAAAATCACTACTCTTGAATGTCGGGTTGCAGAGCTAGAGGAAGAACTTAAACAGTGTCAAAGTTTTCTAAAGAAAGCGAGGATGATTGCCAAGGTCTTACCGGAGGCTTTCTCTTTTCTTAAAATTTCTGTTGCTGAAGATGAGAGTGATGGTGGATCTTAAGTTTAGGAGGCAAATGTAATAGATGTCAGTCTAATGTTTGGAACATGTATTTTATTCGAAGTTTGAACTTTTCATTGGACAAGATGGTGGATCTTAAACTTCTGTTGCTTATTTTGAAGTATGTAACATTTTTAAACTTTCAGCTAAGCATGCTTATTTTGCTGTCAACTGATGCCAGGAAGGCAAAACTATGTCAAATATTGGTGTGATAGCTCATGGAGGCAACTGCCAGGGTTTTGAGCTTTGTTTGAGTTCTTACTATTTTGATCTTGAGGTGTGATAGCTCTTTATGTGATTTAAGTTTTCCTCTGTGAGCTTTGTGTGGCGGGACTTTGGAGTAGAGAGATCTTGTAGTGAAAGTTGTGAAATTTAACCAGAGATCATCTTCATAGGTGCATTCAGAATTTGCTTAGGAAAATTGTCTGCTTTAACTCTTCTCAGGTATTCTCCATTGGCAGGTGAAGCAATTTTAGACCTATAGGTGTAGAAGAAATTGGGAAGAGGAGGTTTTCACAACCTTGATGCACGAGAAACTACTCAATAATGACCCTTCCCTTCGATTGTTGGGCATCTTCGTTGGAAGTTAGCATCAATATTAATTAATGCAATTTCTGGGGCATCACCCCTCCCTGTAAAGAAATTCCCTTTTGAAAAAGAGGTCAATTTCCAATATCTTGTTGCTGATATTGCTTCCAATCACTATTGCTTCCCAATCACAGATTTCTTTGTCCAAAGCACTATTGCTTTCCAATCTGATAACAGATGCAAAAACACAACAATAACATCAATCTCCAATTTTTCTAGGACCAATCTCCTTAATAGACCTTCACATTAACTACACAAAATACTAAAAAAAATGTACTTTATGAAAGACCAAGCAAACCGTGTTATAAACTGCATACACACTTAACAAAAATGCAAGTTGGACTAAACATTATAGATAATGGACCGGGAATTAAAAAGGAATGGTAAGCCAGATAATATTTTTTAATTAAGAAGGGTATTTCTGACATTTGCATAGCAGACTGTTACCAAGTTTCATGGTTTCCATCTACTTTAGATTGAAAATTAAAATTGGTTCAAACCGGACATTGATATTTCTAGGCGCCTAGACTACAAATTAATTCACCTACTCTAAAATGGACCGGGAATCAAGTCCCCGCAAATTCAATGGGGGTTTGCCACCTCATGACATGGGGTATTATAATAATACCCCATGTCATGGTTATTTAATCCTAAGGGGTTAGGTGACAAGCCTCTATTGAATTTGCAAGAGTTTTCCATATATATATATATATATATATATATGACGGGGTACAACGGCAGGTAAAAAAAATCTGTCGAGTCTGTTACACATGTCTGCGGTGCCCAAATATCACGCTCGTGAGTGAGAGGGCCCACTATAGTATGGTGGGCACGTACAAAAGTCTTTCGTTGTTTGTAACTAGTCAAAGAAATGTGCTACGCACGTGTAGTATATCCATGGATGTAGTATAATTATTAGAATAATTTAAAAATAAAAGAAAGAAAGAAAAAAATTATATATTTGAAAATAAATAAGGAAATATAACTTTTTCAAATAAAAATAGATCAATTAGAATTTATTTGATACTATAAACTGAAATAGGTAATTTAAGAAATGTAGTAGGCATGCTAAACAATTTTTAGAAAGAAAGAAAGATACAATTGAATTTAAACTAAATTTAAACAATTATAGAAAGTTAGAAATATTTATAAATATACATTTTAATTGATAATTTTGGGATTTAAAAATATTCATAAATGTATGTTCTAATTAGTAATTTTAAGATTTACCTTTAAAAATGTATTCAAATATTCCTCTTTATATCTTAATTAAATAGCTAGAAATTTCGTGGAAAGTGAGAAGAAAAAAAATGAAAAACATAAATAGAGAATGAATGAGGTAAGAAAAAGAAAAAAAATAAAATTATAGATTTAAATAATCAATCCATTGGAATTATAGATCATTTCTTCACTTAAAACCCAATCATCTCAATGTAAATTGATCAATCATTTTACAACTTAACACCTAAATAATTGATCAATTTAAAAAACCAATCCATTGAGCTAAATCTCTGGATTGTTTCTCACTGAAATAATCGATCATAGTTATCTATATTTATTATATATATATTATATAGTTATTTTTAAAATAAAAGAATAAAATATAAATATAAATATGTAAAATGTAAATTTATATAAGTTACATTTTTAATTTAGTGAATATATATATTATATTATGTTTTTACTTAACTGTTATTTTAATTAAACATTGTTGTTAACTATTAGTTACATTATTTATACTATAGTAGTTTTGATTATATTATCGATATAGTTATTTATATTATTTTGAATATTATAGTATATGATTTATATAGTTTATATCATGGTTCACTATACCGCTGCGTATCACAGAGGTACGTGCAAATAGTATTGTGTCACAGAATTTGCGATCTCTGACACGGTTAGTACGGTATGGTAAAATCAGTTGATCGATTCTTCTAGTGAGCATCCCCAAATGTCCAACATTTCAAAATCTAAAATCGATTGACCAATTTATTTTTATTGGTCGACCGATCAATCGAAACGGTATGGATCGTACTGTACCGTGCCACGGAGAATGTGGACCGGTCGATCTGCACGGTATGGTGAACCAAAATTTAAATAATTATTATAAATACAATATAAAATAAAACACAATATATTAAAAATACAAATTATAAATTATATTTCTACTCAATAAATTAAATAGTAATTATGAAAATAAAGAGGATAAATAAGCAATAAAAATGATTGATTTATCATTGTGTAACTTAACCCAAAAGATCGATCAAATAATCAATCAATTTTACTTAAAACCCCACAATAATCGATTATTGTGTAAACTAAATTGCCAATAATCGATTAATTCATTAAATAATCGATAATCTTGCAACTTAAACTCATAATAATCGATTATTTAAGAAAACAGTCGATCATATAGTGAATTAGGTCAAATATCGATCATTTCACCTGTTTTATCCCATTTAATTGATCAAATTGAATTTATGTCTTGAATCCATATGCTTTTAAACTTAGGGAGACCTGATACCTGGAGGAGGCCATAACTTTTGCCCCAAAATTTTCCATAAATTCGTAAAGGTTGGTGTTCTCATTTTCACGCCGAATTTGGTTAAATTATTCAGGGAATAATGTCTGTTAAATTTAAATTTGAATTACTATTAAAACTTGTGTTATCTTTCTAGCTCTAGCTGATCTTTAAGAAAGGAGGGTTATGTTGTTAAGATTAAATTTCAATTTTCATGTTATCATTATTTTATTTACAATTTTGCTATTAATTATAGGGGATATTTTGTCAAAGTTAATTTTTAATCCATGATTCTAAGGATCCTTTTGTTAAATTTCTTCTTAACTCCTTAATTGTATGGATACTCCGTCAAAATTATCCATTAATCCCTTAACTAGCAGGACACTCTGCCAAAATTAATTCTTGATTTATAATTATTAATTCTTGCTATTACTCTGTCCATTTTTTTTAAACCTTCAATTCTTCCAAATTCAGATTTTTTTGTAAAATTCTTTCATTTAGTCATGTTTTTTTAATTATGCACATCATGTCAAATTAGATATATATATATATATATATATATATATATATATATATATTATCATGCTTGAAAATTTTTAGATATATTGATTTCAAGGATGACCATTTATTATTTAAATAATCTTTTTGCAAAAGAAAGTATACTTGTTTAATTATTTATGTTATTGTCGCTAATTATTTCTTAAACACCTTCTAGGCTAATGGTTAGATTGTTTATAGTTTACTTAAAGTTTATATAGTTTATCACATATAGTTCAGTTACCTATATTTATTACTAGTTGGACACCCGAGCCGTGCACGGTTTTTTTTAAAATATATTTTAAATTAAAATTAAAATATATAACATAAAAATAACATTATATCTTTCTTAAGTTGAACATATAAAAACACAACTAAATGTTAAAATTTTAAATTGTTTGTGAACAAAGCAAAATTCAATCTCCCTAATTTAATTCCACATGACATATTAAATCAGTTCTATCTTTTACCGAAGTATGGCTTGCAGTAAATATGTTTTTACGTTGCTTCTGTTGGAAGACTCCGAGCCTTCCGCTACCGTTGCAGTAGGTTAGTGTAAAGAAAATTTCTTTAAACCAAAAAAAATAAAGTGAGAGGAATTTTGAGAAGTATTCATAAAAAAATAATTATTTCAAAATATTTAGATCTATTTTAAAAGAATTGCATATTTAAAAATATCACAATATGAGAAACCTAAAAACTATAATTTCAACCGATGTTATCTTTGTAGAATACAACGGATATAAATAATATATACTATAGGATACATATAGCAGATAACGAAATTAAAATAAGATAAATTTTCATGTATAAAAAGATAATATTTTAAATATATATATAATTATGACTTGTCAGTGTGAGTGGGGGGCCGGGGTGATAATTCACTGAATGTATCATATTCTCGTTAATTTCTTCATCCTTCTATTTATACAATAACTAAAGACACAAAGAACTTTTATAATTTATAATTTATTATTTATGGAAACATTAAATATATTCAAACACAAAAATTCTATAGTAATCAGTTAAATATATAAATTTTTTCTGAACATGTGATTGCACAAAATCCTCAACATATGATTGTACAAAATATTTTTTATGTTTCATTCATATAAATAATTATATAAGTATAAATTATTATCTAAGTTATGATCATATAAAAGAATTGTAAATATTCAGTGTAAGTGTAAGTACGCAAAATGTACTGTTAAAAGTATTACCTAATGGAGTGAAACCATAAAGATTTTCTGAATTTTTTAAAATATTTTTTTTTCTTATGGTAATACTATCAGTATAAATATTTAATGCACATATAATACTGAAACCAAAATATAAAGAATAAAAATTGTACCATGCAGCGCAAGTTTGGTGTGTCTACGGGAACAAATCTACATATGTTTTCAAGGTCCTATTATTTCTAAATTCATGAGTTCTATCCTTGGGAAGAATAAACTATGATTTTTTAAAACTTTATTTAGAGAGATGTTTTATTTAAAACAACGGTCACCGGTCAAGTCCCGCGTATTAGTATACATAAATTTTTAATAATATTTTTATATTTAAACAAAACTATAAATTGGAAAATGACGTTTTGCAATATCCGATTTAAATTAAGAAGAAAAATAATAAACTGGTATTTACTGTTGCTGTTGCGCAACAAAAGTTCAAACAGTAATTACACTTGCTTTTGGTAGCCCCTCCCTTTCTATCTTCTTCGCTTCGCAGGATCAACCTGACGGCGAAGCAGTCCTCGTAGCTCCGGCGAGCCCCGCGTAGGGAGGGTGCTCACAGTCGGCGTCATCGAGAGAGAGAGAGAGAGAGAGAGAGAGATAGGAGAGAGAGAGAGAGAGAGAGAGAGATGCCATACTCTCCGGGACAGAACATTGAAATGCCTCACTGGTGGGTTGTAGGCAGTTGCAACAGGAGGAGTTGGGCATGGCCACGCTTCCCCAGCTGCCTCCTCCCACAGCGGAGCCGCCATCTCCTCTAACTCCGTGTCCAATCACCTCTCCACCGCCGAGCTGTTGCACTCCCCTTTCCCCGCCTCGTCAGGATGGTCGGTGGTGGCGTCGCGCTGGTGACGTCGACTATGACGACAGAGGCAGCGGCGACCAGGAACTCGTCCTGCCGCCCCGCCGCCTGCGGCCCATGCCGACGATCCTGCCGAGGTCGATGATCACGGGTGTGCTGTCGCTGTTGCTCCATTGGAAGCTGTGAATCCGGCGGCTAAGGTGGGAGCCCCCGCGGTGGAGTGAGGCAGGACGGGTGCGAAGGGACTGGAAGCCCAACATCGCCCTCACGCCAGGGGACGAGGAAGGACCTCCTAACAATCAAGAATGGTGAGCCGTAGATACCAGAGCTTGGGGGAGACAAACTTTACAGCGGGCGGTGCCCCTACCACAGGGGATGTCGGCCTTCCAGGCTCCATGGAAGGACTCATCTGCCGCAGAGTCGACGGGCCGCAGCAGTACTATATTGTGCACGGCGGGCCCTGTGGCTACGCCTGCTCTTATAGAGCAGATAGAGAAGCTGCTGCAAGGAGGTGCAAACGCACAGAGAAATTGTGGAATGCTCTGATGGAACTCTACTTTGAGAATCCCTATTTTATATAGATGTGTACAGAGTCTATACAGAGAATGTCTGGGATGTGCGTGGCTAGTGAACCATTACAGGGAAGGCAGATTACAACAGGAAAGCACAAGAAATAGAATACATCATATGAGGAAGGCCAGAGATGCAACGGGATCTGCTATGCTCTGTTATGAATGATATCCTTGCTAACAGGGGATCGTTTAGAGAGGGAGAGGGAGCTGAAAGGCCGGCAAGGGTTTGGAAAAGTGTCATTAAAGGCGGCTTCTTGTGGAGTTGCCCGGAGAGGAGGGATTAAAAACAATAAAGTGCAAGAGAATTCAAATTTAAATTGAGAGTTCTCAACATTTATGAGTTGGGGAGAGGGATACGGAGGAAAAGAAATCTCATACTTCCACGTGTCTTAAAATGAGTTTCGGCGGGAAAACAAAGCGCCTCTTTGGATAGAGTTAAATGTTTAACTCAGAGTTAACTCAAAAAGTGCTTTGGTAGTGGGTTAGAGTTAACTTTTGTGGGTTGGGGTAAAAGTGTGTTAAAAGTGAGTTAACACACCTTTTTGTAACCCACCTCTAGAGGGGGGACAAAGTTAACTCAAGTGAGTTAACCACTTTTTCCTCTCACATCACAAGCATTAAATGCACATTAAATGCACCTTTTTTTCTCATTCCCAAGGTAGGTTAACTCACTTGTTCTTACCAAAGTGTGTTTTACAAAAGTAGGTTAACTCACCATATGATCAAAGTTAACTCTATTATTACCAAAGCAAATAATGAGTTACACATGTGTAACTTTGTACATGGGTTGGAGTTATCTTAACTCCAACCCATTACCAAAGAGGCCCAAAGTTTCTGGTGTTGCCATATGGCTGTTTTAAGACTGAGTTTTATAAGTATAGTATAGATATGTATTTTATATAATATTTTAAATGTAAAATAAAAAAACAAATAAAATATAAGTATAAATTTACAAGTTACATTTTCAGTTTAGGTATATTATATTTTACTTTTAGTTGACTATTATTATTAACCATTCTCACTAACTATTAGTTATTTAACACAGTTTATTCATATTCTATCTTTGGCATATGGCCTTTCGCTTACTCAAGAAATTCATTGGAGAAGTTTAATAGTTGTTGAGAAATTTTTATTCACAGGCATTTGGGTATTATAAACCCTTTCACTGTTGGTCACAAATGTGTAGGCCCAAGATTGAAAGAGGTTTGGGGTTTCAGCAGATTTTTGGACTGGAATAATGCTTGCTTATTCTTGCAATGAGGGTTATCATTTCACCTAGATCAAGCTTACGGAATGAGTGGGTCAATGCCAAGTATTTGTGTAGATCTATTTGGCCAGTAAATAATAAAGGCTACCATTCTTGCGCCTGGAAGGGGTATTAGAGCAACTTGCATAAGTGATGATAAGAGGAGAGTGTGGGCACAGAGTTTCCAAACTGCGAGGCAGATTTGATCGTCTCATTGTTGTGATGGGATGTGGAGCTGAAGTGTCCCAAGCTACTTCCTAATTAACACTTGTTTACCGAGTCCGGTTTCGTGTAATGGACTGGGCAGGTAGCGTGGCGTGGATTACTACCTAGTTTCTCGTAAAAGTAATTGTGGGTTTAAAGAGAGGCATAAAGATCGCTGAGATTAGGTGAGAGAAAAAGGCACAGTTCTCAATCATTTTAAAAATTATATGCATGACTCTCGTGATATGATATACCAAGGGCAATATTTAGATCATTATATGAGATATATGAATTTATAGATGAATATGCAGGAAACCAAATCGATATAAAAAGAAAAATGAAATGCCCTATCGGAACTATCATATAGAATATCACTAGCTATCTGGTCCAAAAAAAGAAAAAAGAATGTCTCTAGTTGCATATCCATGCACTGTAAATTCTTAAATTTATATAAATATTTATCTTAAATAGGATATAGAACCAAAATAAATTTAATTTGCCTATGTCATGCACGAGATATTTTTATTTTTGAATAAATATTTTTTAAAATTATATATTTATGATATCTTAAAATAAATAAAAATAAAAAATCTATTGAAAAATTGAAACATAATTATATTGGAGTCCATATAATGAGGCATTTTTATGTGAATATGGAGGAGAGAGAGATCGAGGAGAGAAAGAGAGAAATAACGAGTTCGACTTAGATGAGGAGTTTTATTTGAGGAGAGAAATTACAGAGGGAAGAGAGAGAAAAAGAGAGTTGGATTAGATAAAAAAATTTATTTACGTGACGCTCTATATTGGCAAGGGTAAACTATGTTTTAGTAATATAAATATATTATATCACACTTGGATCCTATCATCTTTTCTCTCTCTTTTTTAATATAGATATATTTTCTTAATTAAAATTTATTTATCTCTCTGATATGATTATTTATCATATTTAGTTACTTATCTATTACTTTTCATATTAGTGGTGATAAATAGCTAATTAGATTAGACAAATGTCACGTCGGCCCGCCAATTTAGCAGCGAAATAAATTGGGGAGACGTGAGCAAAATACATAGTAGTGTATCTTGCACGAACAGTCGGATGATTCAAGCAACTAATGGACAATACTTGGAATAAACTCTTCATTTTATTGATAATTTACAAAGATTATTACAACTACTAATTCAGAGCCAATACATAGGGCTCATGACATCATTACATTGGAAAGAAAATTTATGCAAGTATCTAACTGGACTCTATTATACTATACTAACTCCATCGATATGACGCCAGGTTGCTTATCACTCTGTTCCTTTCACATTGATGTGTGTAACATCATCATCCGACTTACCTGAGAACATATCACAAATAACGCAGGCTGAGCAATAACGCTCAGTAGGACTTAAATCTCATGAGTCAAGCATGTTTTAAATAATTAATACATTATAAGACGTGTGGTTCTGGGGAAGTCTCTCTCTCTCTCTCTCTCTCTAGATTTCTAGAGAGAGAAGCTCTGTGGTTCTGGGGTCTGCGTGATCTGAGCTTCTTTCCCTGGTCTGCCGGCGGCCTTTGGATTGCCGCAGGTCGTGATCGAGATGGCAGAAGACGTGTCCACTGGACAGGAGGTTCTCTCCTTTGCGCGTGCTTTGGCTGCTTCATTGCGTCCAACTAAGGTGAATATTGCTCTCAAGCCTCCTGCCTTTACAGATGATGGTTTTCCTGCAGTTTACTTCACAAGGGATGAGATTCGAAATTCTGAACTGCCTCTGAAGTTTGCCATCGTTGCGAAGTGTTCTTCTCCTATCCCGGAAATCAAAAGTGTTTATCTCAAAGGCTAGCTCTTCAGGGGACTGCATCGTCAGTACTTTGAATCCAAGGCACCTCCTTTTCCTTTCTTTGAAGAAGAAGATTTCTTGAAAGTGTTAGTCCGCAAGAACCTGTACATTAAGGGCTACTTATTTCGGTTCTTCAGATGGGCTTCTGACTTTTATTTCTCGGCTGACCCTACCCTCATTCCCATCTGGGTAGGTTTCCCCAGCCTGCCAGTTAACCTCTACAACGAAGATTACCTCAGGTGCATAGCTGGGAATTTTGGAGAAGTTTTTGCGTATTCATGATTCTACTCTTGCTTGGACCCAAACCGCTGAAGCCCTTGTTTGCATGGATGTGGATATTGCCAAGCCGCTTGTTGATCGCATTTGGGTTGGTCAAGGTGATAAGGGCTTTTGGCAGCCAGTTAATTTTCACAGGGTTCCGCCTATCTGCAATGTCTGTCGTAGGTTGGGTCATTCTCCTGAAGTCTGTAAGAAGAAGTCCAGGGATGCTCAAACTCGTCCTGCTCAAATACCCCATGCCACCTAAAGATAAAAGTAATGATTTGGAATGGCGTGTAATGAAACGCAAGGGCCCTGCCCCTAAGAATATCCTTCCTCAACCTGTTCTAGTGAGTAATGTTTGATCGCTTATCGAGGGACATCAGTTTACAAGGTGCTTCTGGTGATTGTAATCTTCAGGATGATCTCGAGACCACCACTCACCAATCAAGGACTTGCCGTGCATAAGGTCCCTCAGAATCCCAGAACTGTTCTGGAGCCTATTCCCAGTGTAAAAGGTGCTTCTGGTGTTTATAATCATCTGGGTGATGAGGAGACCAACACTCATCTTCTCAAGGCCGTGCCGGTGCAAGAGCTTTCCCAGGTCCCTGGAACTGTTCAGGAACCAGTTTCTAGTGTTAATGAGTCTCCCCGTTCCCCCGCTGCATGTGCATGGTGCTCGTCCATGGATACCAAACTGCTCCTTCAGAGCTCCGCGTCTACATGAGCAATACTTTGCCAGAGAAGGATTCCTTAGTGGTAAGACCTGCTGAGGAGCCAGACCCTACCGGATCTTACTGTTTTGGCCAACTTCCTAAGCATGGTGATGTTCTTGTTCGTTCCGTGAATGATCGTGATGGTGTCTCCTTTGCTGTTGTTCTGCCGGTGGAGCAGTCCTTTCAAGCAGAGGTCGTTGCACCTGCTAGTCTGCATGGTGGTCTTTTGGACGGGCATGCTGCTCACGTCCAAGATATTATTTCAGTTGGGTTGTCTTTCCCGGCTGTTCTGCTGGAGGGATTCGGTAACACAGCTGGGCGATGGGTCTCCGGCGAATCTAGTTGTTCCCAAACTATGCATGGCAGTGAATCTTTGTTTTTGGAAGAAAATATTATGTCAAAGTCGCAAGGTAAGTCTAGCATTCCTGAAGCGACGGGGATTCCTTCCTTTGCTCCCATGCATGGTATCTTGCAAGCATCTTCTTCTGCTATTGCCAATTCTGAAAACTTGCTCATGGCCAACGTTAAGCTATCCAAGGATGGTGTGGTGCCCGCAAACAAGCTGGGTGTTTGTACGAGGTCTAAAGCTAAGGCGACGGAGGTGTCCTCTGGGTACGCTCATCATGAATTTATCTGCTTTATTCTGGAATATTAGAGGCATTTCCAACCTTGCCTCTAAAAGAGCTCTTAAGCGTCTCATAAAATCCACCAGTTGAAGGTAATTGCTATCTTTGAACCTAAAGTTCTTTTTCTAAAGCTGGGCCTCTGTGTCGTTATTTAAAGATGGAAGGCTGTGCTGGCAATGATGGAGAGGAGTCTAAGATCTGGCTATTGTGGTCTAATTCGATCTCTGTCATGGTAACTGGCAGCTCTGATCAATTTATCAATGCTAACATCATGAATGGGGACACACCGGTGTGCATGGTTACTGCAGTTTACGCTGCATGCAGCGTTCAGCTTCGTCGCACCCTTTTTGAGAATCTTCTGGACTTGGAAATAATGTTTCTCTGCCTTGGCTTGTCGGTGGTGACTTTACTGCGTTTCTAATACTTCTGAGAAGAAGGGTGGAGCTTCTCCTAATCATAATTCTATGATTGACTTCAACTCATTCTCCTCAGCCGCAGGTATCCTGGATGCTGGTTATCATGGGCACCATTTTACGTGGTCCAATAATGGGAATGCTTTGCTCCCGGCAGTGCCGGAGCAAAGCTGAGCTGGGGGGGCCGCGCCCCCCTGCACGCACGCCGCGTGGAGGGGGCGGGCCCCCCAGCATTAAATGCTGATTTTGTTTTTTTTTCTGTGCACTATTTGTGCACCACAATGATGTATTTGTGTGCACAAATATATCATTTGTGTACACAAATTGTAAAAAAAAAAAATAGCATTTAATGCTAGGGGGGCCGCCCCCCTCCACGCAGCGTGCGTGTGGAGGGGCGCGGCCCCTCCAGCTCACGCTGGGCTCCGGCATGCTGGGAGCCTAGCATTACTCGTCCAATAATAGAGTAGGCAGGGCGGCTGTGAGCGCCAGGTTGGATAGAATTTTGTTAACCTCCAATGGAATTCGCTCTTCCCTGGCTTTGTGTTAATCACCTCCCCAGGGGCCCTTCCGACCATGCTCCCTTACTTATTACCTTAGTTGCTAAACCTTCCGTTCCCTCTAGATTCATCTTTCAGAAGATGTGGGTCACCCATGAATCCTTCTTGCAAAGCGTTACTGAGGTCTGGAGAAACACTTAGCCATAATCCTTTTGTTATCCTCCAATCAAGCTTCGAGAGACCAAGCAGATGTTGCGCACCTGGAACAAAAAGGTTTTGGAATGCTGGAGGATGTGGTTCTTCGTGCTGAGAATAAGATGACTGCCATGCAAACTCTTTTTGATGATTATCCTTATGCTGCGAATAGAGAGTCGCTTAGTGCTGCTAATGGTGAGTTTAGGTGTGCTATGAATTGTCAAGAGATTTATTGGGCTCAGAGGGCTAGACTCAAGTGGATTACTGATGGGGACAAAAATACCTCTTTCTACCATGTTGTTGTCCAGGAAAATAAAAGAAGGAACTTTATCCACAAGCTTAGGGTGGATGGTGTTTGGTGTGAGGACCAACCCACTCTCTCTAATGAGGCGGTCAATTCTTTCACCATCTCCTTACTTCAGAACCTCACACTATTGATGACTCTATGTTACAGACTATACCCAAGCTTATTCTGATGATCACAAAGCTATGTTAACGGCTATCCCTACTGCTGAGGAGATCAAGAAGCTGTCTGGGCGATGAATGGTGAAGGAGCCCCTGGTCCTGACGGGTTCTCAGGCTATTTCTTCACAGCTTGCTGGTCTATTATTTCGGAGGATGTCTGTGCTGCTGGTAACGACCCAAAATCCGGTACCCGAAACCCTCCAAGTACCTGACCCTTGAGCCGCCACCCACGGATCCGAAGACCGGAAGGGTTAGAATATGTCTAGTGAGATGTACAACAGGTTACAATAGCTAAACAATATAAAGAAAAACAACAGCGGAATACAAATAATACACACAAAGTCCCAGAAATAATTCAAGTGCAATTAAATAAGGTACTAACCACAGCTAACATTGCTGACCACAAGCGGCAAGACGCAGACCGTTCGAACACGAGCACCGGCTCCCTCGAGCTCAAACCTGGAAGGAAGTAAGGGGGAATGAGCTTCGCGAACGAAGCCCAGTAGAAACCCAACCCCTCAC
>CM024762.1:131989300-132224224 GCA_014218235.1 Colocasia esculenta | reverse complement strand
TGTTTTGTTATCTTAGACAATCAATAGATAGTCAAATAGAGTACCAAGAATAGATGGGAGTAATTGAAGAATAGACGAGAACATAGAGGGAAGGGAATAGATGAAACAAAAACGAGTAGATGAGAGTTATAGGTCAATCCACATAAAATGACGTTGAAACAAGCTATAGTAACAGTTGCACAACACACATGATTGTGTGATGACAGTCTGGTAGAATCACTAACCGTCGCTGGCAGTGCAATGAACACAATCCAGAGGTCTAGTGTGATCTCAAGGAGAGAGAGAACTCTAAGGCCGTTAGATCATGCCGATCCCTAAGGGTATATAAGTATAATGGTACAACCTACTCATCGGCCATGGACGTATGTCGTAGTCAAGGAGTCTTACGGAGGCCTTGAACAAGGCTTCCAAACAGAGAGTCCATCCAAGTCAAGAAAAGTGTGTATACAAAACGTGCTCGTCTTGCCTTGAGTGTTTGAAGGCAGAGGAGTATCGATAACAATAGCAAAATGAACGATACAAAATCTTAACAAGTCCTTTAATTAAAGGTACCAATTAAAAATAAATTCAATATTTTACCAGATATATTATGAAATGATTTCTTGAGCAACTCACCTGCTTGTGTTGCATAACCCCCTCAATCGTGGGACCACCAATTGGGGGATTGCCATTGCTCTTCTTCACTATTCTGGCCTTTGGCTCAAACATGGCCATGATGGGAGAGTTCTTCAGCTAGGTCTAAATGTACCGGACCCTCTCATAAAGTTCCTCCATAGTATTCATTTGTTCATTGCCACGATGTGTCTGAATTGTGGCAGAGCATTTGCAGTGATCATTTTAACTTGCTCGGACTCAGACAGCGGGTCCCTCAGCCTTTCAGCCATTGCTCTCCACCTATCGGCATAGTGCAGAAAGTCCTCATCTGCCTTCATACTTTGTCTCTTGTTAAGACATTTCTGAGACCTCCCCATCTCCAAATCTTGATGTTTTGTTTCTTACACAGATCTATATATATATATATTATAGAAAAATACTTGCAATTTCTTCGATCTCTACTTTTCTAATTATTTACAACTTGATTCGAGATCGACTCTCTTTCAGATCTATTATTCTAAAATCCACATTTAAAAATTAAGATATAAATATGTGAATACAGACAATTTATTATCTTCAAATATCTAAGGTTTTGATCAGGTAGATAAGTGAAAGGACAAGTTTTCGATATAGAATAGGAGAAAAAATCATTAATGCCCTCAAAATACATATTCATCTGTTAAGATGATAGTTCTAGTTCAGCAAAGACGGTGTTTTGTACTACACTAGTAACTTTTCATTTAGGATCTCTGTTATACAAATCGTGGTCCACATTGGGCTTAGCAACTTGCATGGATATAATGAGCTCTATGACACCCAATATCTATAAAGAGGATATAAATTACGGCGACATCCCTATTTACCTCATGTGAATGAAGCACTGTATTAGAAACGAAAAGGCGGTTGTATATATTTTTGCATGTGAGTTTATCGTTTACTATTTGAAAAAAATGACAATATTTCTGTTGGGATCGGATAGGTGACTTTAAAGATGAACTAAGAAATTGTGTGTATAGCAGCGGAATTAAAATGAGTGAAACACACAATTCCATCAGATCCAAGTGTGGTGTGTGAGTATAGTGAATAATAACAATAAACCATACGTCAAATCACAATGCACAAAGAATTTTAAGGTGGTTCGGAGAACACAACTTGTGCCTTCTATGTCCACCTCCTCACAGCAGAGGAACCACTAGAACAAGTACAGTACAATCTGTGCACGACGGCTCCAACCTCTTCGAGCGCGACGACTCAAAGAAACCCAGGAGATAGGCACAACAACCTACTCCATAACCACTTGTGAATTCAGCAATTCACAAGCCCTTGAGTACTACGGCTCAAGCACTAGAGCACAATGGCTCCAACCCAGAGCACTACGGCTCCAAACCAGAGTACAAAGTACTCAAACCTCTGGATCACAATAGATCCAAGTTCTGCTAGAACAAACACACTTAGAGAATAGATCCTCTAGCACAATCTATCTCAGTAGAGGATAAAATGGTAAAGACAAATAGAATTGGGAGATCTGTGTAGAACACATACACAGATCCCCCAGGGAAACTGACACTCAATACAAACACAGACTCGGCTGGATCTTCTTCTGGATCAGCACTGCTGCAACCACGAGCTCCTCCCCTTCTTCTCCTTCTTCTTTTCCTTCTTCTTCTCTTTGGCGGCACTCTGTTGTTCTCCTTCTGGATGCAGGAGCCTTTCCCGCTCAAATGCTCTTCTTCTGGAATGCTCTAAGCTTTCTTGCGTGGGATGTGATTTGGAGTACGAGGATCATGAGTATCAATAGTCCCATGTGTGCATGAGGACCCTTGGAGTGTGTGGGCACAAATATCTAGGTCAATTCCCTTGATCCCTAAACAGCCACGTGTCCAGAAAAAT
This sequence comes from Colocasia esculenta, assembly GCA_014218235.1. NCBI lineage: Eukaryota > Viridiplantae > Streptophyta > Magnoliopsida > Alismatales > Araceae > Colocasia > Colocasia esculenta. The sequence goes on along the minus strand of CM024762.1, from coordinate 132,221,740 downwards.
CCACGTTTTTTAGCTTCACACGAAGTGTGTCGACACATAGGCAGACTGTGTCGACACCACTAGCCATTGGCTTCAGACAGGTTCTGGGAGGGACAGTGAGTGTCGACACACAGGCAGACTGTGTCGACACCACTAGCAGACTGTGTCGACACACAGGCAGACTGTGTCAACACTATTGGTAGACTGTTTCGACACAAAGCAGACTGTGTCGACACCACTGTGACAAAGTTATGTAAACCAGAAAATGTGAAGTGTGAACCATTAACATAAGTCATTATCATCAACATATGAAATATTAACATGTCATTTAGTCATCATTTAATATGTACAAAATGTACAAAATATCATCATCAAAATCAAATTATGAATGATGTCAAATAGTCATGATTAAAATCATCATTAAAAAGTTTCAAATACACACTCAACACAACAATTTCTTTAATGACAATTATAAAATTTATATGCATGCTTTATGAAAATATCGTCGAACAAGTGTAGACAACACTTGGACAAAGTAGGATATAATTAACAAAGGCTTCACCCTGGGCCGTCGGTGAGGACCTGGCCCAACACAACCCATCAAGGGCTTAATAGAGGTGACAACAAAGCATGAACTCCTTTATGGGTGGAGAAATCTCATTTGGAAGTCATGGGTTACCTCTCCTGAACAGAGGTTTCAAAGAAAACTGAATAGAGCGTCGTCCCTAGGATCTATCTATATTCTCGAATCGACTTTTTTGTAGGTTGAGATGAACGAGTAAGACGTTTGTTCTCCACTCCCCAATTCTTAGTAAGAAGCCATATTGGGCCCAATAACATGATCGCTGACTCTTCAAATTCGAATCGGGACGATCATGCCAGCTTCTTATAAATGAAGCATCCCATCTTCTACTTCATCAATCTTTTCTCTATAGTCTAACTCACGTGGAGACCAACTTCGAATGTCGCGACGAAAGGCTCTAGTACATGAATGTCAAAAAGGTAATGCTATTCAGGATCAGTAGATGTCAAGTTGAAAAGGATTGGGAACCCATATTTATGGTTTTTTTATTGTTATTAAGAATGTCATTTGGAATAGATTCCAAATTTTTTGGATTGTCATGTGCCAATCTTGTATATATACTTGTATATAATGTTACGATCGATTGAAGAATAGCCGGCAGCGTGTATGATTTTCTTTCTCTTTATCTTTGTTATCAAGTAAGATTTTGAACTCTTGTTCATAACATTAATGATTCATCCATCTATATTCGCGGCTTAAATATTACTTTATCACGTCGGTGTCCATTATGGTCGTTCATTACTATTTATCATCATCGCTTGAAATTTTTTACACGATGGATAGAAGGAGGTGTAGGGTGGAAAACAGTGACGTACGGTAACCATGATGGTAGAAAATTGATGACAGACGCGGCATCATTAATGGCAGTAAAATCGAAGGCACCAATTTTCTTTTAATAACGCGCATATATATATATATATATAAAGAAATATTATGATACGACCAATTTTTTTGATACGGTTCTATATCGTAGTACAACGTGGGTTCTTAAATTTAAATTTAAAATTACTGTAATAATCAATGTTAAGATGTTCAGTGCTCGATACTTAATATTTGAGTACTAATTATCAGTATAACTTTTAAATTTGAATCTAAAAATTCCTACTATATTATAACGGAACCATATATATTATACATATATACAATATTGTTAACTTTACATGGAAAGGACTACGAAAAACACACCAGAAGATCTTGCTCTAACATATACAATTGAAGACATCCATCAGGTATAATTTAATGTTTTGCATGTCATCAACTATATATACATCGTTTTCTCTTACATTAAGTTTTTTTTTTTTAAGTGAGGAGGTCTGTTGACGTCATTACATCCTAAAAAAAGTTTCACATCGGCATAAGATGTTCCAAAAACCAAAAATGTAGCTGTCAAAAAGGTAACTCCGAGTTAATTCCCGAATGATGAAATAAAAGCCAAACCCCCATCTCCGTCTACCAGATCTCGCTCTAACAAGTTGGTAAAAGAGCAAGCCCAGAATAAGCTGATATGTCAGTCGAACAAGCTGAAGTCCATATCCTCATCAGACTCCTCTTCCACCTTTTCTTTTTTCTTGGGCTCGGCTGCAGCAGGTGCAGCAGCACCACCGCCACCAGCAGCCGGAGCAGCCACAGCAATGGCACCACCTCCAGAAGGTACACAGGCAAACTTTTCCCTCCCGGAGGCAATGAGTTCAGTTATGTCTTTGTCCTTGACTTCACATAAAAGGAACTCAATCCTTTCATCGTCAGCCTCAGCTCCAACTGAACTAAGGATGTTCTTCAAATCATCAGAGGACGGATCTAAATTTCCTCCCAAAACAGCAAGGAGATAAGCAGCAATAACCTTCATCTTTGAAGAGCCGAAGGAGAGGAGCAGTCACCGAGGACGAGGTGGGGGAAGGCGAAAGAGGCGCCGATCCGAACCTGTCTAGGGTTTTCTGGCCGGGAGCCTTACATTAAGTTGCTTCGTATAAATATATCTGCTTAATTCATCGTCCCTGTTGCGCTAACTATTTTTCCAAGAGTAACGGTTAGTGCCCAGCTCTCTGCGCACTAATATTTTGTTGGAACGTCCAGACATGCCACCCAGACATGTCACACGGGAGCTCCTGTGGCGACAGGGCGGCGGACAGTGGCGGCTGTTGACGACAGGCGACGACAGATCGGCCACTATATGTCAATTAGTCATTATTAGGTAGTTATTTGTCATCCTTATGTAATTATTTCTCAAGGTAGATCGTTATTTGTCGTCAGTAGATAATTATTTTTGTCAATATTTGATAATTATTTGCCACTGATATATAGTTATTTATCACTAATATATAACTATTGTCATTATTTTATAATTATTTGTCATTGATAGATAACTATTTATCATTACTAATCGTTGATCACCAATCGCCATTGATAACCGCCACTGTGACGTCCGCTATCACCGCCGACCACCACCAATTACCATTTGCCAGCCACTGCCGTCGTCGTCAGCCTGCCACCATAACATATCTAGGTGACATACCCGTACATTTCAACAAGTGAGTATTTATCTTTTTTTCAATGACTTGAGATGGGCAGATTTGATCGCTCTCATTGTTGTGATGTGACGTGGAGCTGAAGTGTGCCAACTGTCAAGCTGCTTCCCAACGCTTGTTTACCAAGTCCGGTTTCGTGTAATGGACTAGGCAGGTAGCGTGGCGTGGATGACTACCTACCTAGTTTCTAGGTCGTCCTAAAATTAATTGTGTGGTTTAAAGAGAGGCATAAAGGTCACTGAGATTAGGTGAGAGAAAAAGTCTCAGATCTCAATCATTTTAAAAATTAGAGAAAGGCTTTGTGCACTTTCCGAAAGTGCACAAAGCCACGTCTTCCTGCACTTCCGCCGCTCCATTGGTCCACGTCAAAGCGCTTCAATGGTCTGCGCCAAGTCAGCACAGCCCTCTCCACGCCGCTGCTTCGCCCGCCACGCCAGCGCGGGGAGACGCCCTGCCACCTCCACCCCACTCCGCCGTAGTGACATGACCCAATGTCATGATAACATGGTCAAATCCCACTTCAAACTCCAGTTCTCAAAGTACCCTCTCTCACCTCTTTCCCGTGTTCGCCCTCACCTCCTCCTTCCTCTGCATTTCCGAAACTGGGAAGAACACCAGTGCCAACGTCCACGGTGGAGATCACGAACCTGTGCGATCATCCTAAGCTATCAACCTGTGACCTGTGTGCACATCCAAGTAGGAGAGGAAGCATGTCTAAGAATGTTGAAATGGCGGGCTTTGAAGGTAGAAGGTCCAACAAAATGGAGGCATCCAACAAGTCAGAGGGGTCACGCAGGACCTCAAATTACATGATCCCATCAGTTCTACCTCCTATGGTTTATGGAGCCCAACCATGGATGTATGGCCAGCCGATGGTGTGGTAGTCATCTCCATTCATGCCGCCTATTTTCTCCGGACAATCTTTGATCACTGGAGCATGTATGCCTATACAGACAATGGCTCCTCCACTCGAGCCTTTATTTCTTTCCTCCCATGGACCATCAATGGAATCAAAATGCGAGACAAGAAGCTATGATGGTGAGCAGAGGAAGGCCAGCTGTGATGTTGAGCAAGGAAAGAAAATTCTGATGGTGAGCAGAGGAAGTCTGCGCATGTATTCCATGTTCAAGAAGATGCGTCTGGTTAGTAAAACTAATTCAATCATTTTGGAATGTTTTCCTCAACGAGTTTGGTAACAGGACAATTTTTCTGAAGAATTATATATACATTTTCTTCACAGAAGTCCCAATAAAAAGTCCTGTCAGAGAAAACGAGGATGATTGTTTTGCAGACAAGGAAGTTGCTTGTAAGTCCAAATTTCAACTTTGCTTTGTATATTGACCAAAATATTAGAGCCTAACCTTATATTTGGCGTCTAATGTGCGGATTAATATTTTGATCCTAAAATTTTAATTTAATTAATTTTTTCAAAAGTCTTGGAGGCTAACATACTTAATTGGTACTTATCTGTATTTAACATTGCCTATCTGCACATTTTGTTTTGCTTGATTTTAACTTTTGAAGACTAACTTGTATATGTGGTCATCATAGGTAATGTGCAACTCGAATGTGGGAATGATGTCTTGAGGACTCCAACCAAGGAGAAGCAAAAGATCTCAGAAGTCGAACTTATAGCAGAACCTTGTGATGGGATGGAGTTTGAATGTATTGATGATGTGAGAAAGTTCTACAATAATTATGCAAAAAAAGAAGGATTTGGTATAGCAAGCCGGGATAGCAAATTTGTGAATGGTGTGTGTATTTTCAAAAAAATCACATGTCATAGAAGTGGTGAAAGTAGGCAACATCCAAATGCAAAATTACATCGTGACACAGTGAAAATCAGATGCCCAGCAAGTCTGAAGGTGAGAAAAGATAGTTGTACCATGAAATATATTTTATATGATGTACGACTGACGCATAACCACTCCTTAAATCCATTATCGGCGGTGTACTTGCGATCCCATCGACATATCTGCACTCCAGAGAAGGCCGAAATGGTAAACATGCGAAGTGCTGGGATTTCAACGTCAAAGATTGTATCATGCATGGCAAAGAGAAAAGGTGGGATTAGACAACTAGATTTTATGGAGAAGGATTGTAAGAACTTTCTTGAACGTGAAAGACAAACCCAATTGAAAGAAGGTAATGCGAAGACAATGCTGTCACATTTTGAGGCAATGCAAGCTACCAACCCCAACTTCTATTACACAATGGAGGTAAATGATAATGGTACTTTGAGACATGTCTTTTGGATAGACGGTAGGTCAAGGATAGCATGTTCGTATTTCTCTGATGTCATATGCTTTGACACAACATACTTGACAAATACATATCAAATGCCCTTTGCTCCATTCGTGGGAGTCAATCATCATGGTCAATCCATTCTTCTCGGTTGTGCCTTACTAAGCAACGAAAGGATTGAAAGCTTTATATGGGTGTTTAATTGTTGGATGAAAGCTGATGGTGGTGTGCATCCAAATGCAATCATTACTGACCAGGACAAAGCCATGGAAGCAGCTATTGCTCAAGTCTTTCCTAATACCAGACATCGATTTTGCTTATGGCATATAGTGAAAAAGATACCAGAAAAAATTGGTCACATATGTAATGCTCATCCGAACTTTATGTCTAATTTTGATGAATGCATCTATGACTCGATATCGCCCCTTCAGTTCAATGAAAGGTGGGAGAAGATGATGGGCAATTATGCATCAGCTAGTGAAAATGAGTGGCTAAAAGGATTATATGATTGCCAAGCTAAGTGGGCTCCGGTCTTCTTAAAAGACACATTTATTGCTGGTTAAGTACTTCACTTTCTTTTTGGCAAGATTTTTTTATTGCTTAACTAGTTGCCCATGTATTAACTTCCTATTACTCTTGTACTGTGCAGGGATGTCAACTAGTCAAAGGAGTGAGAGTATTAATCACTTTTTTGATGGTTTCGTGACAGCAAAAACAACATTATCTGAATTTGTATCAAAATATGTAGTTGCAATTGAACGTCGATTTGATGCTGAGAACTAAGCTGATGTTAAATTATGGGAGACAGAAGCTTACTTGAAAACAAGCTCTCCTTATGAGAAGCAAGCTGCTGACATCTACACTCGTGCAATATTCCAAAAGTTTCAACAAGAATTAATTGAGGTTGCAGCATGTCATCCCATCAAGGTTGTTCTACAAGGAAACACATTGGCACTGACAGTGAGGTCCTATGAAAGGGTAAATATGAAAGGTATATTGAAGCAATTCGTGAGAGAGTATGATGTGCTGTATAGAAAGGAAGAACAAGAGGTGGAATGTGTGGCTGCCGAAGCTTTACATTTAAAGGCTATTATGTAGGCATGTTATATTGGCATTTCAATTCTCTGGCGTCACAGAGATCCCAGAAAAATATTTCTTGAGTCGTTGGCGAAAGGATATGCGATATCGAGATGTAAGTAATGAGAGTGGACCTGATAATGAATCTCGTACTTCAATATCTTCAAGGTATTCTACTCTAATTCATAGATTCATGAAGATTGCTTGAGGCAGCATCAAGGTCAGAGGAAGCATTTGACGTTGCTTTGGGGGAAATGCATAGACTTATGGAAAAAGTGAGAGACACCATGTTGCATATGAAAAGACCAACATCGAAGGCATTCCCAGAGTCAACAGCAATCCATGATCCCCCGAGAGTTGTGACAAAGGGGAGGAGACGTGAGAAAAGAATTAAATCAGCCATTGAGAAGATAAGGAAGCGAAGCAAAGCACAAAGATTGGTTGTTGGTCGACAAGTGGAACAACCAGTAGATGAACAATATCATCCACTGCATAAAGGCCAGCTTTTAAATGAAGTCACAGAAACCTATGTCCCAGATTTTTCTTTTTTTGCAACACAGTGAACACAATGAAGGTTAAATGTTGCCTTCATGTTACATGTACATTTGCGAGTGTGAATATAGTAGAAGTGTTTATAAAAGTGATGAGTGTGAATGTCAATTACACTTTAAATGAATGCAATTTTGGGTTCTGATGACATGCAATTTTGGTTCCAAGAATGTCACAAATATTTTTAAACAACTTTTTTATTAAAAATAAATCGTAAAATATCAAAAACCAATGAAGTTCCCAAAACTTGGTAGTTTTGACCCAACTTTTGCACATGTTGGCGTCCAAAAGGCTATTTTGTAGCCCATGATCATTATTTTGACTCCAAACTATAGTATTTTGGAGCCCAACTTCTACACATAAATGACCCTTATACTATGGGACATGTACTTGTCTCTTGGCAACATTTTGGTTCCAAGAATGTCACAAATATTTTTAAATAACTTTTTTATTAAAAATAATTGGTAAAATATCAAAAACTAATGAAGTTTCCCAAAACTGGGTAGTTTGGAGCCCACCGCTGCACATGTTGGCGTCCAAAAGACTATTTTGGAGTCCAACACCATTATTTTGACTCCAAACAAGATACTGTGTGCAACTGTCGACAGCAGCGAAGGGGGTTGTCGACAGATGCACACAGGCTTCAAAGCTTGATGTCTGTGAAGGCATAGCTGTTGACAGACAAGTTTCTGGCTGTCGACAGGCTCTTGACAAATCACATGGAGTCAACATGTCATGTCGACAACCACAAACAGGTTGTCGACAACTAAGGCCCACCCTACAAGAATATGTATGTGGGTGGAACAGCACATGTCGACAACCAACGACTGGTTGTCGACAACTATGGTCCGCCTCATGAATGTTGTTATATTTTGAAGTCTAACATTTTTGTTTTGACTCCAAACCTGTGTATTTTGGAGCCCAACTTATTTACATACAACTACACCACTGGAGTTTCAATTTATTTTCTTTTTTTTTTGTTATCATGGCCCTCCTTTGGGATATGTAGTTGTCACTGGTATTTTTGATGGACTAATAAAATATTTTAATCATTTGAAAAGAAATTAGAACTGATGTTAGAAATGATTAAGAAATAGATTATATGAGTTTAAAGAATTGACAAATTCTGAAGAATAAGTTGTGGACTGTATCAGTCGACTGTATTAGTCGGAGTGATAGTCGAATGTTGTGTAAAATTGTGGACTTAGAAAATTTTCAAGGTTGTTGATTGATATGTGATATATATATCTATATAAATTTTTGTGATCTGTATTAAATATTATGATGACCTTTTTTTTTGGAACCCAACTTCTGCACGTACACCACCACTGCACATACAAAACATGATATATCAAAAATCAATGGAGCCCAACTGCTGCACAGTTTGGAGACCAACATCTTATTTTGAAGTCCATCACCTCATTAAACAAAAATGGATACCACATGTGGAACACTTCCTGGGGTTATCATGACCCTTCCTATGGGACATCTACTTGTCTCTTGGCAACATTTTGGTTCCAAGAATGTCACTAATATTTTTAAACAACTTTTTTATTAGTAAGAATTCATAAAATATCAATAAACAATGAACTTTCATGTTTGCTTTTGTGAACAAGAATTGGCAAGCACAAACTTCTCAAGCATGCATAGAATTCAATCTTTTCATTGTAACACTTACAAAGTATTACACTTGACACACGTTCCAAAACATGACGAGCTTTGTGCCCACTGCTTCTTTAAAAATAGAAATTGTGCAATACATTGCTAAGGGTAGTCATCCCCAGGAGGAGTGGGGCGATGGAGATTCTGATAATCATCATGGAGCCGCATCACTTCATATTCCATGGTATCTAATTGCCTCTGCATGTGTCCTTTATTTTCTTCAATTGCATTCATTCTATTGTTCAAGTGATCAAATTCGTATCTGAGATTTCTTTGAAGTTGAGTGAATTGTTCGGCAAAGAATTCTTTCAAATCTCCGGACGTTGGAACTTGAGATGTGGTAGGAATATGTGGATGAACTTCTTGATGAATGTCATCTTCTTCAGATGCTTCATCTGCACCGACATCCTCACCATCTTCTTCTCTGCCTTCATCTTTTTGCTGTTCATCTTCTTGTCCTTTTAGAGTCCTGTGGACTCTTCCATTGATCATTCTGTACCCCATCCTAGTTGCAGTGTTGATATCATATGCACTTCGGCTCTTGAGAGTTATGACCTTATTAGGAGTTAGTGATACTCGCAGAAACTTGATCACAGATGTGATAGGGCAAGCATACGGGATGGACATTTTTAGATCATGGAAGCACTCATGTATGACATCAACCATCAACTCTGGGAGATTAATTTGCTCTTTCCGAAGAATGTGGTATGTCCTATGTGTTTCATTCACTAGCTCCCTGCTTCCATCCTTTGGAAAGATAATAGTTGTGAACATATGATGTATCATTCCGTTCAAAGGAGGAAAGGTGTTTGCATTCAGTTTGGCTATCCTTTTCATCTCATCAAAGGGTTCGTTAGTCATCATTGTATATGTGACTGCAAGATCCACTTCGAGAATGAGGACATCTACCCCATTATTTGGTATTTGTAGTGCTCTACTAAAAAGATTAGGAGTAATCTTAAAGGAGATACCATGGACAGTAGTGTAAAGGTCATCTTCATGCATACCCAAATTGTTGTAAAACTCCAAAACTGCTGATGGAGAATAAGACTTCTGAGACCTCATAAATCCAACCCAGCCTTGTTCTTCAAATAGTGTACTCAACCCAGGAAACATTTTTTCCAAGGAAGGAAAATTCACATACCGAGGTTGTATGATCTTCTTGAAGACGTCGTTGACCTTCAACATATTGATGTTTGATGGAACATTCAACTCTGGGAGTCTGTCATCCCTATACTTTGATCGGCGCTCAGCAGGGGCTCTTGAACTTTGACCTTCTCCTTCAACGCTCTGCTTCCCAACAGTCGTGTGTTTTCCCCGGCCCGTGGAACTCATTCTGGAAATAGAAGACGAAATGCAGCAGATGAATGTGTGTGCCGACAACTCTGGTTAATTTTTTCGCCTAGGAGAGAAGAAGCCAAAGTTTAGGGTAGAATACGGCGGCAGTTGCAGGAAAGGGGGAGGTGATAGGGTTTGTCGACAACTAGGGTTCATTTTATTGTGTTGGCTTCTTTGGAATAGAACCGCCACAACCAAACTGGGAGAGAACGTGAACCGTCGGTTCACATTCCATGGCGGAACAGAGTTCCGGTTGTGGACAACTGACAGTCATCTGTCGACAACCTGCATTCGTCTGTCGACAACCATCACCAACTGCTGCACATCTTGGAGTCCAACTGCCTATATTGGAGTTCATAACCCTTATTTTGACTCCCAATAAGAGTATTTTGGAGCCTAACTGGTGAGAGTACATCACCTTTGGAATTTCAGATTTTTTTTGTCTTATCATGACCCTTCCTTTAGCAACATCTTCGTACAAAGAGTATCACTAATATTTTTGAACAACTCATTTATTAAAAATAATTCATAATATTACAAAAACCAATGAAGTTTCACAAAAGTGGGTAGTTTGGACACCAACTGCTGCACATCTTGGAGTCCAACTGCCTATATTGGAGTCCATGACCCTTATTTTGACTCCCAACATGAGTATTTTGGAGCCCAACTGGTGAGAGTACATCACCATTAGAATTTCAGATTTTTTTTTTTGTCTTATCATGACCCTTCCTTTGGCAACATCTTCGTACCAAGAATATCACTAATATTTTTGAACAATTCATTTATTAAAATTAATTCATAATATTACAAAAACCAATGAAGTTTCACAAAACTGAGTAGTTTGGACACCAACTACTGCACATCTTGGAGTCCAACTGTCTATATTGGAGTCCATGACCTTTATTTTGACTCCCAACAAGAGTATTTTGGAGCCCAACTGGTGAGAGTACATCACCATTGGAATTTCAGATTTTTTTTTTGGGTCTTATCATGACTCTTTCTTTGGCAACATCTTCGTACCAAGAATATCACTAATATTTTTGAACAATTTATTTATTAAAAATAATTCATAATATTACAAAAACCAATGAAGTTTCACAAAACTGGGTAGTTTGGACACCAACTGCTGCACATATTGGAGTCCAACTGCCTATATTAGAGTCCATGATCCTTATTTTGACTCCCAACATGAGTATTTTGGAGCCCAACTGGTGAGAATACATCACCATTAGAATTTCAGATCTTTTTTTGTCTTATCATGACCCTTCCTTTGGCAACATCTTCGTACCAAGAATATCACTAATATTTTTGAACAATTCATTTATTAAAAATAATTCATAATATTACAAAAACCAATGAAGTTTCACAAAACTGAGTAGTTTGGACACCAACTACTTCACATCTTGGAGTCCAACTGCCAATATTGGAGTCCATGACCCTTATTTTGACTCCCAAGAGGAGTATTTTAGATCTCAACTGGTGAGAGTACATCACCATTGGAATTTCAGTTTTTTTTTTTTGGTCTTATCATAACCCTTCCTTTGGCAACATCTTCGTACCAAGAATATCACTACTATTTTTGAACAATTTATTTATTAAAAATAATTCATAATATTACAAAAACCAATGAAGTTTCAAAAAACTGGGTAGTTTGGACACCAACTACTGCACATCTTGGAGTCCAACTGCCTATATTGGAGTCCATGACCCTTATTTTGACTCCCAACAGGAGTATTTTGGAGCCCAACTGGTGATAGTATTTTTTGTTCAGGCAATACATACCTGTCGACAGCTGGAATGCTAGCTGTCGACAGATATACACAGACAGAAAATAGGGAGTTCCGGGAAGACAGATACTGAGTCTACCTATCGACAGTAGAGAAGATGGTTGTCGACAGATGCACACATGCTTCAAAGCCTGGTGTCTGTGAATGCAAAGCTGTCAACAGACAAGTTTGTGGCTGTCGACAGGAGCTTGACAAATCACATGGAGTCAACATATCCTGTCGACAACCACAAACAGGTTGTCGACAACTAATGGCCACCCTGAAGAATATGTTTGTGGGTAGCCCAACTTCTGCACTTACACCACTGCACATACAAAACATGAAATATGAAAAATCAATGGAGCCCAACGGCTGCACGGTTTGGAGTCCAACAACTTATTTTGAAGTCTATGACCATTATTTTGACTCCAAACATTACTTTTTTGGAGCCCAATTTCTACACATACATCACATCTCACTGAACATATAGGCAAACCCAAAAATGGATATCACATGTGGAACACTTCCTGGAGGGCCTTCACATTTAATTGTCATATACATATGTGCGCCTGTAATTACAAAAGCATCTTTTTACAACCTCATTCCCACACAAACAAAAATGATAATGTAACAACATCATTCATACATTGTTCATAAATTGTTCATACATTGTTTAAACACATTGACAGAAAATCACAAGCTAGTAGGAGCCGAAATTTATTAACATCATTGTTAGAGAAGTCCCAACATAATTCCTGCTTCATCGTTAAGCGGTCTACGTACATGAAAATGTACATAGCGCAATTCATGCTAGAACTTGGTTGTTGAGGACATATCTCATCAAATATTAACTGAAATTCATCAGTATTTCTGTAGCCTTCGTATCGGAGATATGCTTTGAGAATTGGTTCCTGTGAACAATAAAATAAAGAATGTAATTAATTCATAATGTTTATAACCGACTGCAAAGTTAGTTGGGCATACCCAATTCCTAGTGCATGTGTCATAAGTTGCATGTCCTCTACAGGAATTGTAGACTACGATGCGGCGTTGCTCCACTTGTAGACTAAGGAGGACCCAATGGTTTGAGACATGGACAACAAAGAAAAGGAATTGAAAATCTAATATTGGGCATCCTAGGTTTTCATGCCCGAGGAAAGTATGGAGTTTGTGGCCCCTGTCATCATTAGAGCCATCTGTATGATTAATCCATGATCCCAAAATGGTTCCAAGGAATTCCCATCGGTGATAGGAATTTGGGATAAGGGCTTCCTGCTCTCTTTGTTTCTCTTTCATAGCATGTAAGATAATGTCAATAACCTGCAACCACCAAAAATAATATAAAAGAAGACATTAGGAAAATTAATGGACAATGTAATTGAAGGTACTATTCGTGCAATGGCTAGTATTTACCTCATCATCTGTCATATTGCCCCATAGTATATCCCAAATATGTGACCACTTCAACGAACAATTATTAGTGAAGGTCAAGACAGTGTGACTAAAATGTATGACAATCAAGAAATGAAGTACATTTTAAATTATGAAAATTGAAGACAATAAATAAATTGTATTGTCCCAGAAGTTATTTACTTGTGGTCAACATATCCATCCTCAGCAAGGAAGGCCTCGACTAATGCTCTCTGCCTCTCACTGGCTTCAGATTTCCATGTCCATTGCTTATAAAACCTGAGAAGCTTGCTCATTGCCTCCAACATAAATCATGTAAAGATAAGTTAGAAAAAAAGAAATATAAATGACTAATGCAGGACATCAAATAATGTAGTTTGCAATTGTACCTTCTTCCCTTTCTTTCGCTAATATGATGTATGTTTTTTTGGAGCCTTATCCAGCCTTCTGAATGGCGATTAGTCATATATTCCAGGCTGTCGATCGTCCCGACACTTGATATTCTTTACTAGGGACGCCAAGCTAAGCAGTGCGGTGGTAGGGACCACACTTACTAGATCTGGTGCAATAATCCTCTGATCCACGATCAGAACAGATGCATTTGCATCACCATAAGCGGGGGCTGCAGGGGCAGGAGTGAGTGATGGTGGGGTGGAGAAAAAGTTTTCTGCATCTGTGCCAACTGTAGGTTGGTCTTGTGCCATGGAGGTCGAACTTATCAACTTCTCAATTTTGTTGAACCTCATGGTCACAGCAGTTGTCAATGCTTCAAACTGGGCTTCATTAGACGACTTAGACTGCTCAAGTCTTTCAGGAAGTAACCTGATTTCATCCCCAAGACCTTGAAGAAGGGCCATAAGAGCATGATGGGGGGGAGCAGCCACACCCTCAGTTTGCACATGCATTTTTTCCTGGCTAACACATGTAATGGTTGTCTTCTCCTTTGTTGCTAACTTCAAATGCTTAATTATCTGTAAGCACAATTTTTAAAAAAGTCAGAAACAGTTTATTACATAAATTTAAAATATAAAGCTTCCATTTGTGGATTACCTACTGCCCCTGTAGAGAATCAATAGAGAATGATAGCTTCTTGTCCAAAATAGATCCCCATCTAAATAGACAGGGAATTGCTTCTCGGTCAATCGGCTGCCGCAATTTTGTGTGCTCTAAGAACCACACCTGCATGGACCATTGGTTTATGTACATACATATATTCCAGAATGATGGAAAAATCTAAAAATGTTTTATAAAAACTTACAGCCAGAGCAGCCGAATAGCCAAAAATGTTGGCACTGCTATGCTCTCTCCCAGCTATCCTTCTCTTGGGAGTAGTGTTCCGACCAGATCTCTTCTCACGAACTACAGTCACAAAGTCATCAAATTTGTGCAATGTCATCTCTGTGACTGCAGCCGCCCAATTATAACGGCCAATCTCGTCAATATTGTCCAAACAAATAAGTATTTGTGGTGGACAAGATGGGGAAGACCGTGGGCATAGAAAAGTGGATAATAGCAAAACGACTACAAGAAAAATCGGAAATAGAGACCGAAATATTCGGTCTCTATTCGGTCCCTAAACAGCTCGGAGACCGAATAGTGACCGAATTTGTCGGTCCAGAACTTCTGGTCACAAATCCGTGAGCGACTAAATTGGTCCATATTCGGTCACTAAATAGGGACCGAATATGAACCGAATCAGATCGGTCCCTATTTAGGGACCGAACTCAGTTCGGTCCCTAAAATAGAGACCGAATAGGGACCGAATATTCGGCCCCTATTTAGGGACTGAACTGAGCCGGTCACTATTTGGTCCCTATTTTAGGGACCGAATAGGGACCAAATATTCAGTCCCTATTTAGGGACCGAACTGAGTTGGTCCCAATTCAGTCCCTAAAAATAGGGACTGAATTGGGACCGAATCATTTCGGTCACTATTAGGGACCGAAATAATTCGGTCCCTATTTTAGGGACCGAACTGGGACCGAATAAGTTCGGTCCCTAAATAGGGACCGACCTGATTCGGTCCCTATTTTTAGGGACTGAATTGGGACCAACTCAGTTCGGTCCCTAAATAGAGACCGAATATTCGGTCCCTATTCGGTCCCTAAAATATGGACCGAATAGTGACCGATTATAATCGGTCACTAATCGGTCTCTATTTTTTAAATATATTTTTTAAAATATATACATTTTTAGGAAAATAACCTGCGTAAAATAAATAATATCCACAACAATAATAATTGTCCACAATAAAAATGTCTACAACACAAAAATAATAAAAATATCCACAACAAAACAATAATAAAATGTCCACAACATCAACAATAATAAAAATGTCCACAACATCAACAATAATAAAAATATCCACAACACAACAATAATAAAATGTCCACAACATGAAAATAATAAAATGTTCACAATAAGAATAAAAATATCCACAACATCAAAATAATAAAATGCCAACAACAATAATAAAAAAGTCTACAACAATAATAATAATGAAATGAAAATCATGAATCCTCGTCCTCGTGCTCGTCTCCTCCCACTCCACCCGATGAAGGAACCTACAATACATATATAACAATAATAAGTTAAAACTAAATACTATTATAAGCAATAACTTATTTTAGAAGCATAAATTAAATACTATTATAAGCAATAAATTATTTAATTTCATAGATTTTTATTCACTCACTTTCGGTCAATATTTTGATCGCACTATATATTTTTGTCACACAAATCGGGAGTCCGAATTGAACTCCGTCAGTTACCACAAATCACACTCATCGCCTCGACTGTGCTGGAACAAACCATAGGCCAATCGAATGAGTATTTCTAATTTTGGACCCACAAACCTAAGTTTTTCATTTCTTAACTAAACTAACTTATTTATTGTGACGTTGAGCATCGAGCTCAAATCGGGAGTCCGAATTGAACTCCGTTAGTTTCCACAAGTCACACTCATCGCCCCGACCGTGCTAGAACAAACCAGAGGCCAATCGGATGAGTATTTTTAATTTTGGACCCACAAACCTAAGTTTTTCATTTCCAAACTAAATTAACTTGTTTATTGTGACTTTGAGCGTCGAGCTCAAACCGGGAGTCCGAATTGAACTCTGTCGGTTTCCACAAGTCACACTCATCGCCCCGACCGTGCTGGAACAAACCGGAGGTCAATCAGATGAGTATTTCTAATTTTGGACCCATAAACCTAAGTTTTTCATTTCTTAACTAAACTAACTTGTTTATTGTGACTTTGAGCGTCGAGCTCAAACCGGGAGTCCGAATTGAACTCCATTAGTTTCCACAAGTCACACTCATCGCCCGACCGTGCTGGAACAAATCGGAGGCCAATCGGATGAATATTTTTTAATTTTGGACCCACAAACCTAAATGTTTCATTTCTAAACTAAATTAACTTGTTTATTGTGACTTTGAGCGCCGAGCTCAAACTAGGAGTCCGAATTGAACTCCGTCGGTTTCCACAAGTCACACTCATCGCCCCGACCGTGCTGGAGCAAACCGGAGGCCAATCGGATGAGTATTTCTAATTTTGGACCCATAAACCTAAGTTTTTCATTTTTAACTAAACTAACTTGTTTATTATGACTTTGAGCGCCGAGCTCAAACTGGGAGTCCGAATTGAACTCCGTCGATTTTCACAAGTCACACTCATCGCCCCGACCGTGCTGGAACAAACCGGAGGCCAATCGGATGAGTATTTCTAATTTCGGACCCACAAACCTAAGTTTTTTATTTCTTAATTAAACTAACTTGTTTATTGTGACTTTGAGCGTCGAGCTCAAACTGGGAGTCCGAATTGAACTCCGTCAGTTTCCACAAGTCAGACTCATCGCCCTGACCGTGCTGGAACAAACCGGAGGCCAATCGGATGAGTATTTCTAATTTTGGACCCGCAAACCTAAGTTTTTCATTTCTTAACTAAACTAACTTGTTTATTATGACTTTGAGCACCGAGCTCAAACTGGGAGTCCGAATTGAACTCCGTCGATTTCCACAAGTCACACACATTGCCCCGACCGTGCTGGAACAAACTGGAGGCCAATCGGGTATTTCTAATTTCGGACCCACAAACCTAAGTTTTTCATTTCTTAACTAAACTAACTTGTTTATTGTGACTTTGAGCGTCGAGCTCAAACCGGGAGTCCGAATTGAACTCCGTCAGTTTCCACAAGTCACACTCATCGCCCCGACCGTGCTGGAACAAACCGGAGGCCAATCGGATAAGTATTTCTATTTTTGGGCCCACAAACCTAAGTTTTTCAGTTTTAAAGTAAACTAACTTGTTTATTGTGACTTTGAGCGTCGAGCTCAAACCGGGAGTCCGAATTGAACTCCGTCAATTTTTACTAGTCACACTCATCGCCCCGACCGTGCTGGAACAAACCAGAGGCCAATCGGATGAGTATTTCTAATTTTGGACCCACAAACCTAAGTTTTTCATTTTTAAACTAAACTAATTTGTTTACTGTGACTTTGAGCGTCGAGCTCAAACTAGGAGTCCGAATTGAACTCCGTCAGTTTCCACAAGTCACACTCATCGCCCCGACCGTGCTGGAACAAATCGGAGGCCAAATAATCTTCTTCTCGGGATGTTGATATATAAAAGCAATTTTCATTTATATACTCTATATAAACATCAACATCAAAGCAAACATGGCACACTCCCTTCTCTCTCTGCTATCTGTTAAACTAAGGGAAATGCAAATCAATGAGGGTCTTCCCCTTTTCCTCCCTGAAGAAAGAACACTACAGCATCAATATCACTAAGGTAGGTCATCTATTCGTTTATTGAGCAAACTAAAAAGTTCAGATATTATTCAATCATTCTTATCATTACCATAAGCATTGTTGGAAGATTGGATGCATGGGACATACCCTTCATTTTTTCTGATGAATAGGAGCATCTTTTTTCTAATGGACTATAAAGTTATTGAGATAATATGAAGATGACATGGTCAACTAAGTTACACATTATATGACTGCTAAAGATGGAAGGTTCCTTTGACAACAGTACAGAAACTTCCCTATCCTTTCCCTTCCACCATTTCCCTTTTGTTTTTCATGTGTGGAAGTGAGGGATTGGGTGGATGGGTGGAGGTGGTTCCATAACAGTCAGAGGATTCCTCAATTTTCAATGGACCAGCTTAATGATAAAGTATCACAAAGTTCTAAAGAACAGGCTGCTTTTGTTTAGAGCAATGTCAACCCATAAGTGCATCATGACATTCTCTATCCTCATCCAACAGGAAATGATGAAATGCTTTTGATAAACAGGGAACTCTAATGCATCTCAGGTTTTAAAACATAAATTATTTAAAAATATTAACATCTCATATTGTAACATCCAGTTTTAAAATTCCAATTTTACAGAGTACTTAACCTGTAAAAATCCCTATATGATGCTAAACAATATAATATAATACCTACAATGTTTCATGGTAATACCTACAATGTTTCATGGGAATACCTACAATGTTTCTATGGCACCATGTCCGAGTTTATGTAGTTAAAGATGAGAAGTAAGCAAGGTTCCATAACAATGATAGAACACTGTGCCAAATAATCTTCTTCTCGAGATGTTGATATATAAAAGCAATTTTCATTTATATACTTTATAATTTATATAAACATCAACACCAAAGCAAACATGACATACTCCCTTCTCTCTCTGCTTATCTGTTAAACTAAGGGAAATGTAAATCAATGAGGGTCTTCTCCTTTTCCTCCCTGAAGAAAGAACACTACCGCATCAATATCACTAAGGTAGGTCATCTATTCATTTATTGAGCAAACTAAAAAGTCCAGATATTATTCAATCATTCTTATCATTATCATAAGCATTGTTGGAAGATTGGAGCCATGGGACATATCCTTCATTTTTTTGATGAATAGGAGCATCTTTTTTCTAATGGACTATAAAGTTATTGAGATTATTTATTTTGCAAAGGTAGATATTTCGGGTTCCAATCATTTGTGGGAAACCTCTATATTTTTTTTCTCAAAAAGGGAATAGAAGGTACCACTTTCATAAATAGTTTTTAGATATGGAGTGCCACTTTCATAAATTTGGTAAGATCTTGTAAGAGCTCTTATTTATTGAGATAAGTCATAAGCTGACTTATAGTAAGTCAGTTAGGTTAATTTTTAGCTTGCTTAAGGTAAAGCTCTGGTAATTAATTCTAATATGCTATTAGAATAAGAAGTTTGTACCAAAATAAAAGGGTAAAGATCTTGAGTTACCTTTGCCAAAAAGTAAATAGAGGACAAAATTGGGCTTCCAAAAGTGACTTCCCAGCATCTCTGACTTCCCAGCATCTCTCCAGAGTAAGCTCCTTGTTGTGGTTCCAATCTTTTGAAAAAACCAACCAAAAATCATCTGCAGAAAAAAAAAATAACATTAGAAGCTCCAGCCTAAAATAAATTAGAAAGACTGAACCCTTGAATGTCTCAGCAATAAGTTCATTCAAGCAGTTGCATTATAAAATGTTATGAAAACTAAATTTTAACACATTAACATGAATTTTGTATATGCTCATAACTGCTTATCATATCCAAAGAAAATCTAAACCTGAAACCAAATGCTTTACCTCCACTTTAGCACATGAAAAACATAGTCCACACTATATTATTATGATGAGATTACTATTAATACAGAAAATGAACATTTCTTAGGAGATGCAAGAACATCTATTCTACATATGAAATTCATAAAATGTTAGCACATTAAAATGAATTCTATATATGCTCATAACTGCTTATGATATCCAAATAAATCAAAACTTGAAACCAAAAACTAAAGCTCCAATCTTCAGATTAATGAACTAAAGTTGTTAATCACTCATTCAATAACCTTAAAATGCTCACACATCTTAGAGAAAGAGAGACCCAGGTTAAAAAAAAAAAAATGCAAGAAAAAAATGCAAGAGACAGTGTATCTAGATCTTCTCACCATAAAAAAAAACAGATATTGTTAGTATCATGTTGGAATGAAATAGCTTAATGTTGATTGAACATTACTTGTAGACAGTGCCAATTTTGATTGGTTTAATGCAATATTTTTTTGAGTCAATTATTTTGTTTATACAGGTCATTACCTCGAGTTGTTCATGTAGCCTTCTTTGCACCTCAATTTGCATCTCCAGTGCTTCAATTATTTGTAGGCCTCTGAGACCAAACATAAAACATTAGTGAAACGAAGACTTCATGAGAATTAAATTAATTCCTGGATTCTTGTGTCAAGATCTTACGGGTTTGTGTGGAAAGGGTTGGTCCCATTTGTTAGAGCTCCACTAATTTCAGGAAACCTCTCTGCAAATACAATAGAACCTGCGAAGAAAAAATGACCAATGGTTCTTAATTCATATCATCTGTTTCCACAATACCGTCAAATCCTTTTATAAGGCTATTGACTTACCACTCTTATTTGGCACTTGGCTAGCTTGTACTTGCAAATTCCTACGGAGCCTGTACTTCTGAAGGAGCAGAAAGAACCATCAGGTTATGGTCAATAGCGTTTCAACCATATTTAGGAATAAAAGTTGCACCTGAAGATGGCTCTTTAGGTGGTATAAGGTGAGTCCAAGAACACCCATCAACATGATTGTCTTTGGTGTTGCCTCTGCAAAAGAAGATGTCAAGTTAGGTGAAACTAAGGGAATCCCTTTTTTTCTCTTTAAATAAGAAGCACACATTCAGGTAATCCATTGTCTTTAGAACTTAACCTGAATATCACAACTATCTACTGAACATGGGGACCTAATAGATTCAGGAAAATATGTGCAACTAAGGGTGCGTTTGGTTGCATGTAAAATATTTTCATAGAGAAAAAGTTTTCCAAGGAATAGTTTTTACAGGAAAATCAAAAACATAAGGGTCTGTTTGGTTCTCATGTAAATGTTTTCAGTGAAAAGGTTTTTTGATGTTTGTTTTCTAGTAAAACATTTTCTGAAAATCACTTTCATACATTTGTTTATGTGTAAAACATAATTATCTATTTTCTAGATGTTCCTTATGTTATATAAAGACACAGAAGATTGAACACATTTCCAACATTTGACTCAATTTAAAAAAATTATCTTATTTTTGTGTCAACTAATTATAATCTTTTTTTAAGTATTCTTCTGATGTATTTTATTTTTACTAATCTACCATTTTCTGTTAGATGTAATATTGTGTAGATTTTCATTAATATGGTTTAATCTATTTATTATATATATAATGCTATAATACAACATATCTTCCTTCATTTGGCCATATCAACCATACCAAAAATATGAATTACACAATATTCTAAATAACTTTATGAACAATGAAAAGATGTTTGCGCCATATACTTAGAAACTTTCAACACTAATCATTTATCAACTATATAAGAGAGAAACTTAATCGATTTCTTGAAGTAGAGGATCGCAAAAGAGAACTTTCAATCTTCAAATAATCAATTGTTGTAGCAACATAATCAATTCCTTATGGTAGAAAGTCTTGTAAATCAAGTGAAACTAACTACATACAAATAATAGTTGTTGTTTTATAAAGCCCACATATACGAGAAATGTGCCACCACTGAACATTTTAATATACAATCTTCATAGCAAAGACAAAAAAAAGACTCGAATTCACAACTTTTTTCGTGGAACACTTCAAAAAAACTGTCTCAAGTGTACTTCATACACATCATCATAAAATCTGCAAATAAGATGAAACAACGTAAAAATGTCAATTTTTTGTTCTGTAAATAATAAATTGAATAGACATACAGAATATAAATAATTATAAGTGGCAAAATGAAAACAACATAAAAATGTCAATTTTAGTCCTGCAAACAGTAAATTGAATTGACATACAAAATGTAAATAATTATAAGTGGTAGGCTACATTCACTACTGAATGAGATAAACATTCCTAAGGGCATTTGCTCTTCAGATCGGCTCTATTCTAATTTTTCCTGACAAGACCCGTATGGTTAACATAGAAGGCATTGGGTGGCTTACACAACATTAACATTATTGCACTTACACAACTAAAGTAAGTTTTTTTTTCTAATCTCTACATATAGGTTAGAAGACGATTTGATGGGTTATTGTTCTCTCTACTGTTAAAGGGGGGGGTGGGGGGGGGGGGGGGGGGGGGGTATCAGACAACTATGTAGAGACATTTCCGAGCTTAATTACTCAATGACATCAGAACTCTTAGTGTTGGAACAGAACAAAAAACAGGGAAGGAGCCTGACAACAGGATGCATGGAGAATATCAATAATAGCAAACTGGTATTTCACCCGTATATACAAGCTCTGCATGGTAATCAACTCATATATGACTAGAACCAATCAAAGGATTGGATATTTACACAGTATGAGAATGAGGAACCATCACACCCTTAACTGTACATAAAATGGGAACAAAATCTTACAAAATTGGACGACTGATGAAAAAAATGTTACTGAACTGCGTTCGATTTCCTGGGGAATTTCTTTAGACAGTTTTGGGTACCAAAGAGACTTCCAAACAGAATGAGGTGCAGAAGTACCTGGGTTCGATTTCCTATCCATAAGAAATCTATATGCAGACTTGGAATTCAAGTTGCCATATTCCTGGGTCTTGGACCAAATTAGTTGGTCATAGTCTCCCAGAGTTCTATGAGGAAGTTTGATTCTAAGAATGGATTCCATGTCTGATTTCTCAAATAAGGAGCTGAGTAGATGGGTGTTCCATTTCCTATTGACGATGAGTTCAGAAACCAACCAAGGTAGAGGGCCAGTGTAACCCCCCCGAGTCAAAAGACCAACATTATCTGGAATCTATTTGTTTAATCATCTTTTCATCTCCATAACTATGAAACTTTTCCTCCAGGCTATATATTACAAGCATATAAGGATGATTAAACATGAGGCAAAGGAATTGATATGATTCACAAGCATCGCAGGTAATGGAACCTGATTTTTGCCAATGGAAGTTCAAGGTCAATTGGAAACTCACTACATGTGCTACCATCTTTCAAAATTCATCAGGATAGAAAAATCAACATCTTAAAAAGCAGCTTTCTCTCATTCACCCTCATGCCAATCAAGTATTGCAGTCTTAAATACAGAGATTGACAGGTTTCTCTTGTCAGAAATTTCCAATGAAATACTTGGAAATCTCTATTCATACAGGCAGATCAAGGAAGCTTTATTACTCAGGAATTCTAGCAAAAATTCAAAAAAGTGTCCAAGGTTGGAAAGCTGCTCAACTATCTCAGGAAGGCAGGTTGATTTTAGTTAAGCATGTATTAACTTCAATCCCTATGTACACTTTAGCCAGCACTACTTAGCACAGGGGTATCCATTCTCTCATAGAAAAGTCTTTAACTATTTTTTTCTGGGGAACCTCTTATGAGCACAAAAGACACTGGAAATCATGGTCACAAAAGACACTGAAATTAATGGAATTAGCAATGAGGGTTAAAATGCTTTGGAGAGCATTAATCTCAAATTCTATTTGGCCAACATATTTTAAAGCAAAACACTTGAAGCATAAACAAATTTCAGAGATAAAGTTTATGACATTCAAGGGGCCTGCTCGTAATGTGTGGATGCATGTCAAGGACTTAATTTAGGAAAATAATAGTAGGAGAAGGGCCATCCAATTTCTGGTATAAAAATTGGATTAGGGATAAAAGTTTAAGTTCTTATGTCCCTGATGAGGTTCAAAAAGAGCTCTAATGATGTTTGGCTACAGTAAAAGAAAATGTTGGTGCTCCAACTGTGGATTAAAAGTTATATATGGATTCATTTTTGCCAATTGCAACTCTGAGAAAAGTTCAAATTTAGTGTTTCAGTGAAGAAACTGATCTGCCTGTGTGGAGTATTAAATGAAGGAAACCTTGTTACCTTTCCAATAGAAATGCCTTCAACCACATTCCTCTGAACAAATGGATCAGCAACTCTGCATCAACAAGGTTATTCGTTACTAGTAAAAAAGCAGATACAATGAGTTGCTTTGAAGAAATTTGGATCTGGTTATACAACTACAATATTTAATTGACTAAGACATTAGGCAACGGTGAGCATGATAAACAAATAACCAGCAGTATAAATTTCTATAGCATTTTCAGAACCGGATTTGAGAATTATAAATTTGCATAGCATTTTCAGAACTAAGCAATCATTTCAATCTCAAATTCTCATCAGCTTACATGATAAATGCATCAACCATCAAAACTTCATGCACTTTATATTCTCCCCAAACATTCTTGCTATCAGGATGTGATGGAGGATCTGCCAGGGATGCAACTAGACTGGATTTTCTGGCCAGTTCTAAGGTAAGCTTATTCAGAATGGATTAACCAGATATGTGAACATCCTAAAAATGAGCCGGGAGCCTCAAATGAAAAAGCTCGGGTAGTGCTTTGGCCAACAGGTTTTGTACATTAGATTACATAATAGTAACTGCTACTACTCAGCTCCTAAAGGCAACCCATCTTACCATACTATGACTAGAAAGTCTCTGATTTTCTCTTATTTCAGTGTGCCCATTTTCCAAACAATAATTTTCTACAAGACAAGCACAAAAGTGAGTGAACAGGAAAAGTGTTGAGGGTAACAGATGTCAGCATTCTTGTTGTAATTTCAGTCACCAAATATTGCTACACGCAAAGAACATATGCACGCAATAGTAGCATGCTCGAAATTTTCTCCAGAAAACTCGAACTGGGAAATTGTTCTTGCACATCACAGTTAACATAGAAAAGATGAACATGACTCAATAGCAGCAGTAAGAAGCTCTAAATACGGAATGATAGTATCACATAAAAGAGTCCAAGTCATCTGAGATCAAGAACACGAAATTGTTTCTCTAAGGACAAAAGTATTCTCTGAACAATAAATACAAATAGGACCAATTATGTCAAAGGGCTGAAAGATACAGTGCAATCTAAGACTTCGTCTACATAATATATTACTCAGGAAAAAAATGTCACGGGAGCCATGAACAGAGGATAGCCCCACCTCTCAATACACTTCCGAAATGCGACAAAAAATCATAGAAGTTCCAAAGGTTTCTTACTTCCTAGGCTTCGCAGGGAGTTGTTGGAGAGGAGGAGGAACTGGGAGAGGAGCGTGCGGCCCATCGGCGCCCCCTCCTCCTGCGCTTACGGAGCTCTTCCCCGGTGGAGTTCGCGGGTAGCCGAGCCGCGGGAGAAGGAGGGGGCAGGGCTTCGCAGAGTAGAGCGGCCGCCGGAGGTGCGGTGCGAAGAAGAAGAAGAAGAAGAAGAAGGAGGAGGAGGAGGAGGAGAGGACGAGAAAATGGTAGGGTTGGGGATGGCGTCGGCGTGCTCGGGTCGACGGTGCTCCGGACAGCGATGCGTGTCTCACAGCGACGGCGTCGAAGCTCCGACGTCTGGGACGACGATGCGCAGGTCGGAGACGATGGCGATGCACGGCGCTGGCGACAGGCGATGGGGATGCAGCGCCTCTGCACGTCGACGATTTCGGGCTTTCGCGTGGGGAGGGGAAAAGAGGAGTCGAGGGTTTCGGGGAAAATGGTCTTCGGGGTTTTTAGGGGGATGCCCAAATCCGAAATTTTGAGGAAATTTTTTTTCATATTATATTTTCAGTGATACCAAACGACTTAAAACATGATCTTTTCCTGAAAACATTTTCTTAAGTGAGATTTTACACCTAAACAAACAGACCCTAAGGGTAGTCAAACTCTAACATACATCAGCAAAACATGTAAGACAGTATCATGTTATTAATATGAAACATCAAAAGCAGAAATAATTTTTAGCTACTCTTATTTGACAGTAAAAAAAAATGTCATAAGCCATCATAAACAGCAACAGAAAACTGACTCTGTAGGCACCACATGGATATAACACGTCACAGTGAAGAAACAAACTCAGGTACTCTGGGTAATGTTGTTACTTGTCACTGATATCCTCCAGCAAGTGCATGAGTTTCTTGGCCAATTTTTGTCTTCCACTAAAAAGAATAAAATATATATGGAATTAGAATACTACTTACCATCATCAGATGTGGGGAGCAATTTTTTGCTTCTGGAATTAAATCCAATACCTTCTTTTCCAATTGCCGAAACCTGCACATCAAATAAGACACCATCACATGTTTAGAAGGATACATGAGGACGGTGATGCAACCTTCAAAGTCATTCTCGGAGTTATGATGTAGAGGACTTTGAGATCTTAACTGTCTGTAAGGAAAATAGTACACATGTTATTCATGAATTGAAAAATCTGTAAAGGAATGAAAAGAAAAAAAAATAAGGAAAAGATATTGTCCAAGGAATGTGATGTACTTTTTTCACCCTCGAGAACATAAACAGAGAAAATACAATAAAAATCACCTAAAAAACATAACAATAAAAAAGGCATGTAGGCAAAGATGGGAATTATAAAGCCAACAAAACCAACAACCTATGATATAGTTGGAACACCAAAACACATCAAAGCATGACTTCCTTCATAGAACTGTTTGCAGATGAAGTTGTAGAGTTCTTGGAGAAGGAACACAGACGCAATTTAAAAATTTTAATGTTTAAAAAGATGTTTTTTTTTTCGTTAGCCTCCGCAAATGCACACATTCAACTATCAGAACTGGCAGAAGCAACATCACACTGGAAGAAGGATTTGAAAAATGCAACCCTTAATTCATCTGAGAGAGTTTTGGGTACCCATCGTATCGAAACCCCAACCAAACAAGCAAGGAATTACCAACTAGGAAAGGAACGATAAAGTGAAGGGAAATAGAACCACATTCGGACGATATGTACATCTATCCATGCGCAGACGCTACAGTCATGCCCGGACCAGTGGATGGCAATATAAATTTCTCTTGTCCTTTCTACGGTGGGTGTGTTTTAGCCGCCGAAGCCGTAGAGGGTGCGGCCCTGGCGCTTGAGGGCGTAGACGACGTCCATGGCGGTGACGGTCTTCCGACGGGCGTGCTCCGTGTAGGTGACGGCGTCGCGGATTACGTTCTCCAGGAAGATTTTGGGCACCCCGCGTGTCTCCTCGTAGATGAGCCCGCTGATGCGCTTCACGCCGCCTCGCCAGGCCAGGCGGCAAATCGCCGACTTCGTGATCCCCTGGATGTTGTCTCGCAGCACCTTCCGATGGCGCTTCGCCCCGCCCTTCCCCAGCCCCTTCCCTCCCTTACGTCTCCCCGACATCGCCTCCTCCTCGGCCTCCTCTCTCTCTCTTTCTCTCTCTCTCTCTCTCTCTGAAAGCGAGCGCTGCGTTCTTTGTTGAGGCAGGCGGGTGGGGGGTGTTGGCGGGTGGAGGGGGTGGTGGCGTGGTGCGCAGGGAGGGAGGGATGTCCGGGATGCGGGTGGGAGCAGAGAGGGAGTCGAGGTGGGGGTGATGGCGCGGCGGAGGGGGCCGGGGTGGGGATGTTGGCGGGGAAGGGGGAAAATTTTTTGGGGATTGGCGCCTAGGGGAGGGGGATTAGTTTGGAAATGTAGGGGTTTTAGATTTAGTATTTAAAATATGTTTTAAGTAAATATATTATTATTATTATTATTTATAATATTAAGATATATTATTAGTTAAATATTATGTTTATATTATTAACATTTAAAATATTAAGATCTTAACTATTACATTTAAAATATTAATTAAAATGAAAGATAAATTAAAATAAAATATATATTATAAATTATAGATATATATATATATATTCCAGACAAATATATATATTACTCTATGCAAATATAGAGAGATATAGATTATAGATACATCTATATCCTAACAAAATTTCGTAACTAAATTGTATTATTCTTGTAGTGAGAGGGAAAGAAAGAGAGAGAGAGAGAGAGAGCCCAGTTGTTCGTATGAAACGAAGAAAAGGGGGATAGGATGAGCGGCAACGGGGCGGTGGATCGGCACACTCACCTCTCGATAGGTTGACTGGAAGAACACCCTGCTGAGATCATCGATCACCGCCGCCATCCCCAGCGACGGCACGGTCGAGGCCGACGAAGTTGTCCTCACCCCGAGCATTGACGCGCGGTCGAGGCCGACAATAGATGGATGAAATATATATTGAGCATGTTTTAAGTTTAAATTACATACTAATATAGTTAATTTTTTATTTCTATAGTATTTTAATTATTATTGAAATATAAACGTGCATGTTTAAAAGTAAATAAAAATTATGCCACATGCAAGTGCATGTGCCGATAATATTGATTTGGTATCATGATATTACCAACGTCTGACAACATCGAAGATAAACTTTTGGAGATGGGAAGCAAATCAGGTGCATCTAGCTAGATTGGATAGATAATCAAATTGCATGAAAAAGTGGTGACGTAGCAGTGCGCATAGAAGGAAAACTACCTACCACAAGTGGATCGAAAGTTATTAGGCCGCTTCGTCGGTTCTTATCGCCAAAAAATGGAACATCTTGAACCATGTGTCGCAAATATGTCACTGTGATGATGTTAGACATGTATTGTCAAGTAAAGGGTAAAATCAGAAATAAGAAAAGTCAAGTAAACAAATTTATACAGGTGAGTTCTGAGGAAGTGAGAATTTCTCATGTATATATTGAACAATTAGATATTGAGTTTCAAATACTCACATGTACACTATGTGAAACCAGATGTCTAGAAATTTTTAACATGTACTTTAGGTGCAATGTCACACCAAACTATTCACACTCCCATGGGCACAAGTACTTTTGGGTGCTCCTCCCAAGACCAGGTCAGGGCCCTTTTATTGGGTCATTCTAGCATTGTAAATTCATGAGAGATCTAGAGATCCCAAGTTCTAGACATTACAAGTAAATTTTCAAGAACATGAGACAAGCAAATTGACTAATTACATGAATACATTATAAATCACTTTTCAGAAGAAGGAGTAGCTTAATAATTATTTCAAGTAAATATGGAATTAATTAGTATATAATAGTTCATGTAAAAGTTATTTCAAGAAAGAATTCTAATTAACATGGTGTATCGACCTGGAACATGGGTGTGCCGACCTAAGTCACTGGAAACAGGAGTTTGGTTGACTTGAATACAGGGTGTGTCAACCTGAATAGCTAGAAGAGAGTGTTGACACTTTGAAGGATAGTGTCAACTCTCTGCAAGGTATAGGTCGATAATATGAAGGGATAGGTCAACGTCACTATAAGGGATAATTAAATAGGTCAACGTAGTGTTGACACTATTGGATAGATCGATAGTGTTGACACTACTGGATAGATCGATAGTGTTGACACTACTGGGCAGATAGCTAGGTCAACACTAGTGGACAGATAGTGTTGACACTATTGGACAGATAGATTAACACTACTGGATAGATAGTGTTGACACTACTGGACAGATAGATTAATACTACTAGATAGATAGTGTTGACACTACTAGGCAGATAGGTCAACACTACTGGACAAATAGTGCTGACACTGCTGGACAGATAGTGTTGACACTACCACTACTTCCAGAACACAGTAAGAAGAAAAGAAGAAGAAGAAGAAGGAGAAGAATCCTTCACAAAAACACTTGCCTAAGATATGAGTGTTAGCTAAGACACGTACACAAGAGACTAAAAGTATACCTAATGATCTTTATGGCACACAAATCAAGGGATAAATATGATAGACACTCATATTCAATATCCTAACCAAAGATGGAGACACGAAGGAAAGGAGATACAGAAATCTTACACGATGATCACGCAATTCCAGAAATCATATAGTAGCTTTTAAAAATGAAACTTCAGATGGAACATTTGTTTTTGATTTATATTAACTGAAGTTCTTGACTTATAAACTAGATTAAGGATCAAGAAAAAAAATATTATCTTAAAGGTAATGTGAAAGTACCTATCTTATGCACCTTATTTCCTTCTTCATTATTTCCAGAAAATCAAGTTAACCAGTTTTCCTTCTGCGAAAACTCCTCCCTTCCTGGCGTTTCTTCCTCTCCCAATACTTCCGCCGCCAACCCCTTTATATATATATGTACTCATATATGTATATATATATACTTGCACATGCATATAAGCACTTCCACACTCTCCCACGTAGCTATCTATCTTCCTTCTAACACCTCACACACTCCCATGTGACACTAACAAGCACAAACTGACACGTATATATATGCATGTAGGAAGTTTATCCATTTCTTTAACATTATAATTTTATCATTTCTTTTATTACACACATATATATATACTAATAAATATATACACTTTTACACATACCTATCACTACCTACACATGTTCACATTTAGATGCATGTTAAATCTTGCGTAAATAAATTACAGAAAATAGAGACCACTTTAGAGACCGATTATATTCGGTCCCTATTCGGTCCCAAAATAGGGACCGAATAGAGACCGAATTTTATCGGTCTCAATGTCTTGAGACCGAAATTTTCCGTCCCTATTCGGTCCCAAAATGGGGACCGAATAGAGACCGAATTTAATCGGTCTCAATATTTTGAGACCGAAATTTTCAGTCCCTATTCGGTCACTATTTTGGGACCGAATAGGGACTGAAAATATCAGTCACTATTCAGTCCCTATTTTGGGACCGAATAGGGACCGAAATTTTCGGTTTCTAATATTTAAGACCGATTATTTTGGTCCCTATTCGGTCCCAAAATTGGGACCGAATAGGGACCGAAATTTTCGGCCTCTAAATCGGTCTCTATAAGCGTTTTTTCTTGTAACAATCCAAAGTCGTGTTGTGTCTTCAACATCACAAGGATTATCCGATTGTACTAGTTGTCGAATAAGTTTTGTCACCACCTTCCGATCAAAAGTTAGCTTCGCCCCAAATCGGTGGTGCAACTTTGACAACTTAATTGGTGAAGAATAATGTGGGACCCTCAGCCCACAGCAAGGCAAACCCAAAATGAGGGCGACATCTTCAACAGTAAATGTAAGATTTTTCTCGCCTACCTAAAAATTACTTGCAGCCTTATAGGTATGAGCAATCTCCTCTATAAGAGTCATCTTGAATATGGCTCGATGATTGCTATAAACAAAAGGAGCAAACGGGGTTGTCCTCAACATGGCTCTATGGCAATCACGAAAGCCCATTTGATCTCTCTCATTCACATAGTTCTCCAAGGAGCACATGCCTTTCAAAGCATTTTTAAATTCTGTAGGAAATTTCAAGAAATTTGTTAGGTTCCATGTGAACAAAAAAATTTAAAGCAGGCTATTGAGGTGATTAAGAAGAAAATATAAGCTCTAAAATGATCAGGTACATGGGCTTCAAAGTGCTCATAGTTCCTAAAACATGGCCACAAGAAGTACAAAACCCCATACACATACCAAATTAACGGACCATCTTCTAAAATAAATTTCAAAAAAATCTTAATATGTGAACAATGCATGAACTTGGGGCTGAAAATTAATTAACATAACATGCTTATGCCATGTCAAAAAAAAAAGGGGATCCAAACATTACTATTGAAATGATCTTCTAAAAACTTTGAGCTCTAGTCTATAGGCTGCAAAATTTACTATCAGGCTACCAAATAGGAAACATTTTAGTTAAATTACTTACATCTCAAATTAAGGGGCCATGCCAAATGAAATTAAAAATATTCTAGATATGTGAAGAATGATGACGTCAAGTTTACAAAAAAAAAAAAAGATTGATGTAAGCAATTTTGTTGAGATGAATATGAAGATAGTTAAGCTCCAAAATGCTCAATATAGTCTGCAAAACACACCCATTAGGCTACCAAATATAGTACTTGGGCTCTAAATGTGGAGATTTTCTAACCTTCAATTAACAATCCATGCACGAGTAAATTGAAAATTTCTAGATATGTAAAGAATGGACAAATTTCAGGCTAACAGTTGTTTAACATGCTTATGTCATGGACAAATTCCAAATTGCTCACAGTAGGGCTGCAAATGACCTCTGTTATGCTACGAAACATGATAGTTGGGCTCCAAAATGTGGTGCCAAATAAATTGAAATTTTCTAAATATGTGAAGAATGCACAAATTTTAAGTTTCCAACATGTACACACAAAATGTAGGAAAACCCTTTAAACATCCCAAATGAATGGGCCATGCCAAATGAATTTTGAAATATTTCTGGATATGTGAAGAATGCACAAAATTTGGGAGTCCAAAATGCTTAGCATGCTTATGGCATGTAAATAAAATTAAAAGGGATGCAAACAATCCTATAGAGGTGATTTTTTATAAAAGATGAGTTCCAAAATACTATCTATAGCCTGTAAACACTACTGTTAGGCTACCAAATAGGAAAGTTGGGCTTCAAAATGTGAAACTTTCCCTAAAATAAAGACACAAACTCTAGGAAAACTGATTAAACATCCCAAATTAACAAGCCATGCCAAATGAAATTTAAAATAATTTTGTATATGTGAAGAATGCACAAAATTGGGGAGTCCAAAATACTTAACATGCTTATGCCATGTAAAAAAAAAGGATCCAAACAATCTACATTAAGGTGATTTTTTATAAAAGATGAGCTCCAAAATACTATGTGTCGACTGCAAACTCTACTGTTAGGCTATCAAACAGAAAAGTTGGCTCCAAAATGTGAAACATTGCCTAAAATATAGACATAAAATCTACTACAAACCCATTAACATCACAAATTAACAAGCCATGCCAAATGAAATTTGAAATAATTCTGTATATGTGCTTCACATGCTCTGCTCAAGTAAAAAAAAATAAAAATAGATCTAAACAATTTTGTTGAGATGAATATAAAGGCAAGTTGAGGTCCAAAATGCTCAATGTAGGCTGCAATAGACTGTTAGGCTACCAAATACAGTACTTGGGCTCCAAAATGTAGAGCTCTCATAAGCATCCCAAATTAAGATGTACACCAAATACTCATATTAGGATACAAAAATAGTGTTCTTGGGCTCCAATAGTTGATGATTTCCTGAACATCTCAAAGTACGGGTCATGAGAAAATTAAAAAAATATATGAAAATGTGAAGAACGCACACATTTGGGTCTCCAAAATGATTACCATGACCTAAAAAATGCTCATTTTAGGCTCCAAAAGGTACTATATTTTTGAGATTTAGAAAACACAAATCTTGAGAGACAAGCGCAAAAACTAGGGTTCTATTAATTGTAATTCAAAAATATAGTGTGAGAGATATATCTGCACCATTCTTCTTTCTCTGTGCCCCAGAAGCTTTTCTCTGCGTACTTTGGCACTTCGCCCCATCGTCTGATGAACTCGAACTTGATGGCGCACTGTCCTCCTCCTCCGTTCTTTTTTTCGGAAGCGCCGGTGGTTCGGCTTCACCGGAAGCCTTTGGTGTCTGTCTTCTAGGGATCATCTTCGACCGCATGCTGGAACTCTGCATTGCCGGACCGCACTGGTTCCCTCCTTCCACGATCGCACAGGTTCGTGATCTCCTCCGTGGATGTTGGCACTGGTGTTCTTCCCAGTTTCAGAAGTGCAGAGGAAGGAGGAGGTGAGGGGAGGGCGAACGCGGGAAAGAGGTGAGAGAGGGTAATTTGGGAACCGGCGTTTGAATTAGGATTTGACCATGTCATCATGACATTGGGTCATGTCACCGCGGCGGAGTGGGGTGGTGGTGACGGGGCGTCTCCCCGGGTTGGCATGGTGGGCGAAGCAGCGGCGTGGAGAGGGCTGTGCTGACTTAGCGCGGACCATTGAAGCGCTTTGACGTGGACCAATGGAGCAGTGGAAGTGCAGGAAGACGTTGCTTTGTGCACGTTCAGAAAGTGCACAAAGCCTTTCTCTAAAAATTAATATGCATAACTCTCTGATATGATATACCAAGGGCAATATTTAGATCATTATATGAGATATATGTACTTATATATGAAATGCAGGAAACCAAATCGTTATAGAATGTCACTAGCTATCTGGTCCAAAAAAAGAAAAAAGAATGTCACTTGTTGCATATCCGTGCACGGTAGATTCTTAAATTTATATAAATATTTATTTTAAATAGGATATAGAACCAAAATAAATATAATTTGCCTATGTCATGCACGAGATATTTTTAATTTTTAAATAAATGTTTTTTTAATTATATATTTATGATATCTTAAAATAAATAAATAAACAAAAGATCTATTTAAAAATTGAAACATAATTATACTGGAGTCCATATAATGAGTGATTTTTATGTGAAATATGGAGAAGAGAGAGATCACGGAGAGAAGAGAGAGAAATAACGAGTTGGGCTTAGATGATGAGTTTTATTTGAGGAGAGAGAGATCACATAGGGAAGAGATCGAGAGAGTTGGATTTAGATGAAAATTTTGTGTTTTAGTAATATGAATATATTATATCACACTTGGATCTTATCATCTTTTCCCTCTCTTTTTTAATATAGATATATTTTCTTAATTAAAAATTATTTATCTCTCTTAATTAACTATTTATCATATTTAGTTAGTTATATGTTACTTTTCATATTAGTGGTGATAAATAGCTAATTAAAGAAAGACAAATGGCACGTCCCGCCAATTTAGCAGTAGAATAAATCAAGGAGACGTGAGCAAAGTACATAGTAATGTATCTTGCACGAACAATCGGATGATTTAGAGCAACTAATGGACAATACTTGGAATAAACTCTTCATTTTATTGATAATTCACAAAGACTATTACAATCACTAATTCGGAGCCAATACATAGGACTCAATAACATCATTACATTGGAAAGGAAATTTAAATAAGTATCTAACTAGACTCTATAATACTATGGTAACTCCATTTATATGACGCCAGGTTGCTCATCACTCTGGTCTTTTCCCATTGATGTGTGTAACGTCATCATCCGACTTACATGAGAACATATCACAAATAACACAGGGTGAGCGATAACGCTTAGTAAGACTTAAATCTCATGAGCCAAGCATGTTTTAAAATGATTAATACATTAAAGAGCAGAGTAACTAATGGTAGAGAGAGTCGAGCAACGTCAAATAAGGCACGTTTCAAGTATAGCACAAAAACAAGATTAATTATATGATGTATGTCAAGTCATGACAGAGAGCAATAGCAAGTCAATATCAAGTAAAACGTCAATATCAAGAAAATAGCAAGTAACATGTATAGAAAGGAGAGAGAGAAGTTGGCCATATGGAGTAAACATCCACTGAGCAAATAGCACTTTGATTGATTTTCATCAATCGAGATAGTATAGCACTTTGGTTGTCAATAGACAGCTGAGATAGTATAGCACTTTGGTTGATCTTTTTTCTCAACCGAGAGAGTATAGCACTTTAATCGGATTGATTGTCTTAGATTAATCTACATAGTATAACACTTGGATCTAATTTCGAACACCCTGATCATGAAACTCCCATGGGCAAATGGCACTTTTGGACGCACCTCTCAAGACCAAATCGGGCCTATTGCCAAACATTGGTTATGTTTTGTTATCTTTGACAATCAATAGATAGTCAAATAGAGTACTAAGAATAGATGAGAGTAATTGAAGAATAGACGAAAGCATAGAGGGAACGTGAATAGATGAGAACAAAACGAGTAGATGAGAGTTATAGGTCAATCCACGTAAAATGACGTTAAAACAAGTGATAGTAATAGTTGCACAACACGTATGATTGTGTGCCGGCAGTCTGGTAGAATCACTAATTGTCCCCTGGAAGTGCAATAAACACGGTCTAGAGGTCCAGTGTGATCTCAAGGAGAGAGAGAACTCGAAGGCCGTTGGATCATGCTGATCCCTAAGGATATATGGGTATTAATGGTATAACCTGCTCGTCGGCCATGGACGTACGCCGTAGCCAAGGAGTCTTACGGAGACCTTGAACAAGGCTTCCCAAACAGAGAGTCCATCCAAGTCAAGAAAAGTGTGTATAGAAAATATTGCTCGACTTGCCTTGAGTGCTTGAAGGCAGAGGAGCGTCGATAATGGTATCCAAAATGAACGATAGAAAAACCTAAACAAATCCTTTAATTAAAAGGTATCAATTAAAAATAAATTTAATATTTTATCAGATATATTATGAAATGATTTCTTGAGCATGGGACTCTTACACTATTAATAGGACTTATATACTATTATGTGGACCAATAATGTTCTGAATGAATAATTTTTCTACTCATTACATCTAACATTTCTCAAAAAAAATTCTAATCTTAGGTCTGCAACTAGTAATATACTGCCTAGTAAATACTTAAGGAGTAGTTCAATGGTTAAATTTTTGAGATTTTTATTTATTAGTCTTTATAAACTTAGTTAATTATAGATTAGTCCATTGTTATTATATTAGTCTATCAAAACTTCTAAAACTTACATATTAGTCCCTACCAGAGAGATTTTTTTTACAAAATTTTAGAAGTTTTGAGGGACTAATATGATAATAGTTTAATTTTAAGGATTAAAAGGGAAATATACATATTTGTAGGGAAAAATAAAAAAAAACCCTAAATTTTTTCAATATATATTTGAGGCTTAGATTAAAATCGTCGCCCTCACATTACTCATTAAAAAAAATTATTCAACCTTAACCTTCACGAAGATAAGCGAAAACTCTTGCAAAACGGAAAAGGACTTCTATCCCCTTCCCCAGTACTACTGCAGCTCCAAACAAATATATAATGGGATCTATTAAAACAGAAATTGCCTTGGTGAAACATACTGACATAGGGTCTTTGATAACCCTTAATATATGTCTATTATCTGAAATGCTTAATTTTTAAGATTTCAGATTGTTTGATAAAAATGTCTGAAATTATGTCTTAATTAATCACTTAAATCTGAAAAACCACTTAATTTTTAAGCTAAGTATATTTCTTTTTCAGATCTTTTGTCGGACCATCGGCGTCAGAATCCGACGATCGTCGGAGACCAAATTCCGATGATCGCTAGCGGCCAGAATCTGACGATCGTCGGAATCCGCCACTGACGGTCGGAATCTGGCCTCCAGCGACCACCGTATTCTGGCACCGGACACTGGAATCCGATAGTCGGTCTCCGGTGCT
Organism: Colocasia esculenta; assembly: GCA_014218235.1. Taxonomy (NCBI): domain Eukaryota; kingdom Viridiplantae; phylum Streptophyta; class Magnoliopsida; order Alismatales; family Araceae; genus Colocasia; species Colocasia esculenta. Next base: position 132,184,636 of record CM024762.1, on the reverse strand, counting down.
CTCCGATGATCCAGTGATCATCGGAGACCGGCCGTCGGTGCCAGAATCCAATGATCGCCACCGATCGGATTCCGATTACTCAATTTCAAAATTTTTTTTGACCATTTTAAGTTCAGAACCCAAGACCTCCCTTTAGAAGTATATTATTTAACCAACTACACTACAATCAGATGTTATTTAAGTTAGTTATCAAACACCTCTTAAATTATATCTAATATATATTAAGTTTCTTTTAAATTTCAGATTTAGAGAATAGATGACAAATAAAATTTAAGTGTTAAGTGTTATCAAACACCATCTTAATCTGGTTAGAAGAAAGTTTCATACACTACCATCCTTTTAAAAGTTGTCTCACAAGGCCTACCCTTTAGTCGGTCTAGACTCTAGACCAGCAGCAGAGAAGAGGAGGGATGGATGTTGTGGTAAGATACTCAAATGAGTCCAGATTAATTTTGAATTTTCTTTTTTAATAGCAGATTTTCTGCATATAACTCATGGGACTGTTCTGAGTTTAGGAACGTTACAAGAGAAATTAAGCTTTCTGTTTTATCTAGCCACTTTTGAAGAACGCTCAAAGCAACAAAAACCCTTTCAACTTGTGAGTTAAATTCCAATCTTTTACAATTGCAGTAGGTGAAAATCTGAACCAATGGCTAGAATTATGTTCAAACTTGAAAGGGAGAAAGCTCAAAATGATCAGGTGATCGCTGACCAGAAATCACAAGATAGAAAAGACTTAAATGCTCAAATAATAAGGTGATTAGTTCGTATCCTTGGGATCGTGCCACCTTTTTTTTGCCTTTATATCGCCAAAGAGGAGAGGGAAGCTTTCATCTTGTCACCAATATATACGAAAAAGTCGTGCATCAAAAACAGGCTCCGCATGTCCCCATTTTCATGGGCCAGGCCGACCCTATTTGCGCTTCATGGGCCGGGCCCACTCATTGGAGGGGTGAGAGCACGACCAAGAAGATCCAACTTTAAATTGGGCCCAATTTTTTAAAGCCTTTCTAAGATTCAGACCAATCTTTTAAGACCATGGTCCCATCACAAGGTACAGGTCTATATAACCCCATCATCGATTGAAAGGTCCAAACGTAAAAAAAAAAAAAAAAAAAAAACAATGATTGTAGGCCCAAGTTAATCTAACCCCTTATTATTTTGGATCCATTAAGAGCCGTATCTTATTTATATTTTTTCAATTTATTTGAACAATTCGAGAAATACTTAAGAATAGACATGTATTTATAGCATAAAACTTGATTTTTTATTTTTATACTAGTTGCTCAGTCACAGAAATGCTTAAAAAATTCACAGATATCTACAGAATAAAAATTCAATTTGGTTACATGAATCACTAATGAAATTAAATCAACGTCATTGATAACTTCATGTATCTGAGCAACACGAAACCATGATGAACAATCCTGTGCACTAGATCTTCACCACTTGACGGAAGGCCATTCCCACAAGGCAGGTGAATTATGAAATTAATATCACGCAGTGGAACAAAAAGGCGGAGCTGCTCCCGAAAGAAGGTACATTGTTTCCAATTCACAGCCTTTGGACTGTTACCGTGGCTCGATATCAGACATTGTCACTTGATTTAGGGACTGTACTCGCGGACGAACCATACTTTGGTTGGGATTCTCATTCTCTGGGGACCCAGAATTGTTCTTTGATGGACGCGAATTGAGCTCACTATTTGTTACACTTCCTCTGATAACAAATGCAGGCTTTGAGGGAGCTGGAAGCGTTAAGGAGAAACTGCTGAGCATCAGAACTACCTCTGACATGTTTGGTCTCACTGATGGGTCTTCTTGGACACAGAGCAACCCAATGTGGATCCATCTCAGAACTTCTTGTGTTTGGCATCGATCACCAGCAGTTGGATCCAACAACTGTAGTGCTTCCCCTTCATTCCAGTGATTCCATACCTGTTAACATATTAAAAAGGCTTCTCAAATCACCTAGAAGCAAGACCCCAGCTATCTCAGTTAATTACCTCACTCCTTTGAAAACTCTCTTTCCCTTGTCTGATCCAGGTACTCCTCCCCTTTGCATGCCTTCCTCCCACCACCCCCCCCCCCCCCCCCCCCCCCCCCCGGAAGACGTAAAATACTAGATGCTAATGGTGAATAAATTGATCTGGATTACTTACAGAGCCCAAAAGGTCGATTGCATTGTCTGACTCATCGAAGCTGTTGTTTCTTTGACCGGTCACTATCTCCAATGTTAGCACACCGAAACTAAATACATCCAGCTTTACTGAGAAGTGCCCATGCATAGCATACTCTGGTGCCATGTACCCGCTGCATGCCACAAATGAGAACTCATGTGAGGAAAATACAATAATTCTTATAGGGAAAGACGTTACGTCAAGGTGATTTGGCATCTTGTGTGGGGCAACATCGATCTAGCACAAAATTTCAACTCACTAAGTCCCAGCAATGCGACTGGTTCTTCCGTGTGTCTCATCCGCAGCAAAAAGCTTTGCAAGGCCAAAATCAGAAATCTTAGGATTCATGTGTTCATCTAACAGTATATTGCTTGCTTTTAGGTCCCGATGGATAATCCGAAGTCGAGAATCCTCATGTAGGTAAAGAAGCCCTCTAGCGATTCCTGCAATCAGCTTGCATCTCCTTTCCCAGTCCAGCAATAACCTATTGTTAGGATCTGTGACGATGAAATAAATTTTTCTTGGTGAAGAATGTTCTTACCATAGTGGTGTAAAAAAGAATAGGATGAAGCATCCGACTGACTTTGAACAAAATGAAAGGTTTCATTATATATGCGAATCAAGTATTTGTAACTATATATGCAATACGTACGCCTACACAGAGACTAGTAGGACATTGTGGTAGTGGCACCTCTCCGCCAATGATTTGATCTTCTAATCGTGAATAAATTTATCTATAGTAGGACTTTATTGAAAGAGGGGATGGATATGTGTAAGGCACATTAATTACCAAATAAGAACTTGTCAAGGCTTGTATTAGGCAGGTACTCGTAAACCACAATCTTCTCTTCTTCCTCAAGGCAGAACCCCAGTAATCTCACAAGATTTCTATGGTGAAGTTTAGCAACCAAGACAACCTCATTTCTCAACTCAGCTAGCCCTTGAGTGGATCTTCCCGATAGCCTTTTTACCGCTATTTGTTGTCCATCTGGCAGAAATCCCTGTGTATGTATAGATGTAATTAACAACATTTGAGAGGCTGAAAATAAGGGTAATCAACAAATTGCTACTTAATTACAGAGCAAAGTGTGCGTAGACCAATAAATACCATGTAAACAGGTCCAAAGCCACCTTCTCCAAGCTTATTCGCTTCGCAGAAGTTCCCCGTGGCAACCCGAAGTGTCTCAAAATCAAACAGTAGGCTTTCTGCACTCTTCTCCACAATCTGAGGAGAACAATATCAAAAGCATAAAATTAGGAGCGATCTCTAGATAATGTCTACACATATATGTTTCTTAAATCTTCGTTCTACATGATGATTGTGTTGAAACGCTTACTGTCTCTACTTTTACGGATCTTCTTCTCAGACAAATAACTGTGTTAGCTAGGGAGGAAACTACTGCGGTAACCACTGAGACGATGACAATAATGAGCAGTACTGTTGGCGACTTGTTTCTCTTTCCTGCCGCACATAGCAAAGGTCATAAATCATACCCGTCATGTACCATTAAACTGGTTACTAGTTATCAGCTTGATACTATTTATGTTACCTCTGTTATCCATTGCAGTCGGCGGACTAGGCGCAGGCTGCAGAAGCGGGGCCGGTGGCGGAGGGACGACCGAGAGCGAGAAGAATGGGTAGATTTCAAACCTAAGGAAGCAGCTCGCGGTGGACACTTGGGCTCCAATCCTCCCACTCGGCAGGCTCGGGATCAGATCCCGCAGGCACTGGTTGCAGCCAGCCTCCGGCAGATCCCTCGTGCACTGGGCTATCGCGTAGATGTGCCGAAAGTACGTGTAGTTTCTCATTCCTGCGGCAAATCTGGAGGCCCCCGCCGACGCCTGCGTCGTCACCTCCGCCACCAGCTCCATCATCTGCCTGTCGAACACGACCGGGTTAGAATCGGATGTGTTCTGGCCGTTGGCGATGTGGTTCTTGATGCCGTGCTCCGGGACGCCTAGGAAGGGCCGGTCTGAGTATCGGAGGAGGCACAAGTCGTGTCGGATGGCGGCGCCCCGGCGGAGTGGGCACCGGCCTGTGATCTCTGAGGCGGAGCCGTTGAGGCAGGCGGCACACTCGTTTGGGAGGATGTCACCCCGGCACTGGACGAGACCGTAGGCGGCGCCGGGGCCGTCGAGGGAGACGCTGTGGAAGTGGCCGCGTTGTGCAGTGGCGGGGACGGTGCTGAGGTTGAGGAGCAGGAGATCGAGGTTGCGCTTGAACGGGCTGGTGGCGGTGTAGTTGGTGTCGCCGGAGCACCAGAGGAAGATCTGGGCTTGTGCCGGCACAACGGCAAGCGTCTGAAGGAGGGCTACTACGAGAAGGGACACGGACAGCTTCGCCATAGCAGCTTCCATTCGAAGTGCATGCACTTTGCCGGAGCTGTGGAATTTGAAGTGAGGGGGCTGAGGGCTAAAAGAAGCGCAGCTGCGGAGATTTTACATGCTAGCTGTCCTTACGGCGGTCCACATTTGACCGTGCCCAATTGGTTGACCACTGAGTAAAGTGTGTACACCGGCGACTTTGATACACCTATAATCATGCAAAATATTTAAGCTATTTGATTTCCATACAAGGAGGGATCCGATGTTACAACCGACAAAATACAACTTAATACACGTAAACTCAAGGTTAGGAGAAACATATTTAAGATTTTTTCCAGATTTTAGTCAATTTGACAAAGAGATAAATAACCGCCGATTATTTTAATCAGGAGTTACTTAACTCATAATTTAAAGAAAATAAGTTTTGAGAGGTTAACTGGATCCGGAGGTTAAATGTAACCCCCTAGATAGGTGGGATATGCCACCCCTTTAACAACATGTTTATCCCTCCTTCATCAAATCGCAACTCCATTGTAACCTCTGATGTCTCTCTCTAACTCACTCTCTACCTCCGTCAAATCAGTCTAAAAGATCATATTTGGTATTAAAATAATTTAGGAATATAGTGAAAATATTCTCAAAATTTTAAAAATATTCTTAAAAGACTATTGTGTAAGATTTGTGTAAAAAAATGTTATTTTAAGTTTGGAAAAGGTGCTGTGTCCCTATCTTTTTGTCATCAAGTTACAGTGAAGAGAAAAATGAACCCCATCGGAATTTTGTGTTCTTATTGCTGAATAACGAGTCATAAGTATGTAATCCTGTGGTCAAATAATGGTGGAAAGCTCCTGAAATTCCCAAAAATAGTTATTATTTTCGCGGCCTCCAGTGTGGAAATTAAGGTCCTCTTTAATTATTTTTTTGGATAGTTTATAGAGGGATAATCTATATATCCCTGTATAAGTTAATTACTGCGAGCTTAAATTTTGTCATCTTTATTCTTTCCTATCCCCTTTATTTGAGATTATTTATTTATCCACCCTCATAAACAGGGATAGAATTATCACTGGACAACAGTTATTATTAGCTTATGCGGAAAGTAAAATAACTTTTTAAAGAATGAATTCATCCCCTCTTATCCCCAATGAAAGTGTCCTAAAACACTACAGTACTCAACATGATCGACGGTCTCCAGGGGCTAAGTTGGACTCTTCGATCTGGAAGGGAAGACTTCAACCTCCTGATCAGGATGTCATCAGCTGCATGTGGCTGCTCCTCCAATTTTGAATGGAGGAATAATTTCAAATTTTAATTCGTTAGTTTTTAAATGAGGCCCACGATGTAAGATCAATCTTCTAATAATGATAACATAGATTATAAGAAAGTAATATTATTAGTCGGAGATAGGGGTCGGAGTCGGAATCGAAAATAGCACTTTCCGCATCCATTTCTTATAAGAAAATCGGAAACGGGTCGAAAATGAAAAGTAATCGAAAATATTTAGTACGATCAAATAGTAGATGTATGTAGCATTAGGAGTAATGATAAAAGAAATGTCTTTGATAATAATAGGTATAATAATACTACGAGAGAGACAAGTTAATTAGATTCTATTTTTTTTAACAAAAGCCCAAGAGGGCCGATTTATTATATATATGAGAAGTAACTCTGAAATCGGAGTAAGAAACCGATTACATGTCCCAAGAAGATTTGGAGTTAACTAGAACTCTATAGAAGTTCTATCCCAGGAGTGAGTACGACGAAGGACTGCCCGGGGTCGTAACCCTAGTCTTCGAGAACAACACTCCATGTAATCTTCCTCTGAATCCATTCCAGATACCTCTGAGTCAAATTTAAAATCAGGCATAAAAATATTCTTTGCTCTAGCAAGCTCGGCCACCGAAGTAATTTTAGTCCTCCAATCTTTGATATTATCTTGCAGAGATAGATCTCGCGCATTAATCTCCTCTAATTGCCGCACCGGACTAGGTGAACGATCTCTGACGATCGGTAAAGAAATTCTAACCCCTCCTTTGCGAGAAGAACGTGAAATGGTTTTTCGACGTCCAGAAGAATAACCGCTCGAACGTGTGTTGGAGCACTCACCTGTTGCCCAGTTGACGAGCCCAGAGGGGGGGTGAATGGGTCTTTATAAAAATAATCTAGACAATACCTGTAAATAAAAACATTCACAAAAATGTTCTTCGATGAAGGTTAGTGACTGTTAGTTCAAATACCAATCACACAAAGAAAACAATCACACGACACAAAGGATTATCCTGGTTCGGACCTCCTCTCCTTAGGAGTCCTACGTCCAGTCCCTGAGCAACCACTCAGGTTTTTACTAACTAGGGTACAGTCCCCCTAAGGACGCTACAGCACCCAGCTCGGCTGGTCTTCCTTCACACCCGAAGGGAATAACAACACCCTGGATACCCCACCAGGTCTTCCTTCACAACTGAAGGGAAACAACACCTTGAATACCACCAAGTCTTCCTTCACAACCAAAGGGAAACAACACAAAGAGAATGGAATAAGTTCAAGCCCCTAGATCAAGCCTTTTAACAAGCCAAGATCTGAAGCAACTAGCACTGAGAGCAAGGATCTAAACAAGGCACACTCTCAGAACTACACGGGCTCTCTTAGAAAATCTATTACAACACAGAGAGCGAAGAGCTAAAGGTGATGAGGAATGAGATTCTTCGCTCTGGACTTCTTGCAGAAGAATTTGAATGCTTGAACTCGAGATGCTTGATCTCTACTTTGTTCATTTTTATTCTTCACTTCTGTCTTTGAATTTATATCTTCTTTTTGAAATACGGCCGTTGAAGTAACCGTTGTCTCTTAGATTGATAGACGTTAGACTGTTTGACATTTAGAAGCTTCAACTATCTTTTATCCATTTGAGCACGCAAAGAGATAGGGTCTTCTGGCGTCTATATGGTCCAACGTTGTATGATAAAATGTCTTCAGGACCCTGCACACATTAAATGCTAGAACAGTAGACAACTAAGCTGTCTCTTGTTGTCAGTATACATTGATGTGAGTATTCACTAGAATAGCAATCCCAAATAGCTTGTTTTTAAAAGATGTATACAGAGTAAGCACAATAATAGACGATATTGTCTGCATGCATGCAGAGATACGTTCAGAACTCATAAATGCAGAAGTGACAGATAGATATATACGTGACTTTGACTAGTCAACGTTTTTAGAGATAAGATAAATATCAAGTCGATGTAAGATATGAGATCGATGGCTATATGACTTATGAAATCGTTATGAATACTAACAAGTCATTATAGAGAGCAAATCGTTAAAGCAAGTGTATGTGTTCAACAGGGAAATCATTATGAACACTTATGTAGTCGTTATGAGCTCTAAAGAAATCGTTGTGCAAAGCAAATCGTTATGAGCGCTTAAAGAAATCATTGCGTAAAGTAAATCGTTATGAGCGTTAAAGAAATCGTTGTGTAAAGAAAATCGTTATGAGCGCTAAAGAAATCGCTGCGTAAATCAAATCGTTACATTCACAGAAGAAATCGTTATAAGTACTTAACAAATCGTTATCGAATGCAAGTCGTTCTGTTCCGTAAAGAAATCATTATAAGTACTTAACAAATCATTACCGAATGCAAGTCGTTGTGTTCTGTAAAGAAATCGTTGTGAAACACTTAACGAATCGTTATGGAAAGCAAGTCGTTGTGTTCTGTAAAGAAATCGTTATGGCAACTTATGAAATCGTTACGGCGAGCAAGTCGTTGTGAGCTTTAAAGAAATCGTTACGGCGAGCAAGTCGTTGCGAGCTCTAAAGAAATCGTTACGGTGACATAGAATCGTTGTGATAGGCAAGTCGTTACAAGCTCTAAAGAAATCGTTACGATGACTTATAGAATCGTTATGACAGGCAAGTCGTTACGAGCTCTAAAGAAATCGTTACGATGACTTATAGAATCGTTATGACAGGCAAGTCGTTACAAGTTCTAAAGAAGTCGTTGCGATAACTTATATAATCGTTATGACAGGCAAGTCGTTACGAGCTCTAAAGAAGTCGTTGCGATAACTTATAGAATCGTTATGGGATCGACTTGTTTGAAACAACATGACTTTTCAGTCTTACAAGGAAATCGTTATGACTTTTAACAGAAGTCGATGTGGACTTAGAGAAATATCATTTTGAAAAGATTAAAGCTTCAGTAAGACAATACTTACCAACATTGACTTGATTGACCTTGGTAATTTTCCTGTACTTAAGACTTATGAAATATGTTAGAGATTATTGATGAAGTTTTGTTAATCACTAAAATATATATGTAATTAATTAAAATTACATGGGGACAGACTGATCATCAATCTCCCCCTTTTTGGTGATGACAAAATTGAACAATAAGCATGAATGAAAATTCTCTCTATTTAACAATAATCATAAATATCTGAAAATTTTATTTTTGGAATATATTTCAGACATGCTAATTTTCTCCCCCTTTTTATCAGTAAGCAAAAAGATAATCTGAGACAAAGAAAGAAGAGAAAGAGAAACTGAGACAAATTAATGGATTTCATTCATCTTGAGGAGGTACAGGTAAATAATAAGCAGGAGACAGAAGAGAGGCAAAATGAGAAATGGTTTCCCATGCCTGTGCTTCTTGCTCTTCAAAATGAGTTTTAAAGACTCCAAAAGATAAAGAATAGGTTGGTCTCATGGAGGAAGCCATCCTTTGGAGATGAAGATCTAGGTGCTTGTAGAGAAGATCAGCATAAGCCTCCTTATCCATAGTCATCTTTAGGAAATGACAAGTCCCAAAGCTGGCACAGGTAAGAAACTGATCCATGGACACAGGATAGTGATTGTGATTATCTTTGAGAGCTTTATGAAGAGCTACATATACCTTGTACCTTTCCTCCCAAACTTTGAAGGGGTCATTTACAAGGTTAATGGAGTTCATATCCAAGAAGGTGGCTGGAGAGATTGCAGGTTTGCCTTCCCTGGCTTGAGCTTCATTCAGAGAAAACAACTGCTGAGCAGACAAAGGGTAGAACTTGGACCATTCTGAGGATGTCAGCCTTTCACATTCAGACAGAATGAGGGCTAGAACTTCAGCACTTACATGCCCCTGGTGATATTCCCTAAATAGGAATCTAGGAAAAGCAACCAGACAGCCTTTCTGTACTCTAATTCTGCCCATTACTCTGGCAAAACGCTCAAAGATGATGGGTCCTACAGAGGATTCCATAACTAGAAAATGGATTTGTGGAAGAGCTATCTCTTCAGGCACTTGGAGGGTAGCAAAATCTACCTGAACATCTGAAGTATGTGAGATATCCGGAGTCAGAGCTGAAATGGCCTTTCTGAATTGGCTAAGCTGAACCTTTGGAAGTCTATGGACATATCTATAATTGTTGAATAGCATGAAATGTCTGATCATTTTGATTTCCTTTTGAATGTAGGGTCCCCAAAGTTCTCTATGATACAACCTAAACCATTCTGATAAGGTCAGTGAGTGGTCCCTCGGAGGGAATCTAGCAGATTTGGCAAGAATAAATTTCTTGAAGAGATCCTTGTGACCTTTGCCCCATTGGTCTTCTAATTTGGAGTGGGCAAGAGAGAATATTCTGGATTTTTCTGATTTTGTAAGAGAAGTGTAGGGTAGAATGGTGTGCAAATGATCTGTGAGATTAAGAAAGGGAAGGTTAATGATAGTTGCAAGAACACCCTTTGAGAGATATTCTCTGTACAGTGGTTTATGTTTGTTGTCCATCGTGAGAGAAAACCACAAAGGTGGGTATTTAGGTTCAGAGGAAATGGAGGAAGTAGCAGTAAGTTTCCTCTTCTTGGGGGCAGGATTGGAAGAGTCTGCCCTATGGACATGTTCTCCAACCTTCAACACAGACCTGAGGATCCCTTCCTCAAACTCATCCTTTATCTTTTCCATAAAGTGAGAGTTAAGTTGAGCTCTTTTCAGGTATGATAGTGATGAAAGAGGGTGGAGGAGTAGGATGAAGAAAAGAATGTGAAGTAGTTGGGAGGTCATCAACTGGTCTAAGGGAGGGACCAGAGGAGGAGGAGGAGGCTCCAGCTAAGGATGCTGGAGGGGCCTCAAAGATAGGAGAAGGAGAAGGAATTGTAGTAGAGGAGGCAGGATATGAGGTGGAATGAGGAGGAAATGGAGTGAGAGAGGAAATTGGTCTGGATTGAGGCTTCTTGAATGTTTGTGGAGCAGAAGGAGCTATAGGAGCTGAGGGTGGAGTTGGAGGAATAAGTGTGTGAGAGGGAGAAGAGGGAGATGGGGGCTTGGGTGCCAAGGACTCTTCTTCAGCCTCTTCCTGCACTGATTCACACTCCACTGGCCCTGATGGCCCTGACCCTTGCTCAGCTGGCCCTGGAGGCCCTTCAACCTGATCAGCTGGCCCAGATGGCCCTTGCACATTTACTGCTGCCTCTGCTGGTGCTGTTGCTGCTTTTGGCCCTGTTGGCCCTGCCTCTTGAACTGATGGCCCTGAAGGCCCTGACTCCGGAACCTGGGCTGCAGGAGGTGGAGGAGAAGAAATTTGAGCTCCAACCACCTTGAGAATTTCTCCCAGCAAATTTTTCATGGTGCCCATTTCCTGGTTAAACCACTTCATGGCATTTCTTATGATGGAAATTTCCTTTGAAGCTGAAGCTTGGCTCATGAAGATGGAGGATACATCAGATTGAAGAGAACATAGAATAGTTCCTTGGGCATAAAGTCTCTCAATTACAAGCTTCAAATTAATCACAATTTTCTGCCTCATTTGCCTTTCAAATGGAGTATTTGATAAGAGTGGGGCGTCGAACTCCACTTCTTTCCCTTTGTGCCTAGCCTCTGAAGCTGGAGGAGGCTGATCATCATCAGAATCAGAAGAGCTTGTTGTCTCCCCATCTTTGGCATCATTCGGAGCATTAGGCAGGTCTTCATCAGCTGGTACACTGCCCATAGGCTCATCACTGCGAGTTGCTTCTACTGGACCTTCCTTTGATTGCTCCCCCTGAACAGGAGCATCCTTTTCCATTGGCTCTTGCTCCCCCTGAATGGGAGCATCCTCTTCCAAAATAATATTATCAGGAGCATCTGATTGCTCCTCCTGAACTGGTATTGCAAGAGATTCTCAATGTGGCCTGATGCCACAGCTTCTGCCACTGATTCTCCGCCAGCCTCTGGAGTGACTGGAGTGGAGTGAATAGAATCCAATACCTCTTTAAGGATAGAGGTAACGATGGAGGTGGGTAAAGGATCTGCTACACTTGCCATTGCTTCTTTTGCTGGTGCTTCGATTAAAGGTGATCCTGCTACCATTGCTTGCTCTGCTGCTTGATCTGATGATCCTGCTAACTCTGGAGCTGACGGTGCTGCTGGCTCAATTACTGCTGAAGCTTCTACTGCTGCTGATTGGACTGCTACTGGTTGCTCTGCTGCTGGTTCTGCTGTTTCTTCCTGAACATCAGGAAAATCACCTATGATGGCTTCTCCCTCTACTACTGAAGCTTTAGACCAGGTACCATTTTGAAATGAAAATCCGCTTTTCTTCAGGTTTCTGGACCTAATTGCTTGGCCCATCTTCTCAGTGACTGCCCCTGATAGATCAACACCAAAGTGTTTGAATACTTTGGTGAGCAGGTGAGCATAAGGCAGAGAGACGTTTAGCTTGCTCTTGGTATCCCAAATCTGTTCTCTGGCGAACTTCATCCTTTCTATCATAACTTCAGTCATATTGATTTCCTTATTTTGGATGGCCCAAAACATCAAGTCTGAGTCGGCCTTGGTACAAGAAGAGAAGGTGGCACTTCTCGGAGCTAGAATCTGACACACTATGAAATGTAAAATCCTGTTGAAGGCATTTAGCTGATTGATGTCCAACTTTCCATCTTTCAGCCTGAAGTCTGGACCAATGATACCTAGACCCTTCGCTTGAATATCCACTGAGTGGATTCCACTCTGACCAGATGTACATACACCAACTAGGGTTTTCAAAAACTCACGGTCGATCCTGATTTGGATTCCCTTGACAAAGGATGTCAGGGATCCATCTGCCTCTGATTTCAAACAAACATAAAAGCCCTTAACAAGGTCTGGATAGCTTACTTCCGAGAGGGTTGTGATTCCCATCCACTGCATCCTGATAATTGCGGCCACCACACTGTGCATCCCATTTTTCTCCAGATCTGCAATATCAACCTCTTTATTTCCACACAGCTTCGTCTTTACGAAAGTGAACCTCTCATGCTGCTCAGGAGTAAGGAACTCGGCACTGTAGCCACCCAAACTCTCGGAAACTGTGGATGCGGCCATGAAATCCGGTGAGGAAGTTTTCTGGAGGGTTGAGAAGGAAGGAGGAGTGAAAGCCCTCAAGAAATTTCGCGGGAAGGAGAGAGAGGCTTCAAACTTTGCAGAGAGTCGATGTCAAACTTGCTAGGGCATCAGCTCAAGTAACCAGACGAAAGAGGGTAAAGGTAGAAGATGGGATACGAATCGTTCTCTCATCGATTTTATGAATAATTAAATGTGTTGTGGAAAGTGAGGCGCCAAACGGCGGCAGAAAACGACAAAGGAGTTTGACCATTCAAACCGACTTCAATAAGAGAGCGACCAGGAGGGATAATTTTGTTGTTTTTGCTTAAAGCCATAGAGGGAAAACTTGTTTAAATCTGAAAATTTATATGCCAGTTTTCAACAAGACTCTTTTCACAAAATGCACATGCCCAATTCCCTTCTAAGAGATGTGAAATTCTCTTCAGGTAAGGCTTTTGTGAAAATGTCTGCTAACTGACTATTTGTATCAATAAACGATATTTCAATATTTCCATTTGCTACATGATCACGAATAAAATGATATCTAACCTCAATATGCTTTGTCCTTTAATGTTGAACTGAATTTTTGGTGAGATTAATGGCACTGGTGTTGTCACACAACAGTGGAATCGATTTGATATTGAGTCCAAAATCCTCAAATTGTTGCTTTATCCATAGGAGTTGTGTACAGCAACTTCCAGTAGCCACGTACTCAGCTTCAGCTGTAAATAGTGCCCCTGAATTTTGTTTCTTTGAGGACTAGGATATCAAGCATCCTGCAAGAAATTAACAACCACCACTGGTGCTTTTTCTATCTATTTTGCATCCAGCATAGTCAGCATCAGAATATCCTACTAAACTGATTTCACAGGATTTTGGATACCATAGACCTAAATCATGAGTTCTAGCTAAATATCTAAATATTCTTTTTACAGAGATTAAATGTGATTCTCTAGGATCGGCTTGATACCTAGCACACATGCATACACTAAATAGAATATCAGGTCTACTAGCTGTTAAGTAAAGTAATGAGCCAATCATACCTCTGTAGACCTTTTGATCTACTTTCTTACCATCCTTGTCACTGTCCATCCTTGTTGATGTACTCATGGGTGTTGACAATGGCTTGGTGTTATCGAATCCAAATTTCTTCAAGAGTTCTTTGGTGTACTTTGCTTGGCAGATGTGGGTGCCATCTTTTCCTTGCTTGATTTGTAATCCAAGGAAATAATTGAGCTCTCCCATCATGCTCATCTCAAATTCTCCCTGCATCAACTTTTCAAAGTACTTGCAAAGGGATTCATCAGTAGATCCAAAGATAATATCATCAACATAAATCTGTACAAGTAGTATGCTTTTAACTTTTGATTTTATGAATAGAGTGCTATCTACTTGACCTCTACTGAAACCATGATTTAGAAGAAAAGAACTAAGCCTTTCATACCAGGCCCTAGGTGCTTGCTTTAAACCATATAATGCCTTATGAAGTTTAAAAACATGATTAGGAAATTCTGTGTCATCAAAACCGGGGGTTGTTCCACATAAACTTTCTCTTTTATAAAACCATTTAGGAATGCAGATTTAACATCCATTTGAAATAATTTTAAGTCTAATGCTGATGCATATGCTAATAATATTCTAATAGCCTCAAGTCTAGCTACAGGTGCATAGGTTTCATCAAAATCTATGCCTTCCTCTTGAGAATAGTCTTGAGCTACTAATCTGGCGTTGTTTCTTAAGATTACACCAGTTTCATCCAATTTATTTCTGAACACCCATTTGGTGCCAATGACTGGATGGTCTGATGGTCTAGGAACAAGTGACCATACTTGGTTTCTCTTGAACTGATTTAGTTTATTTGCATGGCTAATATCCAAGATTGATCACAAAGAGCTTCATTGACTGTCCTCGGCTCTATTTGAGAAACAAATGCTAGGTAATCACAGGGAATTACATTACCTCTTGTTCTTACCCTTACAGATGGATCACCAATAATATTTTCGAGTGGGTGATCTTTCTTGTGTCTCCATTCCTTTGGAAGATTTTCATGTGTAATTTCCTTTTGTTGCATGTCTTCCAGAGGTGGATCATCCTTGTCCTCAATTGATGTATTCTTTAGTTTCTTGGACAGCTCATCTGTATCATCATTATCACTATCTTCTTCCTTTCTCAAGGAAGGGTTAGTTTCATCAAAAATAATATGTACAGACTGTTCAATTAATAAAGTGTGTTTATTAAATACTCTGTAGCCTTTGGGTTTAGAGGAGTACCCCATGAAGATACCTTCATCTGATTTGGCATCCAACTTACCAATGTCTCTTTTTCCATTGTTGTGGATGAAGCAAGGACATCCAAATGTCCTGAAGTGGCTGATCTTTGGTTTCTTTCCTTTGAACAGTTCATATGCAGTCTTCTTTAGGATTGGCCTGATCATTACTCTGTTGATAATGTAGCTTGCTGTGTTGACTGCTTCAGCCCAAAAATATCTTGGCAGATCATATTCTAATAACATTGTTCTTGCCATATCCAATAGAGTTCTATTCTTTCTCTCAGCAATTCTATTTTGCTGTGGTGTCCTTGGTGCTGAGAAATTATGCTCAATTCCCTGATCATCACAGAACTTAGCAAATTTTTCATTCTGAAATTCACCACCATGATCTGATCGGATAGAAATAATGCTGAACTTCTGATCCTTCTGAACTTTCTTGCTGAAACTGACAAAGTTATCAAATGTGTCATCGTTATGCTCTAGAAATGATACACATGTGAATCTTGAGTAATCATCGACTATGATAAATCCAAAGTTCTTTCCTCCAAGACTGGTAGTCCTCATTGGCCCAAATAGATCCATATGAAGGAGCTCTAAGGGTTTTGAGGTGGTTACCACCGTCTTTGACTTGAAGGAGCTTTTGGTGTGCTTTCCCTTAGCACAAGGTCTACAGACACCTTCCATCTTTGTACTGACCTTTGGAAGACCTTCTATAAGATTTTTCTTCATTAATTTTCTCATACCATCTATGCTACAATGTCCTAGTCGTCTGTGCCATAATTCAGTAAATTTTTCCTTATTTGCTGCCAGACAGACATTTTGATCTTTGAGATCCTCAAGATAGAGCACATATAAGTTCTTTTCTCTATTTGCTTCAAAGATGACTGATCCATCCTTCAGTATGCTGCATTTCGATTCTTGAAACTGGATCTGATGGCTCTGTCACACAGTTGGCTGATGCTAATGAGATTATGCTTCAACCCTTTGACAAGCAACACATCTTCCATAACTGTTCTTCCTTTGTTATTCACAGAGCCACTGCCAATTACTGTTCCTTTCCCATTATCTCCATAAGTAACTATTCTTCTTCAGCTTGGAGATGAGTGAATAACTTCTGGTTTCCTGACATGTGCCTTGAGCACCCACTATCCAAGTACCATTTGGATGTTCGAGGGTTAACCTGAAATAAAATCATCAAGCTTTAGGTACCCAAATTCTTTTGGGTCCTGATTGGTTAGTATCATTGATTTTACTTTTTATTATCCATTTCTTATGTCTTGTTGGGCATGTCGTTATGATATGTCCTAACTTGTTGCAGTGACTACAGCAGGATAATTTGGTTACTTTTTCTATATATTTGAAATCAGCTTTGTATGCTATATCTTGTTTAGGTACAAATTTTGGTGTTGGATATGTTTTAGGATAAACTATGGTTTCTTCATTATCTGGGGGTGTATATCCTAATCCATTTTTCTTCTTACCTGATCTTCTAGCACCTTTTAATATGAGGGAGTTTTTATCATTTGTGAATTTTTTAACATGCTAGATAAATTTATGTTTTCTTTTGTTAGAGTCTTGATTTCAGTTCTTAGTTCATCTACATTTTCCTGTTTTACTAATTCTGTTATTTGTTTATTTTTATCTTTTAAGTCTTCACATAATAATTCATTTCTTCTTTTAAGTTTAGTTATTTGTTTTTCTAACTCTTCATTTTCTGTTTTCAGATCAGAGTTAGTGTTTTCTAAACAAGTACTGTTTTTCTTACTGGCTTTTAATAGTTTAGTTACTTCTTTATATTTATTATATAGTTCATTAAATGCTTCCTCTAAATTATCTGAATCAGAATCATTGCATGAATCAAAAGAGGAGTCAGAAGTTACCTTATCTTCAGTATTGTCATGAAAGCCAAATGGGCTTCTTCTTCATCGCTGCAGGAGTTTGACTCACTGTCTGAGTCGCTACTATTTTCCCATGCTGCTGCCATCGCCTTCTTTTGTACTTTCTGAACTTCTTGGAGCTGTCTTTCTTCCTGAATTTCGGCTTCTTGATCTTTAGACACTCAGCTTTGATGTGTCCTGGTTTTTACATTCATAGCAGATGGGTTCTCCTTTCTTCACATCCTTTCCATCTGATCTCTTGAAGTCCTTATTCTTTTTGAAGTGCCTTCTTCCAGACTGGAACTTCTTCTTCTTAGCCAGAATTCGCTGCAATCTTTTAGAGAGCATTGCTTCCTCATTTTCACTGTCCTCAACACTCTCACTCTCATCTGAGCTTGCTTCTGGTGAGTCTTCTTCAGCCTTTAAAGCGTTGGAGTGCTTCTTTCTACTTGAGGACTCCCCTAGCCTTTCCATATTGATCTCATGGGCCATAAGGGACCCGATGAGCTTTTCTAAAGACATTCTTTTTAGATCATTAGCTTCTTCAATGGCTGTTACTTTTGGGGTCCATGAGGATGGCAAAGATCTAAGAATCTTTCTGACCATATCTCTCATCTCATAGGTCTTTCCTAGTCCAGCTAACCCATTTGTAATATCTGTAAATCTACTGAACATTTGGGTAATGGACTCACTTGATTGCATTTGAAATCTTTCGTACTGTGCTACAAGAATATCTATTCTTGTTTCCTTTACCTTATCTGTGCCTTCATAGGTGATTCTGAGCTTTTCCCACATTTTCATTGCGGATTTGCAAACTGAAACTCTGTTGAACTCCTTTTTACTAAGGGCACAACACAGAATACTCTTTGCTTTACAATTCTGCGAGATCTTCTTCCTGTTATCGTCTGTCCACTGAGCTTTCTCATTTGTGACTAGAAGATCGCCTTCTTCCACTATGGACCATATCTGATAATCGTGGCCTTGCAAAAAGTAATCCATTCTTGTTTTCCAGTAAGTGTAATCCTCTCCGTCGAACAATGGTGGTCGGTTGACAGACTGACCTTCAATGTTACCTTGGGCTGCCATGGATCTTTACTCTTCATATCGTTGGATCCTTTCTTTGTCGAAGAGACTCGCTCTGATACCACTTGTTGCCCAGTTGACGAGCCCAGAGGGGGGGTGAATGGGTCTTTATAAAAATAATCTAGACGATACCTGTAAATAAAAACATTCACAAAAATGTTCTTCGATGAAGGTTAGTGACTGTTAGTTCAAATACCAATCACACAAAGAAAACAATCACACGACACAAAGGATTATCCTGGTTCGGACCTCCTCTCCTTAGGAGTCCTACGTCCAGTCCCTGAGCAACCACTCAGGTTTTACTAACTAGGGTACAGTCCCCCTAAGGACGCTACAGCACCCAGCTCGGCTGGTCTTCCTTCACACCCGAAGGGAATAACAACACCCTGGATATCCCACCAGGTCTTCCTTCACAACTGAAGGCAAACAACACCTTGAATACCACCAAGTCTTCCTTCACAACCAAAGGGAAACAACACAAAGAGAATGGAATAAGTTCAAGCCCTTAGATCAAGCCTTTTAACAAGCCAAGATCTGAAGCAACTAGCATGAGAGCAAGGATCTAAACAAGGCACACTCTGAGAACTACACGGGCTCTCTTCGAAAATCTATTACAACACAGAGAGCGAAGAGCTAAAGGTGATGAGGAATGAGATTCTTGGCTCTGGACTTCTTGCAGAAGAATTTGAATGCTTGAACTCGAGATGCTTGTTCTCTACTTTGTTCATTTTTATTCTTCACTTCTGTCTTTGAATTTATATCTTCTTTTTGAAATACGGCCGTTGAAGTAACCGTTGTCTCTTAGATTGATAGACGTTAGACTGTTTGACATTTGGAAGCTTCAACTATCTTTTATCCATTTGAGCACTCAAAGAGATAGGGTCTTCTGGCGTCTATATGGTCCAACGTTGTATGATAGAATGTCTTCAGGACCCTGCACACATTAAATGCTAGAACAGTAGACAACTAAGCTGTCTCTTGTTGTCAGTATACGTTGATGTGAGTATTCACTAGAATAGCAATCCCAAATAGCTTGTTTTTAAAAGATGTATACAGAGTAAGCACAATAATGGACGATATTGTCTGCATGCATGTAGAGATACGTTCAGAACTCATAAATGCAGAAGTGACAGATAGATATATACGTGACTTTGACTAGTCAACATTTTTAGAGATAAGATAAATATCAAGTCGATGTAAGATATGAGATCGATGGCTATATGACTTATAAAATCGTTATGAATACTAACAAGTCATTATAGAGAGCAAATCGTTAAAGCAAGTGTATGTGTTCAACAGGGAAATCGTTATGAACACTTATCAAGTCGTTATGAGCTCTAAAGAAATCGTTGTGCAAAGCAAATCGTTATGAGCGCTTAAAGAAATCGTTGCGTAAAGTAAATCGTTATGAGCGCTAAAGAAATCGTTGCGTAAAGCAAATCATTATGAGCGCTAAAGAAATCGCTGCGTAAATCAAATCGTTACATTCACAGAAGAAATCGTTATAATTACTTAACAAATCGTTACCGAATGCAAGTCGTTGTGTTCTATAAAGAAATCGTTATAAGTACTTAACAAATCGTTACCGAATGCAACTCGTTGTGTTCTGTAAAGAAATCGTTGTGAAACACTTAACGAATCGTTATGGAAAGCAAGTCGTTGTGTTCTGTAAAGAAATCGTTATGGTAACTTATGAAATCGTTACGGCGAGCAAGTCGTTGCAAGCTCTAAAGAAATCGTTACGGCGAGCAAGTCATTGCGAGCTCTAAAGAAATCGTTACGATGACATAGAATCGTTGTGACATGCAAGTCGTTACAAGCTCTAAAGAAATCGTTACGATGACTTATAGAATCGTTATGACAGGCAAGTCGTTACGAGCTCTAAAGAAATCGTTACGATGACTTATAGAATCGTTATGACAGGCAAGTCGTTACGAGTTCTAAAGAAGTCGTTGCGATAACTTATAGAATCATTATGACAGGCAAGTCGTTACGAGCTCTAAAGAAATCGTTACGATGACTTATAGAATCGTTATGACAGGCAAGTCGTTACGAGCTCTAAAGAAGTCGTTGCGATAACTTATAGAATCATTATGGGATCGACTTGTTTGAAACAACATGAATTTTTAGTCTTACAAGAAAATCGTTATGACTTTTAACAGAAGTCGATGTGGACTTAGAGAAATATCATTTTGAAAAGATTAAAGCTTCAGTAAGACAATACTTACCAACATTGACTTGATTGACCTTGGTAATTTTCCTGTACTTAAGACTTATGAAATATGTTAGAGATTATTGATGAAGTTTTGTTAATCACTAAAATACATATGTAATTAATTAAAATTACATGGGGACAGACTGATCACATCACCTTGATTCAGCTTTTCCAGAACAATTGGGGACTGAGGAGGCTGGCGCACTACTTGTGCAAACGTCAAGGGAGTATCTACCGTAGCTTCAATCACTTGCACATCTTGCCCCGTTTGAACCGGCGTAGAAGCTGGAAGGACAGTCATCTCGCTGGATGTTTGTAAGTCGTTGGCTTCAGGTAAGTCTCCCATATGCTGTTGCACAGCCAAAGACTCCTTAAACACATGGACAATATCCATATTAGACTCCACTCCATCTAGTGCGGCTTGGTTAGAAAGGTCCATTACATACACCGAAGAGACCAATGGGCCCCGACATACCCGGCGTACCATCTTCATGGCAAAAAGTAGCAATTTCGGAAGGAGGAAAGTCTTCCGGGGAAGGCATGATTTGCGCACCATTACCATGCCAATCTTCAGCTGGTGACCGTGAAGGCTGTGTTCCCTTCCTTGGGTTCAGATTGATCGTGCCAATTTTAGAAACATTTCCACAAACCACCGGGCTTTCTCCGAGGGAATCGAGGTTTCCCTGAATCGTCGGCAACGAAGGCAGGTCGCTGGAAGGCGCCGGCGCAGGGTCGCTGGAAGGCGCCGCCGCGACAGAAGGCACCACCGCAGAGACCGCTATGTTGCCTGCTCCGCTAGCGGAGTCTCCTGTCGGCGTGATATTAGTCAGGCTTTGCTTTGTTGTCCACCTTTGGCGATTTGGAGGAGCCTGTTCAAGTACCGTAGGTGCTATTCTTGTTTCATCCTTAGAAATGGGCATGTGTGAGCGATTACAGCTGGAGACGACATGGCCATCAAGAAGCAAGAAGTGCAGTATTCTGGCACACATTGATATAGAATCTTTTGCCAAAAACCAATAGACCCCATTCCTATCCAAATCCTGGAGGGCTTATCCTTCAGAAGATCGAGTTCAACGCATGCATAAGCCGCCGATCCTTTTGTGAGTTGTGACGTGCGCAGAGCCACCTGCAAGACCCACCCAATATTCCCTGCAATAGATCAGATACACGATTCATGAAACAAATTTGGTTTCAAGGTAGGGAACTCTACCCAAACCGATTGGAGGCTCCTTCTCACATTCAAAATCGATTGTCCACTTTAGGAACTTGAATAGAAAACCCTTCACAAGAAGTTGTTCCCGCAGTAAGAGGCGCAAGTAGTCATCCTCAAAAGTACATCGGAGCAAAAGATGTCGATTATCCAAGGCAGTGATGACGAAATCGTGGCGAAGGCTAAGTCGTTGATGAAGCAGCTGCTTGATTTCTTGAAAAGGAGGACGTCCATATGGAGTTTTAGCTACTATAGCAAACTGGAGTGGCTTGAGAGTAGCAGCAATCTCTTTCGATGAGAAGAAAACTGCTAGTTCTCCAAGATCTGTGAAAGCCGGTTGATGAACGACGATGGAGACCGGTGCAAACAAAGGCGCATCCGCGAGAGCTCAAGCATAGCCTTTTGTTGGCAGAGATGAAGGATGGTTCGGGGAGGAAGGGGAGGCCGAGGAGGGGGGCACTGGCCCCCCTACTGGGGAGACCATGACTGCAGCCACAAGAACCAAGAGTCTCTCTGATCTCTAGAAAACTAGAGAGAGAGAGAGAGCCTATTAGATTCTATTTACAAATTAAGGAGAAGCTAAAAACTTAGTCTAAAGTTTTTTAATATTAATAAATAAAATTTTAAGAGTATATATTTTGTAAATAAAATAAAAATTATATTTTATCGGAAATAGAAATGGAATAACGGAAAATAATCGAAAACGGAAAAACAGATACAAAAAAATCGGAAACGGGTCGGAAAGTCAGAAAGTGGATATCCATTGGCAGCCCTAGTCGGAGAAGATAGAGAAACACCTATTTTATTTTTCATCCATAAAATATTTTTATTGCAATTTACATCATCATTGTTATAACATTAATCTTGCAATAAATATTTCTCAATAACTAATCATCATCCAATTTAACTTATTTGAAATCTCAACTCTCCCTCCCCTTTCATCTGTGAACAGAAGACTCTGCATATATGAATGGCAAAAGGCTGTTTTTCTTCTGTTTTAAATCTGATGGGTCCTCCCAGAAGTTTAGAAAATAAATAAATAAAAGAGTAGACAAAAACACCGTGTGCAGGACACCACCACCATCAGTTTAAATTAGATGGAGTTTACGGAAGAAAATTCGATACGTTTCTTGTGATAATACTTGAGAATTGAGATGGGGATACATTTCGATCACCTAATTTAAAACTCCACATTGCCTTTTGGTCCGTCTTTGGTCATATCATACGTGCCGATTTTCTAAGCTTTCTACATTGAGATTTGAAGACAATATATGTGAATTTGAACGAGGACCGAAATATTGAGAAATGCTAGTCGAACATGGAAAAAAATAAGAAAATTATATGTCCAATATATTATTAGTTCGTATATTGACGGGTAGATCTCAACTAATAAGAGTATTAAATATTTTAAAATATTCATAGGTCATTTTTATGACTAAGAGTGACAAATAACTATTCAAAAGTGATAAAATTAATTAATTAAGACAAATAAATTGTTAAATAATATTCTTGATTTATTTTTCTCTTTAACACTAAAAGTGATAAATAATAAATTAAAGGTAACAAGTAACTAGTTAATAATAACAAACATTTAAATAAAGAAGACAAATAACTTGTTATAAAGTAACTACTCTTACAGACCTCACCAAGCATGAGTATTTAATATTTATTAAATAATATTACATCACCTCAATAAGGGCATCATTTCTCATAAAATTATCTATCATTTTAACTCATTATTTGGCATCCCTTAGTGTTAAGAATGATAAATAATAGATCAATATTGACAAATAATTGCAACATATAAAAAATTATTTTGTCTTTACTAATTAATTATTTATCACTCTTAATATTATGTATAACAAATAACCAAATAAAGGTGTCAATTATGCATTTAAGAGGGACATATAGCTTTTATATTAAAAAATTGATCTATGTACAGATAGAGAGAGAATATAAAGAGAGAAAGAAATTAGTGGGACCCACTTGTGGTCTAATAACATTCTTTATGGTGAGCAAGATATTTCTATCCTTTTGCCTTTCAAGACCTGATCGCGGAATAAACTCTAGTTCAAAATTGCAACTACATTCACTTGAAACAGATGGGGAAGTCCACTAGAATGACATCACATATTTCTCAAAAATAAGTTTTGAATTTAAAAAAACACTCCTTTTCTTAGGTTCACAAGTAAGACTGTCAATGGATCAGGTCTGAATTGGACTTAGGTGAACTCGAGTCAGGCTAGACTCATCAATATTAAAGTCTAAATCCGATCTAGACCCGAGTTATGTCAGGCCAGGTCCAACATTTTTACAAAAATCTAAGGTTCGACTAAAGCCTAATTTGGTCGGAATATTTAAATAAAAATTAAATTAATAATAAAATAATATATTTAATAATATAAAATTTATAATCTCACTCAATTAAATAGAGTTTTGATGTTACTTAATTTATTTGAAAAAGAATTTTTTAACTTTTAAGTAAGTAAAATAACATAATTTAACTAAGTAAAATTTAAAATTTAAAATGAGAAAAAAGAATTGATCGGGTTGATCCATCGGGCTGATCTCAAAATCTGAATACAGCCCATGAACCTAGTCGGATTGAATTTTTAGACACAATTAAAAATTCAAAAGCCAAAAAGAATTTTACAAATTGACCCAAAATCAAGTTAGACCACAGACCTGTCGAATCGATCCGACCCATTAACAGTCCTATTAACAAATTAAGGAAAACACTTTTTAGCAAAAAACACATGAAGGTGGGTCCCATAATATGAGTTGGCTGTGGGGCCACCTATGTGCCTGTGAGCAACAGGGTATAGGCAACTCCCACATGCAGAAAAAATTTCCCTTGCCTTCATCCTCGGAAGTGTTAGATCTAGATCTAGTAGATCTCTAACAACACTTGGTGGAGTAAATCATTGGCCGAATGTATGATTATCTCAAGAAAAGGGTAAGTTCGGCGTTAAAATTTAGTTTCAAATGACAAATTGAAGTGTTTGGCTGAAACAACCAATAACTAATGAGCACTAAGAGCTCATAGTGGTTGGTTTATTGACCTATCACTATAAGACAAAAGACATATGTCAGCGGCTATAGACCGTTGACAAAAGTAAAAAATCCGTTGACAAAGACATATGTCAACGGCCACAGTCCGTAGACAAAGTCGTCGACATTTTTGTCGTCGACTTATCGTATGTCAACAGGAAACTAGGTCGCTGACAAAAAAATTTTATGTCAGCGGTTTAAACCGTTGACAAAAAATTTTTACGTCAGCGGCTTTAACCCGCTGACAAAAAATTTTTTGTCAACGGCTTAAGCCGCTGACAGAAGTTTGCTGGCAAAAAAAATTTACATCAGCGGCTCTCATAGCCGCTGACAAATATTAATTTTATCATTTATCAGCAGATTTTAGCCGCTGACAAATGTTTGTAAATTTTTTTTAAAAAAATTCTTTTAAAAATTCTAATTTTCTGTTTATACAAAATGAAGGGTGGAGACCAATCATGTTTTGGACACAACTTTGCTTCTCGTACACAAATTGAGAATGCTTTTAGAACTTCAAATTCTTAACACCATCATCAATGAGATATTTTAAACATTTACATGTTTCCAGCAGTGATATGTTTCCATGCTTCAAATCATCTTACTAGTACTGCAACCCTTCCCGAAAAGAAAGTCAAAATCAAAATATAAAAACTTGGTAGGTATAAAATGATGATACTCACTCCAAAGCTCGTGCAGTGCCAAGCGCAATCTTGACTCGGGTGTTCCATGTCAATGGTTTGCTATATTCATCCGACAGGTGGAGGAAATCATGTAGGGAGCCATTTCTAAGAAATCATAGACCACCAAGTACTGTCCATTAACTAAGACTGAATCAAGAGATGATATCAATAGGAAGGATAAGCATGTTCATGCACAGAAATAAACCAAAAAAGCAAAAGGACAAATTGATAGGAAGCATGTATTTGAACCCTAACCCCCAAACCATATAAGGAGAAAATATTGAGAAGGTAGGACCGCAGGAGTGATAGTAGCTCACAAGCATCCCAACTGAAATCATAGTGCACATGGAGACATGGTTTTTGTTAATATGATGGAATATGCAATATCCAGTTTATAATGATAGTATTCCCTACTCAGGAACATGCAAATAATATAGAAATTCCTTGAATACCTAATTCAATAAAAATGTCCAACCAAGGAAAAGAGATTTGACTCTCATAAGCTACAGTTCTTCTGAGGAATTCTAAACAGAGAACTGCAATTCAACATATAATTTCCCAAGAGAGTTTATGAATTAAAACTCAGCTTACTTTTGCATGAGACAAGATAACTATACAAGCATCATATGCTGTGGTGATGCAGGGAAAAGTGACAGGCCAAAGAGACTACCTTGTAGGTTTTGTCCCCAAAGAAGTGTATTTCTTGAAAATCATCCAGGTATCTCAAACAGTACGTCTTATCCCAACCTTGAGGAAACACCTATCATCAAAAGCAGATTTTTAACATATTTGTTTTTATAAGAAGCTCAAGTAAATGCATATGTTGGGATGGTACTAACATCAAAACTTATCTGCCCTCCAATGGAAAATGTCAAGTTCAAGTGTGCAAACTTTTCCCGGAGCACAGTCACCATCTTTGGTCGTATGTTATGAACCTGGCAAAAGAGATTTTCAAGGCTACAGAGATGTCAAAATTGTTCAGATGGAAATATTTCACCTTTCTTCCAGTGCCTCATATCTATACCTTATCATACTTTTCAAACTCATCGCGCTCTTCTTGGCTACAGTTTCGCCCAATTGGTGAAACATTAAGCATCCCACTGCGGAACTCAATGAATGTTCCTCTGAAGAAGCAGTTGTGAACATTTTAATTTAGCTTAACCTGATTGATCGCATACGGTAGGAAAGAGAGTTATGCTTGCCTTTTTATTGGAATATCCAGGTCTGCAATATAATGAAGAGTAAAGTTGATGAACTCCTGCAAAAATAGATGAACATCAGTTTTCATGCTCAAAAAGTACATAGGATACTTGCGCAAGCTGTTAATGCATCAGGAGGAAATGGAAAAGACCAAACCTTGAGCTTGTCATCCCCAAGAAACTGTTTCAAGCTCTGCAATACAAATAAGAGAGAACCCCAATCATTGCATCACCATGATTCTCATACAAAAGGAAAAAAGACTAACATCCAGTTATTTACAGGTTCTCAAGTGGAAGGCTTGCAAGGGCATCAAGGGAACCAGTAAACTGATTGTTTTGCAAATACCTGTAGGATTAAGAATTTAATACATGTTTAGCATTTACAAAGGAATAAAAAGGAATGCTCCAAAGTCGAATAAACTGGAATTCCCCAGGAAACTACTGGATCTCCTTCCACGCTCTAATGCAATATCATTAGGAAAAAAAAAACAGAAAAATAACTAGGAAAGGGAAATCTAACGCGACAGCTTCACTAGGACTGTAGATCTAGCAAATAAAACAAACATAAAAAGAATAAATCGCAGGTTCAGAATCTACACATTTAAAGCAGAATACCCACTATCACTTCCCCAAGAACATACACAAAACAAAAAATCGACAGATCCTAGCAACCCCGCCAAAACGGAGAATTCCACTAGAGCAGGGAATGCTCATACATACATTAAATCTACATGTTCTCTTTGGTGGCTTTCACCGAGTGGGTACTAGCTGGCTTTCACTGCAAAAACATAAACGATGTAACCCAACAAGAACAATCACTGGATCTAGGCTAGTCCACCAGCTGTTTAAGTTTCTATACTAGAAAGCTAGAATCCAAGAACAACAGCACTGTATAAGAAAAAGCGAAGCAGTCTAGAAAGTCAAAATGCATCAGGGCATGTGCAGCGATGTGCCATTAACTCAGATTCACTTACTAAAACCAATAATAATCACCAGATCAGCCATGTGCCAAGGTCTGCTGCAACAGCAGTGGTAATAAGAGTTAATGGACCATTCACAAAGAAACCAGAAAGGAACATCAAGACAGTGTTGGTACAAACGAATTCTGCAGGGGGATTCTGCCTTACAAGCCCTATACATCTTGGATCACAACTTCTATATGAGTAGAGAGGATCGCAGTCAGTAAATATTACAGAAATTAAGATGAGATTATTTTTGTTTACGAAAAAGATTTAAACCGAAACATAAGAAATCTCGGATTTTTTTTTTCGTAAAAACTCTTCTAATATTTAATGTGTCTCGTCCTCTCATATATTAAGAAGAACTCGAACTCTTCTGAACTATATATACTTACATACGAATAGATCACCAGCTGAGCTATATTTATGAGTGTGCCATGCATGTCGATTTCAGGGGCAGAGAGGCAGCGAGCTGGCCGGGTAGAAGCGGGAAACCCTGTCCCACCAGTAGCTGAACTTGACGGTGGATCCGGCGGGGATGGGGTTCCCACCGTTGACGAGGAAGGTGCCGCTGTCAGGCCTGAACACCCGGGGGTCGACAAGCTTCTGGCTGACGAATCCCGGCGCGTAGATCCGCACGTTCTTCTGGGTGCAGGCGCATGCGTTCTTGATCTCCACCACGAACTCGGAGTCGACGGCCTCGCGTGCTCCACTCAGATCAGGGCTGGCTCAGTACTGTTCTCGATGGGGAAGGAATGGCAGCTGTCGTCGCAGATCGGGAAGGGATGGCTGCTGTCGTCGCAGATCGGGAAGGAGGATGGCCGCCGTCGTCGTCGATCGAGAAAGGACAGCCGCCGTTGTCGCCGATCGGAAGGAAGATGCCGCCGTCGTCGCCGATCGGGAAGGAAACCCTACCTTTGCTTCCAGTCTACGAGGGTGGGGATTGGGAAACTTGGGAACTGCCTGGGGATAGCAATGGCTAGATAAAGCCGATCGGGAAGACTCCATTGTCCTATTTTTATCAACATATGTCAACGGCTAGATAAAGCCGTTGACATATGTATTTTATGTTAATAAGTTACCAATTTACCGTAGGGTTTTTTATTAAAATAATCATATTATATTATTTAATTATTTATTTAATCATATTTTAAATTTATTTCCCAAAATAGTCACCAAGTTGCCACGGTGGCAACTTGGTGACCGGGAGACCGGGTGGGAGCTTTAGAGTCGGCATTGGCATTGCCGACTCCAAAGCCGGCATTGGCAATGCCGGCTTTGGAGTCGGCAATGCCAATGCCGACTCCAAGTCTTAAAAATTAAAAAAAAAACCTCACAGGCTGCGCTCTGTGAAAACACAGAGCGCGGCCTGTCTGTGTTTTCACAGAGCACCGCTCGCTGTGAAAACACAGGCGGGGCGCTCGGGTGCTGTGAAAGAGCACCCCGCCTGTGTTTTAACAGAGCACCCGAGCGGTGCTCTGTGAAAACACAGACATATGTGTGAAGTTCATACAAGTTTAAAAATTTAGATAAAATTTAATTATCTATATTTATTATTTAATTTTACATTGAAAATTTATAAGAGTTTTACCATTATATATATAAAGAAAATTCTCTCAACTCAACGTCTGAATTTTAGATTAGCATTCGAGTCTTTTAATATGATAGTAAAGTAGATTATTAATAACAAATTATACGATTGTAAATATATCTTTATTTCTGTTAAACATTATTTAATTTTTAAAAAATCGACAGCACCTCCTCTGTTTCACATATATTTTCATTATTTGTACCTGTTCCTGTACGATAACATTTCTATGTATATGTCAAGGATAATCACAAAAATGGTTCATGGCAAAATATTTGTAGATGTCCAAGTCATATATACATCATGTCTAAATCACAAATACATCAAAATAACAAGTACAGAAATCATCTCAAAAAAACTGTGGAAAGTATCTCTTCTTTCCCTTTCTAGATGCTCGACCTCTACCACGACCACGACCACGACTGTGACACTGCTCATGTGCATCAACCTCTGTCTCCGACTGCAACTGTGTATCATGTACTAACACATCATCACATGACTCTGACTGTGCTGTCTCAGAATCCATGTCCTCATCTATACTGCCTAATGTCTCTCCAAGTAGATCAGACTGACTCTGCTGTGATAGTGTGCTAGTCGATCCTCTGTGACGTCGCTGGCGACGATATGTACCTATCGTAGACTGTGGTGGCTGTGTATCTGTCATGCCCTCATCTGTCACTATCTGTGAAGCTCCTACGTCATATAGACCATACTGTGAAACTGTCATAACATCTGGATAAAAGTGAGATGGTCCTGCATCATCTGGCTGCTGCTGTGGTGTGTCTGCACATGGCTCTGAAGGTCCTGCATGTGATGTAGATGAATCTGTCCGCTGAACCTGAGACAACACACTATCAATATACATCTGCATGGATATAAATGTAGACTGTGCACTATCCGATATATCATCCTGAAGGCCAACACTAGCCATCATATGTAAATGCTTCATACCGTCTACTAGACTCCTCTCTATGTGATCTCGCGGCTCATAACGCATATCATAACTGAAACCTGGCCGAGCAATGTGCCGCCTAGTGATATCCCAATACCAAGCCATATACTCCCCTCTACCAATACCAACAGTCTCCTCATCCGGTGGTATAATGTAATCTGCCCGATGATGCCACATCTGTACAAAATGTGCAAAATATCTAGCCCAATCAATATGCCCACGTCCCTTTCGGGTGACACGATCTAATGCATCAACATGACCAGGAATATGTTGTACTCTACCAAACTGTCTAAGTACTCTATCTGGAACATGCATCTCAACAATAGAAAAACAAAGGAGAGGAACTCGAGACAACCAAAGATGAGATGCCTGCCTAGAAACAGCTGGTAACATCTCCAATATATCTGCAGTGTATGGCTCCCACCTAATCTGTATTGAAAATACAATTAGTAAGTGTAAGTATCGTATCCTCTGTGTACAATATAATAGGTTTCATTATGTTTACCTGGTAGTCCTCCTGATGATCAAACTCTGATCTGTACAATCTCAAAACATGATGAGGATTATTTATCTCTGCTCTTCGAACATTCCACCTACAATTTATTTGTGACTTAGTAACATTCATATAAATAAATAGTCACACAAAATTTTAAATGTACCTGTGTCCCAAAGGCATGTCTTGTGTCAAAGGATGCATCGGAATGTCAGGACGTCCCACATGAAGTCGCTCCCAAGACCACAACTGCAAAAAAAATCAATTACTTAGAATATGCAACCACATGCTAGAGACAAAATAAATATGCAGTAAATGACAAATTACCTGAAGAAGAGTCAATGAACCACAAATGGCCTTGGCACCCGACTTGCATGCAATAGATAACTGCCGATATAGATAAGCAAGTGTCGCACCACCCCACGAGTATCTACTAACCCGATCTAAGTCCCCTAGAAGGGGTAGATACATAAGTGGCACTGAATTTCCTGACTTATCATTGAAAATAGTGCATCCCAAAAGATGTAACAAGTATGCCCGTGCATGTCGTCTAACAACCTCTGCCGATGCATCCTCTGCAATAACTGCAAATGTCTCTCGCAACCAAGATAATTTTACTGAACCTCGTTTCATCGTATCCGGAATATCACCTAAAAGGGCCATGCAAGCATCTGTCCAATCTAAAGTAGTGTCTCCTACAACAGCATCACCGTCAATTGGTAATCCCATCAAAATAGCAACATCCTGTAATGTGATACTCATCTCTCCATGCCTAAGGTGGAATGTCTGTGTCTCACTCCTCCATCTCTCAACAAGGGCAGTGATCAATGCCCAATCTAACCTAATCCACTGAACCTGAGTCAAATGAAATAAACCAGATCTATGTACATATTGTACAATGCGGGGGTCTACTGCCCATGCACCTAAGCTCCTATGGTGCTCCCAACATTTAAGAACTTCTGTTTCCTGAAAAAAAATAATTAAAATATGTTAACATTAAATTTATGCACAAGTAACAACAACAATATATTAACAATAACAATACCTGGCCAGCGCAAACCAACTGTGATCTATGAGATTCCTGTGCATATAATACAGAAGTATCTACAGGACCTGGAAACTGGTCCATCTCTGCAAAACATACGTGTAAAAGGAATTATAAGTATATAACCAACATGTGTAAACAAGAGACATATATATGCTTGAAAAATTATAAGTATGTAAGGAACATAAAAAACACTTACTAATTGTGATGAGGGGGTTGTACCCCTGGACATGTACTCCTATAATGTCCTGGTTGGCCACAATGACTACAATGATTATGAGATGACCCTTCTTTATTCGTATCCATATGCATATGAAGGCGTCTACTACGTGGACGACCACTTTGCCTGCGACCAAATGGAGGTTGCAATGTAGCACCTCTATGCGGCGGCCAATGTCGACTGTCCAAGACAGGATGAAAAGCAAAGCCATATGTCTGTCGATAGGCCTCCACAGAATAAAATGCAGCACAAAAGTTCAAGTGTGAAATATTTGCTGAAAATGATCTACAAGATGCCACTATGTGGACACAAGGAAGACCTGTCATGCAATAAACATTGCAGGAGCAACCACATTGCGGTCCCAAGTTAACAGTATACTGATGTCCGTGTGAATTAGTGACTTGAAACTCATGTCTAGAAAATCTGATCACCTGACATCTTCTAGCCTCTCGCTCAGTAACACGAAGTTGGACTTCTACACTAGGAGCATATGATGCTTCCCAATTCAAACCATCCTCACGTCGTTTAACAAAAAATTTGTTTAACCTGTAGAAAGTTTTTTGCACTAAAGCCTGGATAGGCAAACCTCGCGCACCTTTCAAGACACTATTAAAACTTTCAGAAATATTTGTTGTCATCATACCAAACCGCTTACCACCATCATATACCTTTGTCCACCTTTCATAACCGACATCTTCCAACCATTTCTTTGCTTGAGGATTCATTTCTTCTATTTTCTGTATGAGATGTTGAAATTCAAAGATACATGTTCTAGTTGCTGCAGACCATAACAGACCTGTCAATGTCTTATCACGAAATGTTTTTTGAAAATTATCAGCAAGATGTCGTAAACAGCAACGATGGTAACCAATAGGAGGAGGAAATATCTCAGGTACTGCATGCTCCAAACCTCTATGTCGATCAGAAATGATTGCAAGATCAACTCTATTTGTAACTTTCTCTCTGATACACGCCAAAAACCATGCCCAAGAATCGCCATTTTCCGATTCAACAATAGCGAATGCAAGGGGGAATAAACCATCATCTGCATCTACACCAGTAGCAATCATCAAAACACCAGGATATTTTCCATACAGGTGTGTTCCATCAACACTTATCAATGGCCTACAATGTGGAAACCCCTGTATAGAAGGTGCAAATGACCAAAAAACTCTCTGAAAACGAAAGACAGATTGTTCTGCATAGGTGAACTGCACAACTGTCCCCGGATTTGTCAATTGAAGGGCCTCTAAATACCTGGGTAGAGTAGCATATGATGATTCCCAACTGCCGAAGATTTGTTTCATAGCCAAACATTTTGCAATCCATGCTTTCTTATAAGAAATTTCAACATGATATTCATCTAGTATTCTTCTCACAATCTCTTCTGGAGTAATTGTTAACTTTGTCTTCACAGCTGACAAAATCAACCTTTGAACAAAACGAGATGTGCATTGACGATTGGAACTTTGCAATATTGGATTCACACATGTATGAGGTCCAGCATATTTTGTTACTTTGAAATATTCAAATCCCTTGACAACTGATGCATGAACCCTCCATGCACATGTATCATGAATGCATTGAGCTGTAAACATCTTCGTGTGACTTCGTGTCACCTTATATTGGACACTATGTTTAACTGAATATGTTTGTAATGCATATATCAAATTCTTCTTGTTTGTAAAAACTTGTCCAACATGAGGCTCTTCACCCTCTAAAGTACAAGGTACATCTATCCCTTCATGAGAATTATTCATTGTGGCTTCATCTATCCAGTGATCAGAAGTGAATACATCTGGAGGGTCTTGCTCATATTCTGTATTATTAACCCTGGCAATATCAAATAATGGTTCATCATCTCCTTCTTCCATATTCTCATTGTCATCTATATCATCTTCTGAATCTATTTCATCTTCTTCATCCTCCTCAATCACATGTTCTTCTGTTACATGGTGCCTACATATCAATCAAATATGGCATAAAATTTATGGTATGTTATGTGAATACATCAAAATAATTTATCAGGATGATGAAATCACATACCCTGATGAGCTCGCACTATGAAAAGTATGTGACGGATCAGTGATTGGCATGAAAGGATACTGTGAGAATCCACCTCCATAGCCAATAGACCTCCAAATAAAAATTATAAATGTTAACAAAATTTTCTCACACTAATATATATTTCGTACAATTATGGGAGACAACTCACCGTGGGTTATAATCTGTAGGTAAAGTGTAGTCATATGATTCGTACCGTACATCTCTCTCATTAGCAGAATAAAATCCAGTAGAATGAACATCATCATTCAACATACGTGTGAAGTGTCCAGTTGGTTGTTGATACTCATAGTGTTGAGTATGCAAGTTGTCATCAATATGACCATGTGTTTGCACTTCATCATTACCTTGAATAGATATATTATCTATATCTTCCTTCTCTAAATATAATTGTACAGTAGATACATGAGAAGGATACAAATCGAACATACTTTCAACAGTTTCATCATCTTCAACTCTCACTGCAATATATTCACCCATAGAAGTAGGCCACTTGCATGTTATACCAATCTTAACATGTCTTTCGTCATATTTCGTCAAGATATATAACTTTCTCATCAACTCAGTAAAACTTGTGTCTTTCTTTACACGCAAAATGCGTACAGTACCTCCTTCATATTGAGGTTTATGATCCTCAATATGTAAGACACCATCATAATAGCACATTAAAGAAATGTTGGAACTAGTCATATCTGCCATTTATAAGATAAATAAATTACATATGTCAAATCAAAATATTCAAACAAATCACATTTGTCAAACAATAATAATTTAAACATATTTTATTTGTCAAACAATAATCATTAAATAAATCACATTTGTCAAACAAAGATATTTAAACAAATCACATTTGTCAAACAAGAATCATTAAACAAGTTATATTTATCAAATAAAAATCATTAAAATCAATTACATTTGTTAAACAATTTATAATTGTCATATAAAAACCATGAAACAAATTACATTAGTCAAATAAAATTATATCAATTAATATAATAAAAATATTAAATAATTAATTAACATACCTAAAGTGGGGCGGCTGGCTGGGTGGGAGGTGAGGGAGGTGGGGAGGTGGTGGAGATGGCGTCGGATGGAGGATGTGAGGGAGTGAGGGAGGAGGTGGCCCGGGTGGGGGATGTGAGGGAGGAGGCACTGCTGGCGCGGCGAGGAGGAACGGCTGGCGTCCGGCGTCGGCTGGCGCTGGCGAGGCCTGCGTCCGGCGGCGGCTGGCGCTGGCGAGGAGGGCCTGCGTCCGGCGGCGGCTGGCGCTGGCGAGGAGGGTCCGGCGGCTGCAGTGTGAGGAAGAGAAGAGGGGTTTCGGGAGCAGAAAGGGTTTCGGAGGTTTCGAGGCGGGGGGGTTTAGTTAAGGAGCTGTCGGCATTCGCAATGCCGACAATAGAGTCGGTATTGCGAATGCCGACTTTGATGTCGGCGTTCCCAAAGCCGACTTTAAAGTCGGCATTGAGAACGCCGACGCTATTGTCGGCATTCTCAATGCCGTCTTTAAAGTGGGCGTTCGGTCCCCACCGGTCACCAAGTTGCCACCGTGGCAACTTGGTGACTATTTTGGGAAATAAATTTAAAATATGATTAAATAAATAATTAAATAATATAATATGATTATTTTAATAAAAAACCCTTTACCGTAAGCTGTTGGCGTGGGGAAGTCTTTTTTTTTTTTCATTAACATATGTCGACGGCTACTTAACCCGTTGACATATGTAGCATATGTCAACGGCCAAAAGTAGCCGTTGACATATGTTAAA
Organism: Colocasia esculenta; assembly: GCA_014218235.1. Taxonomy (NCBI): domain Eukaryota; kingdom Viridiplantae; phylum Streptophyta; class Magnoliopsida; order Alismatales; family Araceae; genus Colocasia; species Colocasia esculenta. Next base: position 132,149,152 of record CM024762.1, on the reverse strand, counting down.
TTTCTGTCTAATATTTTTTTAAAAAGTTGTTAACATATATTAAATTTATGTCAACGGCTACCCAAAGTCGTTGACATATGCTACATATGTCAACGGCTTCATGTAGTCGTTGACATATGTTAATCATATGTCAACGACTTTGCGTGGCCGTTGACATATATCTTATATATCAACGGTTGTCGGTAGCCGCTGACATAAAGTCGTTGACTTATGTAACTTTTCTTGTAGTGTATATAAGTGAGAAAATGTCAAATAATTGAACATTCATGCGTAGGGAACATAATATATATATATGGTATGGTTCCTCACACGGACTTCCTCTATTAATTGTGGGTTTCTTATTCTTTCTTTTTCTTTGTTTGTTTCCTCCTCTTTCTCTATTTCTTTTGCATTATTAAACTCAAACATAGTGGGTCTAAATTGCAGTAACAACCGCGTCGGCTGACTATTGAGCTGATCTCTTTCTATTCCAAGTCGGAGAGTCGATTCAACCGCGAGGATGGTCCACAAGTGTTTTTTCCACACAAGAGGCAGACAAATAGAAATTAGGTGCAATCCACTTTCGGACATAATTCGGTCCTACCAACGACCCATTCTTCCCCATGCACAAGGAAGGTCCAACTGGGATACATGTTTCCAACTCATCAAATTAATGACGTGCTTATTCACACACGGATCATGCACAACCGTCTTTTAATTAAAGGTTAATTAGGTTGGGAAAAATCTACAGTTACATACCGTTCTCTTGATCTTGAATTCACTTGAATTATATGCATGATTGTAACGTTATTGGGATCTCTCTTGTAAGATCAAAAATCAAATGCTTTATTACTTCTATATATGCAAATTGACCTTTCTCTTAAATTGTTGTTGCACGACTATATATATGCATGCATGTCAAATTTACCCTGGTCTTAAATTAATGTTCTAGCTGTGTTTAGAATGCCTCAGATGGAGCGTGCAAAATGGTACTTTTTTATTTAACTAATAATATCATCTGCTTTAGCACATGTCACGGACGTTCCATGATCCATCACATCTAAAGCGGTACATAAACCTCTGACTTCTATTGGATCCAGCTTCTTTTGGATGTGCGTGCTAGCTACGCGGTAACGATCAAGACCTGACAAGAGACGACCACTCCCTCCGTCAATGGAAATTTCCGAGAAAGCAGCAGCCAATGCATAGTTTGAAGAAAATGTGGTAATTAATGGACCAGGAACCAATTTGTCGGGCCAAAACTTGGACCACCAGCTTTTCAAAGGAATCGCCAGCGCGTTGCGTAGTTAGCAAATGGGAAACGCTTTAGTAACATCGTTTATAGAGACCCATATATGTCACTCACGGTCCGAGAAAATTGCATTTGCATAGGTCTGAGTGGGTGCAGCGGTGGGAGATTTTAAATAAAACCAACTAAACATAAACAGCTTTCAATGGACAAATCTCGTCCACCTGAAGTGAGGAAGCCTTAAAAACCTTAACATTAATTCATAATTTAATTAAATATCACTAAAAGGTCAACTGTCCACAAATCAAAAGGTGACTATATTTATGTTCTCATTACGAAATATCTCATTCATATTTCTGTACAAAAGGTGGACATTCCCTATACGTGATTCGGGACACTCTTCATGATGTTCATCCCCATTTGATATTCTAGATTAGCTTCTTGATCATCTAGATCATCGGAAATGGTAAAAGAAGATATGAGCCACACATATTCAGTAGGACTTACTTCTACAACAAATAATATTTTATCTTCTTGACATTTTAACAAGTGATATGTATATAAAATTTTGATAAAAACATAATAATAACAGTCAGGTTGCTAGGTTAATTTGTGGCACGATCCATGTGATTATATAGGAAAAAATGAAGCATATATAAATTCAAGAGCAAAAGAATAACAAATCGAAAGATGTGCCATACATACAATCATATGACAAAGACTGCATATTAAGGGTCGAATAGCTCAATGAGGGTATCACATATGAGAAGCAATCTTATTCAGAACAATCTTATCAAGATCAATCAAGTCAAGAGCAATCTTATCAACTTTAGATTTATATAAGGAATTGGCCATTTTCTAGAAGAGCATTTAAATGAACATAACAATCATATCATATCATATATCCATACATTGTGGAACTATCTAGAAAATTCAATCAAATACCAGTGCAATGCCACATCTCACGTCCATATTCATGATTGAATGAATATTTTGGGCACTCCACCTAGGGTTGGACCAACACTTTATTTGCATGTTACAACATATTGGGGTTGGTGGACTTGAGTTCCATTCATTCTTTCCTTGATAATTCCAATAATATATAATGACCCTAGGATTCCAATGGAAAGATAAACAATAAACAAAGTTCACACTTAAAACCTGAACTTTCTTTGAAGTTCAATAATAAGTTATAGAAGTAAGAATTTTAGAGCACAAAGTTCAAGACTTTCAGGGGGAAAAAAGAATGAGTTTGAAGGTCCCAATTAAGACTGAGAGTGAAGAAAAATCGGTTGGTTCTCTTGGCATGGCAAGTCGGATCTATAAACACAACTCTAGTGAACAATAGAAATCGGACTATAATCAGAGAAAAACTCAGTAAAAGCTATTAGGGAGCACTACCCCATTCCCAAAACTAAACTTCGAGAAGGTCAAGGGAAAGATCTCGAATTTTACAGTGAATCATAAGACATTCATAGGGATCTCAAGAATAAGGACAACACATCAAAGTTTAAGCTCTTCTATCAATATATTAAGCATAAACCACACTTCCATTTTAGCTAGATTTATTGTTTTTTTTTAGTTCAGTAGCCCAACGGCTAGAGCACTGGAAATCCAACCCCTCAATCCCGGGATCGGACCCGGAATCCCACCCTGCCAAACTCCTCTTGGTATCCACCACACCACAGCGTGAGTTCTTGGACATGCAAGGTCATTCTTCTTTCTAAAACCTTGTTGGTTGTCTAATTCGGGGAAAGAACTGCTTTGGATGCACGCAAACTCTATTAGAAACCTATCTACCCCAAAAAGCACTAAGTCCGGAGTGACAATAGCACACATAGATCTACTAACCACTTAATTAAAACACAATGCATGTTAGCCAAAGTTCAGCTTGACGAGAATGCCTACCTCTAAAGACAAACTCAAGCAAGATCCTAGCTATACCACTCCTACCTAGCACATAGTCCTCTTGCTCCAAAGGCTCCCAAAGATCTTGGAAGAAATGGATATGATAAAGGTTAACACAATGTAAGATAGATCAACGGTTGGATTGTGTGGAATCCCCTACCTTTCGAGAAGAATCAGAAGGGAGATTGTCTAGTTCTCAGTTCTTCATCTCATTCCTTCATGCACACAGACCTCCTTCTCCTTAGAGAAATGGAAATGGAAAAGCTTGGAGAAAAACAGATGGCAGTAGCCTTTTATAAAGCCCATGTTAGTGCATTGCAGAGGTCCAAAGCCATTGGTGGACTATTCTTTCTTTCTGTAGGCACTGGTGCAAATGATCCATGTGTCCTTACCCCACCTTGCATGGCTAGGTGAGAGTTGGTTGTGTCTAGGAGTGGATTGTCATCCCTATTAAGTTATGAGGGTTGGGTTCTATCTGAGAATCGATTTTCATTTTATTGAAAAGCTTGAGACTCGATTATATGTTACTTGAGTCTTTCTAGGAATCAATTCTTAAATATGAGAGTCAAGTTTTATCAGTTAAAAGAGTCAAATTTGTCCACACAAATTCTCTGATTGGTCGACAAATACTTTTTCATAGAATCATCACAAAAACCAATCGAACAGGTTGGTCGACCTAACATTCTGTATTGGTCGACTGATGGAATACTGGTAGACCGAACATTCAATACCGATCAACTGATGAAATACTGGTTAATCAACAATCTATATTGGCCAGCCGATGGGTTTTATAGAAGCGTTGTAGTATTGGGAAAACAAGTCGGCCGACCAAACAGTGTATCCCGATCGACCGACACATAGCTGGTTGACCGAAGGTAGGTTAACAGTCGATCAATGGTTTATGCTAATGGGTCTAAAATTTGATTTGTATATTGGTTTTCTATTTATTTATGTATTTAATTTCTTGGGTGGTTACACCCTAAGCTAACATTCCTACGTGGCAAGCCACCCCAACTTCTGTGTATGTATCAACATTTTTTGGGAAGAGAAGGAGCAAACGATAGTGAAGTCAACATTAAGGGGGAGGTTGCAGAGAGAGATGGAGGCAATGTGGGTGGCACAGTAAGAGATGCCATGGAGCTTGTAGGTAAGGACAATGCCAAAATTCACATTGCCATTGCCCATGATGGCCCAAAAGAGTTCCTCGCCTATGGATCACCTTCAAAACCCTGCATGGACATGGCATAGGAGTCGTCACCAAAACATATGTAAAAGAGAGAGAAGAAGAAGAAGAGGGCAGGGAAGCCATCTATGGAGGAGGAGAGGATGAAGAAGGAGGAGGCAATGCCCTGCCTAACCATATGCTACTTCCGAGAAGATGACACCCATGCCCTCGCACGTTGGACTGGTGACGGCTGAATCCTTCGCCATTTGATGCTTTCAAGGAGCTCCTCGGTGTCGATCAGCATGTCGCCCACCATACATCTTCCAAGATCTCGTTCTCCAACCCAGGTTCCTAGTCGTTCGCCTTAAAGGAAGCGACACGTACACCTTTGAGTACTTAAGTAAATATTAAAATGATAGAAATATTATTTTTAAAATATTAAAGTAAGGATGAAACACCAATAGAATAATAATAACATACTAGAGAGTCAACTCTTTAGATCTTTAAACCCGTAAGAATTCATTCTTAGGTAGTAAGAACCGCCAACTTAAAGATGGATAAGTGAAAAATGGCATGGGAATTAATAAAATAATAGAAGTAATGATGGACCTTGATTTTTGTGCATGAGTCTAGAGTTTGTATGGATATGTAAGAATCAATTCTACTAACTACTTGAAAGACACTAAAATTATCACCTTTGTTAATTATTTATTTCATAGTAATCTCTTGAACTGCCACCCATTACCTTTAAAATTGTATTTACTATAGAAAAATCATATGTATGGTGTTGAACTGCCCCTCCTTAAGTTGGTTTAGCTAACTGTGGTGGCTATTTCTAGCCACCATCGTGCACTGGGCCCATTATGGCCCGGCCTAGTCCGGCAGGCGGACGTGGCCTTATTGCAAGGCGCCACGGCATTTTAAGAGCAGCTTCGAGGATCCGTGTCCGGTTCCTGCATTTGGGTACCAGCGGGACCCAGAAACTGCCTCCGGGCGCCTCCCAGCCTGTTCGGACAAAGGCTCCTCCTCTCGAGCAGGGTCTGCTCTGCTTGCGTCGGAAACCCCTTCGGGACGGGCAGTACTTCCTTGCATCTGGCAACTGGCAGCAAGCCATGCTCCCGGACACCAAATACCGAACAGCAGGTCTGCCTCACCGAGCAGGCTACCTGTTCGGTACTTTCCTCCCCGAACGAATCCAAGCAGCCCTTCATCACCTAACGACAGTTACAACGGCTACGCCACGCGTGCCCCACGATCAAGTGGTGCGTTAACTGCCCAGCTCCTCAACGGGCGCCTCAACGCATAACCCCTCGCGGAGGATGCTAACAGGCGCGCCCTTTGCGGCATTGATCAGGGACGTTCCATCCCTCTCCCTCAGCACTCCAGCCAATAAAAGGCACTGGTAAGCCTCCATGAAGAGGTAGGTGATCCAAGGTAATTTTGCTCACACAAGCCCTACGCTCCACACACGAGAACCCCCTTTCTCTCACATCCCTCGCTGACTTAAGCATCAGAGGGTTCTCCTCGGTTCTTCAACCGGGCCCCCCTGATCCTGTTCTATTTTTTGCAGATCTTCGTCCGCTACCGGCGACCGTCTTCTTCCCTCTCAAGTGTAGGCCCAGCGGGTTTCGGCCCAAGCAAGAAAAAGCCTCCACACTTTTGGCGCCGTCTGTGGGAAAGAACAACAGTCATGGCTCGCGGACGATCCTCGTACCAGAACATAGGGAGCCGTATGACGAGGTCTCGCCAGTCGCGGGTGGACTCCCGTCAACGTGCTCCCCCCGTCGACGTCTCTGTAGCCCCTGCTATCGCGACCGGGGGCGTCCCAGCGCCTGCCGCCGTCGTTCCTACAACCGCCTTGGAGATGGCTGAACTCTGGGGACAGATGCAGTAGCTGACGGGCATCTGCTTGGGCCTCCAGGCCCAACTTGTCGGGCAGCCGGCCCCGGCAGCCTCCGTTCCACAGAAGCGCCAGGCAGAATCGTCTCACCGGCGATCACATGCGCGTCCTGCCCCAGCGGGGTCAATTCAGGAGCAGCACGCTGATTCACCGCAGAGGTCGCGCCGCGCTCCGTCTGGAGAGCAAGCTCCGGAGCTCCATGGCCATTCGCCCCGTCGTTCTACGGCGGTCTCGTGCCTACCGCGCTCGGTCGTGGGAGCCAATTCCCACAAGTCTGGCCATGCAGATTCGGCCCACTCCAAACAGGAGTTGGCCAGGCGCTTGCGCTGAGTCGTCGACCTGGAACGTCGTGTGGACGCGATGGTCCAGCGTGTTGAGGGAAAGGCTCCAGCCGAAGAGGACCTGAACTTCCGCTCCCCATTCATTGTGGAGATCTTGGAGGCTCGGGTCTCTCCCAAACTCCCTCTACCTGCCATCGCGCCGTACGATGGTACTTCTGATCCTGCGGATCACATCCATGGGTTTGAGTCGCATATGGTGTTCCACGGAGCATCTGATGCGGCCAAATGCCGGGCCTTTCCGGCCACCTTGAAGGAAACTGCTCGGGCTTGGTTTGAAGCCCTTCCCGCAGGTTCCATCTCATCCTTCCACCAACTGAAGAAGTCTTTTCGGGACAACTTCCTGGGTGGAAGATCGCAGCCGCGCACCGCGGCCTCCTTTCTTGCTATTCGGCAAAAGAAGGGAGAAGCACTATGGGACTATGTCAAGAGGTTCCAGACCGAGGCGCTCCGCATCCCACGCCTCGATGTTCCGTTAGCCACCAGTGCCCTGATTCAGGGCACTCGCAATGGTTTCCTGCAAAGGACGCTGGGGGTGCAGCAGCCTTCCACTCTTGCTGAGCTCCTCTCCACTGCACAACACCATGCGGCATGTGAAGAAAGTCTAGTTGCTGGCCGGGCGGAGCACGGAGAGTCGACGGACAAGAAGAGGCCTTCCGACAACGGTTCCGACCGCGATCGGAAGAAAGGGCGGCGCAACGGCGATTCACCGCGTCGTCCACGCCCCTTCACCGACTACACACCGTTGACAGTGGCACCCGAGCAGATCCTGGCGGAGATCAGGGACGAACCATTTGTTCGGTGGCCACCAAGGATGCGCTCCGATCCCCGGCGGCGCAACCAGGAGAAGTACTGTCGCTTCCACTGCGACCACGGACACGACACCTCCGAATGCCGCCAGCTTAAAGACGAAATTGAATCCCTCATTAAGCGCGGCTACCTCGGACGGTTCGTGCGCCAGAATGAAGACCGCCCCAGACGCCGAGAACGGACTCTCGAGCAGCCGATCAATAACGAACCCAACGGGCAGGAAATTAACGTGATCGCAGGAGGGTTCGGCACTGGCAGAGAGAGCACTCAGAGCCGACGCGACTATGCAAGGTGAGTGCATGTCGTGGACAGACCGCCGATACCCCGGCCGGCTCCTTATCCCCCTAGTCCCGCGCATGCACAGTCTGAGGGGGCCATAACCTTCTCAGACGAAGATCTTGTAGGGGTTACCACCCCACACACTGATGCGTTGTTCGTTTCGGCAACCATCAATCATTGTAATGTGTGCAGGATTCTGGTAGATAATGGAAGTGCCCCCGATGTGTTGGCTTACGACTGTTATCTTCTTATGGGCCTAAAAACCGATCAGCTCACCCCTGTAGAATCGCCCATGTTCGGCTTCTCGGGGGTGTCGGTTCAGCCTATGGGTAGAGTTCGCCTCCCGATCACCCTCGGGACGGCTCCGAAGTGTGTGACCAAGGTGGTGGATTTCTTGGTCATCAGGAACATGCTTGGCTACAATGCGATCCTTGGAGAGGTCTGATCGGGCGGATCAAGGCGGTGCCTTCGTCTCTCCATCAGAAAATGAAGTTCCCCACCCCGTGTGGGGTCGGCGAAGTGCTTGGATGCCAGCGCGAGTCTCGACGGTGTTATGTCCTTTCTCTAAGGGACAAACAGCCACTCGCGACTCCAACACCTGTTCTCCCACTAGCCGACCAGCCTTCCACAAGTTGCGGAACTCCTGCCGAAGATCTACTTCCAGTCCAAGTTAATAGCAACCCCGAACACGTCCTATACATTGGCGCGTTACTAGCGGAAGCAGAGCAGCAGCGGTATAGAAGTTTCTTGCTAGCTAATCTGGACGTGTTCGCATGGTCCGACGACGAATTTCCAAGCATCCCTTCGGAGGTAATGGTGCATCGCCTCTACCTGGATCCACGGGTCCCATCGGTTCAGCAAAGGAGGCGACCCGTCAACCAAGAGCGGCAGACCGTGATTCGTGATCACGTTGTCAAAAGTCGAGCAGTTGGGCTCCTCCGGGAAGCCCAATACCCAAGATGGATCTCCAACGTGGTCCTCGTATGCAAAGCCACAGGTAAATGGCGCGTATGTGTGGATTACAAGGACCTTAACAAAGCGACGCCCAAGGATAATTTCCCACTGCCTCGCATCGATCAGCTAGTAGACGCTACATCCGGGCACGAGCTCCTCAGCTTTTTGGACGCATACTCTGGCTATCACCAGATTAGTACGCATCCTCCGGATCAGGACGCTACCACGTTTGTCACAGACTCGGGGTTATACTGTTTCACCAGGATGCCCTTTGGTCTGAAAAACGCAGGCGCAACATACCAACGATTGGTCAATAAGATGTTCGAGCAGCAAGTTGGGCGCAATATGGAGGTCTATGTCGACGACATGTTGGTCAAAATGCTTCCGAGCACCGACCACATCTCTGACCTCGAAGAGACCTTCGCAACTTTGCGAAGGTACAACATGAAGCTCAACCCAGCCAAGTGTGCGTTTGGGGTACGTTCAGGGAAGTTCCTCGATTTCCTCATTTCAAATAGAGGAATAGAGGCCAACCCTGAAAAGATCCAAGCAATACTTGAAATGAGCAGCCCAAAAACGGTACGCGATGTCCAACGTCTGACTGGACGGTTAGCCGCGCTCAACCGGTTCATGTCCCGGGCAGCAGAGAGAAGCTTCAACTTCTTCAAATTGCTGTGAGGACCCAGAGGCTCTTCACAGTAAGGGGGGTATGTACGGTGGACTGAGGACTGTGAGGCCGCCTTCACGGAGTTGAAGGCCTATCTCGCGGCCCCACCTGTTCTCTCGAAACTTGTGCTCGGGGAGCCCTTGTTCGTATACCTTTCGGTAACCGAGCACTCCATCAGCGCGGTGTTGATCAGAGAGGAGGGAGCAGCCCAGCGTCTCGTTTACTACATCAGCAGGGTCCTTCAAGAAACTGAAAAGAGGTACCCCGAGCAGAAAAACTCGCCCTTGCCCTGGTCACGGCTGCCCGGAAGCTCAGGCCCTACTTCCAGGCCCACACAATAACGGTTCTCACCGATCAGCCGCTGAAGTCTATTCTACAGTGACCGGAAGCTTCCGGCCGGCTCATCAAATGGGCCATCGAGCTAGGCGAATTTGATATCAGCTACCGTCCAAGGACGGCCATTAAAGCACAAGAATTGGCGGATTTTGTCGCGGAATGTACCCTCCCTACCGAACAGAATCCTCCTCTGGCCGACGAACCCCCGTGGGAGCTCTACGTCGATGGATCCTCATGTGTCACAGGGAGCGGAGCTGGCCTGGTCCTCACCTCTCCGGAGGGTTTAGAGTTCCAATATGCCCTTCGGTTTCGCTTTGCGGCCTCCAACAATGTGGCCGAATACGAGGCGCTACTGTCCGGAATCCGAATGGCGAGGCACCTCAGAGCCCTTCGACTCAGGGCCTTCAGTGACTCCTAATTGGTTGCCGGCCAGGTGAACGGACAGTTCGAAGCAAGGGAGCCATGAATGGCCCAGTACCTTCAACAGGTCAAGAGCCAAGCAGAAGGCCTCCCTTACTTCGAAGTCATACACGTTCCACGGGAGCAAAATGCGCGAGCCGATGCACTTGCCAAGCTGGCGTCTTCAGGTGACATCGCCCCTTCTCGCTCCGTATTCATTGAAGAGCTCGCTGCACCGAGCACTGAAGTGGATATAGCAGCCATTGGGTCCGACCCTCCAGCTCTGAACTGGATGGACCCTCTCTTGGCCTATTTGCTTCGAGGCGAGCTTCCCCCTGAGCAGGGTGAAGCTCGGAAGATCAGACTGCGTTCTCAGTGTTTCATCCTCATAGAAGGCAAGCTTTACCGACGGTCCCTTTCAAGACCCCTCTTACGATGTCTCCGCCCTGAAGAGGCCCTTGAGGCTACCGAAGAGGTTCATGAGGGGTTGTGCGGAAGCCACTTGGGGGGCAGAACGCTGGCACGCAGCATCATCCGAGTAGGATTCTGGTGGCCCTCTCTGCAAAAGGACTGTATGTCTTTTGTCAGAAGGTGCCCGGAATGCCAGAAGTTCGGACAGCTCATTAAGCAACCGGTCGAGCAACTTCATACGCTGTTTGAGCCTCGCCCTTTCGCTAGGTGGGGCATTGATATACTGGGTCCCTTCCTAGAGGCCCAGGGTCGGAAGAAGTTCTTGTTCGTGGCCATCGACTACTTTACCAAGTGGGTCGAAGCAGAACCCGTTACCACAATCACCGAACAAGCCGTGTGGAAGTTCGTTTGGAAGAACCTCCTCTGCAGGTTTGGCATCCCAAGGGTGATTACCTCTGACAATGGGAAGCAGTTCGATAGCACCTTCTTCAAGCAGAACTACGCCGAACTTAGAATCTGCAATCACTTCACCTCCGTGGCACATCCTCAGGCCAACGGTCTGGTCGAAAATGCCAATCGTACGTTGCTGCATGGGATCCGCACGAGAGTCGAAGCTGCTGGTAGTTCGTGGATTGACGAGCTCCCTAATGTGTTGTGGTGTCACCGAACAACTCCTCGGGTAGCCACAGGGGAGACCCCTTTCCATTTGGCCTACGGTACAGAGGCCGTTGTACCTCTGGAAGTGGCTCTCCCCACTCTCCGGACAACTCACTTCGACGAGGCCGCCAATAATCGCACGCTCAGGGAAAAGCTAGACATGCTTGGCGAACGCCAAAACGATGCCAGCATCAGACTAGTTTCCTATCAACAGCGCCTTGCGCAGTATTATAACTCCCAAGTTCGGGAAAGGCGCTTCTTCGAAGGGGACCTTGTTCTTCGCCGCTGCTCGGCATCGGATCCCCGAAGAGCAGCCGGCAAGCTCGCCCCCAAGTGGGAAGGACCTTATCAGGTCATCCAGGTCCTTGGAAAAGGCTCTTACAAGCTAACTACTCCTAGTGGCGGGGCCATACCCAGAACCTGGCATGTATCCAATTTGAAGGCTTACTATTTATAAAAGCCTTCTGTTCGGCATCCTACTTCTCTCCTACCAGTTCTTTTGGTCGGCTAGAGACGAAGTCCAAAACATCTTTATCTCAATGTCTTTAGTCCACAAGGATGTAACGACATCTCCTAGTATGAAGATGTTCCGCAAGCACCCCAGGTTAGAACACCCGCAGTTCATAGCAACCTGTGCGGTAATTGCGAACACTTCTAAACGACCAACGAATTCCAGTTCGGACAGAACACTTACAAGGTAAGGAGATAGAAAAAGCGAAGCCATTTTTTGAAAAAAGAGAGATATATTCAGATTTTATACAAAAGCTCTGCCAAACAAAAAGGAAAGGATATTCAAGGGGCCTGCCTAGAGGTGCCGGCGCCATCATCTGCAGGAGGCATTCGCCCTAACTTGAACTGGGCAAAGTGCACTCCGTCCAAACACGTGTCCTGGGTGCGACGCCGGCACTCCCCTACAGCAGCCTCGAAAGCTTCTCGGGCACGTTCTGTCCAAGCAAGCTTCTCCCCGAACTCCTTTCCGGCTTCGAGGCCCACCTTGTAGCAACGGGCCCCGAACGGCTCTAGGTCCTTTTTGAAGTCAGGACCTTCTTTGTACTCCGCCACTCCTTGAGCCCTGGCTTCGGCTAACACCTTCGCGATTGCCTCCTTTTCGGCTCGGGCAATGGTCAGGTTGAGCTCGGACGCTTGGAGGGCATCTTGGAGGCTTTTCACCTCCTTTAGCAGTTCCGCCTCGCGAGCCCGGTGCTTGGTGACCAGATCGTCGCAGATGGCCGTTTCCGCCTCCCACATCTGCTTCTGATTCTGGGCACGCAAGGCGAGCTTCTTCAAAAGGACCATCGAGCTCGTGATGCCGTCCACCAACGCTCCCACGTCGACGTTGTCATCTTCGTCTTGTTCGGAGAGGTGCCCTGGGCGGTAGGCCGCACTTGAATGCTCGGGGGTCTTCTCCGGGCTCAGGTCTTGGCACCGCGCCATCCTATCCAGATAGGATGCGGACGGGCATGAGGGCAGAACCCTTGAAGCATCACTCCCAAGCCTTCCCAGCATGGCTTCCAGGATCGCCTGCGAGGGGAGCTCGGACGACAACCCCTTCAGTACTACGGAGAGAGGTCTCCGGTCCTCCCCAGAACTAACGGCCTCCTCAGCAGCGACTGGTTGCTCGATCGAGATTTCTGCCCTCCTAGCGGTCTCAGCAGTAGCATCAGCAACCTCCCTGCGACCCTTTATCACCAGGGCCACCTCCTCTGCCCCTTGCGCGGCTTCACCAACTTCCATGGAGACCAAAGTGGCTGACGGTACTTCCACTACCGCACCCATTTTTGTGGAGGGCAGGGGGGCCGCGGCAACCACAACGACTTCCTTCTATGGGGCTGTCGTCTCCCCGGTTGGAGTGGCCCCCGCAGCCGAAGCAGCCGCCTCCTCAGGGACATCCTTCTCTGGCACCTCGCGGTGCAGAGAGGTCCCCTCCCTGGCAATGGAGGTGTAAGGTCTCGGATCTTAGTGGATCCTTATTGGGTCTTGTAGAGGTTTGGGTATGGTTGACGACAATGGATATTGTCGTTGACTTGTGGTTGACGGCCAGGGGTTAGCTGTTGATTGGGAGTTAGCGTCCAGCGATGTGGACGTTTGTCGTTGAACTTGATGGCAAGCGGTCCGGACGTCAACCCATTGGCGGTTCAAGTAGGCGGCGAGGCATGTGGACGTCTATTTGTCGCACCTGTAGAAATAGGGCAACCCGAGAGCAGAAACTCCTTCTTCTCCTTTCCTTCCTTTCCCTCCACTTCTACCTTTGTCTGTTTCCACCACTTCTGATTGTTGATGGGAGTTCGTGGGAAGGCCCTCGTACGTGTGGCGGTGATAGATCGGGCGGGAAACGCGAAGATTTGGTGTAATTCGCGCAGAGACTTCGAGGGGTTCCGGCGCAATTGGTGATTGTTTAGGAGTTTTTGGGGCGTTCTGAGGTAGGGACTTAACCCCTTTAACCTTCCTTAACAAATTAGCATGCTTATTTGTGTAGATTTAGTATGTTAATCACATTTTAGGGTTGGGTTATACCATTCCGGGATTTTGAGTGTTTGGGTGATCCAAGTGTTGGATCGTGTTTTTCCAAGTTCTGGTAGTGTTAGAAGCTGTGAGGAAGTATTTCCCTCTATCAGCAGGTGTTCTGATTGGTGATTTTACCCAATTGGACTGACCCGGCGCTGTTCTGGGTCTCTTTTCTTGAACTCACTCCCCTCCCTTTCAGGTGGGTCGTCGTCGACTCCCGTTCCAGGCGAGTCTAGCCACTCCGGTGTTGGTGTGCCCTAGCTGCAGTGAGTAGTACTTTTTGTTGTACTTCTGTACTCTGTACTTAGTTCGGACTCTGAGTTGTACATGTTATGTTTCATATATAGTGAAATTTTACAGCTTTACATGGTGTGTATCTTCTTATATATAGTCTCCTCGGACATTCCTTCTTACCCTTCCGAGCTTGTCTCGTGGGTTAGCGGGTCAGAATTCGGGTTACTGGTTACTTACTGGTAATGCGGATTCTGGGTCGTTACAGTTTGGTATCAGAGCTAGGTTTCGATCCTGGGACCTGTGGGTGTTGTTATGTGACGTGTATTTACTTTCTGTTTTTACTTTCCGCACTTTAGTACTGTTGCCGTTGGTCGAGTTCGCATATAATAATAGCTATCACTCCAGTATCGGTATGGCACCATATGAGGCTTTGTATGGACGACCGTGTCGCACTCCTCTAGATTGGTTCGATTGGCGAACGGATTGTCACGGGGCCAGAGTTAGTTCAGCAGGCAGTTGAGGTAGTTCAGCTTGTGAGACAGAGGCTTCAGTCAGCTCAGAGTCGGCAGAAGAGTTATGCAGATCAGCACAGGCGACCGCTCGAGTTTCAGATAGGGGACCAGGTGTTTTTCCGTGTGTCTCCTATGAAGGGAGTGGTGAGGTTCGGTGGGCGTGGAAAGTTGAGTCCTCGCTTTATTGGACCTTTCACCATTACTGAGCATGTCGGAGGTTTAGCGTACAGACTTGAGCTTCCGTCAGAGTTAGCAGCAGTTCACGATGTGTTCCACGTATCGATGCTTCGGAGGTACCTTTCTGGCGAGTCTCACGTTCTCCCGAGCACAGAGTGGTCTGAGGTGACTCCAGTGTTGACAGTACCAGAATTTCCGTTGCACATTGAGGATCGCCGAGTTCAAAAGTTGAGAAACAAGGCAATCCCCTTAGTTCGTGTTGCATGGCAGCGGCATTCAGGTGGTGAGTCGACATGGGAGCGAGAGGACGAAATGCGCGAGCAATTTCCGTACCTCTTTGGTGAGTCTTCCTTCTTTATGTTGTTTGAATTTTGGGGACAAAATTCCTTAAGGGGGGAGGGCTGTAAGGTCTCGGGTCTTAGTGGATCCTTATTGGGTCTTGTAGAGGTTTGGGTATGGTTGACGACAATGGATATTGTCGTTGACTTGTGGTTGACGGCCAGGGGTTAGCCGTTGACTTGGAGTTAGCGTCCAGCGATGTGGACGTTTGTAGTTGAACTTGACGGCAAGCGGTTCGGACGTCAACCCATTGGCGGTTCAAGTTGGCGGCGAGGCATGTGGACGTCTATTTGTCGCACCTGTAGAAATAGGGCAACCCGAGAGCAGAAACTCCTTCTTCTCCTTTCCTTCCTTTCCCTCCACTTCTACCTTTGTCTGTTTCCACCACTTCTGATTGTTGATGGGAGTTCGTGGGAAGGCCCTCGTACGTGTGGCGGTGATAGATCGGGCGGGAAACGCAAAATTTGGTGTAATTCGCGCAGAGACTTCGAGGGTTCCGACGCGATTAGTGATTGTTTAGGAGTTTTTGGGGCGTTCTGAGGTAGGGATTTAACCCCTTTAACCTTCCTTAACAAATTAGCATGCTTATTTGTGTAGATTTAGTATGTTAATCACATTTTAGGGTTGGGTTATACCATGCCGGGATTTTGAGTGTTTGGGCGATCCAAGTGTTGGATCGTGTTTTTCCGAAGTTCTGGTAGTGTTAGAAGCTATGAGGAAGTATTTTCCTCTATCAGCAGGTGTTCTGATTGGTGATTTTACCCAATTGGATTGACCCGGTGCTGTTCTGGGTCTCTTTTCTTGAGACTCACTCCCCTCCCTTTCAGGTGGGTCGTCGTCGACTCCCGTTCCAGGCGAGTCTAGCCACTCCGGTGTTGGTGTGCCCTAGTTGCAGTGAGTAGTACTTTTTGTTGTACTTCTGTACTCTGTACTTAGTTCGGACTCTGAGTTGTACATGTTATGTTTCATGTATAGTGAAAATTTACAGCTTTACATGGTGTGTATCTTCTTATATATAGTCTCCTCGGACATTCCTTCTTACCCTTCCGAGCTTGTCTCGTGGGTTAGCGGGTCAGAATTCGGGTTACTGGTTACTTACTGGTAATGCGGATTCTGGGTCGTTACAGGAGGTCTCTTCATTACCTTCGCCCCTTCGAGCAAAGGTCTCCGCAGCATCGCCAGCAGCATCATCTCCGGCGCCTCTAGTGCTCGACGCCACTGTTCGAGCAACTTCCTCTTCACGGCCCTCGTTGGGGCCCGGTGACACGGACACTTCTCTCTGCTCTTCAGCAGAGCTCTCTGACCCGTCGCTTACCACGACGAGCCCAAGCTTGGTCTCCATCCTCTGCACGACCTTCGGACGGACCATAGGGAGCATCCGCGGTGCTTCCTGTTCGGCCGACCCAGCAGCCTTGCGCTTCTTGTGCAGCAACAACTGCGCCTCATCGACCTCCTCTTCGGTCCCCTCCTCACTCTGTTGAGGGGCAGCACGGACCAGCCTCTTCTTCTTCCGAGCACAGAGCTGGTCTGCGTCCTCCGCGCCCTCGTCGAGCAGCGTCGACCTCCTCTTCATAACGACGGAAGGCCGAGTCGCCCCCTCGCCCTCCTCTAACGAAGGCGGAGCTCCTGCTGAAACCACCTTGATGGTGGATTTCTTCTTTAAACGAATTTTTTTGGGCCCCTTCTCAGGGACCCGTGTGCCTTCCGGACGTCCCTTGGTAGGTGAAGGCGCCACCAATGCGGTCGTTACCGCAGTTCCAACCCTCACAGCCGAGGGGACCTGGACAACAGCAGCGAGGTCGTCCTCCTTGTATACCATGTGGGCCATAACTGGGATCTGTTCGGAGAAATCCTCGTTTGCCTCTTTATCTCTCCCAGCCTCCAACTCCGCAGCGGCTGTAAAAAGGAGGAAGTTGTTAGAACACAGTTACCAAACTGGAGCGCGACAAAACAAGTTCGAGCACTTACTCCATGGTTTGCTCAGACCATGCCGAACAAGCAAGAACTCTGTTAAGTAGACCTCTCCATTCCTCACGCCGGCCCGGAGCAGGCTATCCGAGGCCCTCGCCTCATCTTGGATCAACTTGGGGAAGCTGTCCTTCTGCGCTGATCAGATAACAGTGGGGAACCCCCCACTCTGCACCGTCCAGACGCCAGACAAAGAACAACATGTCCATCCAACCTTTGTTGTTGGAATATTTGCTGGACAGTTGTATGTGCATCCTGTTCGTTCGGTGCTTGGCGTAGTAGACGTCCGCCCCCGACGACCGCGAAGCAGAAAGCTTGAAATGTGCTCAGAACACATCCACTGAGCCCCGAATCTACTTGATTCTGCAAATGATGCCGAAGATGCAGATGTATCTCCATGTGTTTGGCGTCAGTTGGATCGGAGAAACTCCCCACCGATTCAGCAGCGCCTTCGCCACCTTCTGCAACGGCAGCCGGAGTCCCGCTTTCCATGTGATCCACGGAGAGGGGAAGACAACCAAGTTTCTTCACCAGGTATGACTCTCCTTCCCTCGCGTCGATAATCTCGTATTCGTAGCCGATATGAAAGCGCTCCCAGAGGCCGTTGTAGTGGCTGTATCGCGGCCCGCTAGACGCAGAGACAGTGACTCCATTCGCTCCGGCGACCGTAACCGCATTCCCCTTGCTTGCCATCACCGTAAGTTGCGGAAGGGAACAACGATCAGAAGAAAGCGCGAGGAAGAAGACGACTTAGAGCTTGAAGGGGGCACAAAAGCTCTAAAATGAGGAAACTCTGAGAGATTTTGAAGGCGTGGCTCCCGCCTTCGCCCCTCTCCTCCCTTATAAGGAAATAGGGGCGCGAAATTCGAAGCGGGCCTGAAGCGGTGTTTCCCCCCGCTCCAAGTCACTTCTCGGGTGCATCGCTGGTGACCGTTCGTCTGGAACGCGCGGCGTCCGTGGCTCGACACGACCCCCGCACTCATCACAAAGCTCTGCGTTCGAGGGAAACCCCCAAGCCATGCCGCCGTGCAGCCATTCTGATCTCTGAGGACGATACCGCATTTAAAACAGAGATGACGCCCAGGCAGGCCGCCGCTCCCAACCGCTCTGGTTCCCGAACCGCTTGAGAGCGTGGGGGGCAAGTGTGGTGGCTATTTCTAGCCACCATCGTGCACTGGGCCCATCATGGCCCGGCCCAGTCCGGCAGGCGGACGTGGCCCTATTGCAAGGCGCCACGACGTTTTAACAGCAGCTTCGAGGATCCGTGTCCGGTTCCTGCATTTGGGTACCAGCGGGACCCAGAAACTGCCTCCGGGCGCCTCCCAGCCTGTTCGGACAAAGGCTCCTCCTCCCGAGCAGGGTCTGCTCTGCTTGCGCCGGAAACCCCTTCGGGACGGGCAGTACTTCCTTGCGTCTGGCAACTGGCAGCAAGCCATGCTCCCAGACACCAAATACCGAACAGCAGGTCTGCCTCACCGAGCAGGCTACCTGTTCGGTACTTTCCTCCCCAGACGAATCCAAGCGGCCCTTCATCACCTAACGGCAGTTACAACGGCTAGGCCACGCGCGCCCCACGATCAAGTGGTGCGTTAACTGCCCAGCTCCTCAACGGGCGCCTCAACGCATAACCCCCCGCGGAGGACGCTAACAGGCGCGCCCTTTGCGGCATTGATCAGGGACGTTCCGTCCCTCTCCCTCAGCATTCCAGCCTATAAAAGGCACTGGTAAGCCTCCATGCAGAGGTAGGTGATCCAAGATACCTTTGCTCACACAAGCCCTACGCTCCACACACGAGAACCCCCTTTCTCTCACATCCCTCGCTGACTTAAGCATCGGAGGGTTCTCCCCGGTTCTTCAACCGAGCCCCCCTGATCTTGTTCTAGTTTTTGCAGATCTTCGTCCGCTACCGGCGACCGTCTTCTTCCCTCTCAAGTGTAGGCCCATCGGGTTTCGGCCCAAGCAAAAAAAGCCTCCACACTAACTTATAAGAGAGTCTATTTATTACTCTACTTTAGATGCCTCCTTTGGGGTTAGATTACATAGAAGCAGCGTAAGGAGTAGGAAGGAAGACATCCAACAGGTTTCTATCCGAACTAGGAAGGAGATCTTCTTGGGTTTTGGTCTCTAACCTTCTTGAGCTTCTAGAATTAAGATAGGTACGTCTAAACAAGTCAAATTATAATATTATCATACTCTTTGATTTGTACCACATGTACTACTACTTGGAAGATTGACTTTCTTCTTGTTATGTGTAGCTTCTACTGAATGTCTAATGATCTCCTCTTTGATATACATAGATTTTATTAATTGATATTCTGAGTTTCAAGTCATGTACATGTGTTTTTATTTTTGAGCTGTAATTCATAGTACACCTTGGACTTTAACATCATTTCTTATATCTAATTTTGTCCTTAAATTTCATGTACACATTTTTAAAGTCAATTTGTAAAAAAGTTAAGGTTTTCTCCATGTAGATTCCACTATTATTCTTCACTATTTGAGAATTTTGAGCCTTCATATCCATGCAAGATAACAATACCAATTAGATTATGTTTCATCCTCTAGAGATCCTATTTAAGATTAATTTTCACTTGTAAAGTCTACCAAGAATGACTTCTAGACACAACTCAGAAACTTATAAAGTATGTCAGACTATTTAGTCGATCGAAAATGACCATTTAGTCAACCAATAAATCTAAAAAAAAAAATGGAATCAACTCCTAGACACTTGTCCTAAATCAAGTCTCAAGAATAAGCCAATATCGAGTCTCATATGAATAAGAATCGCGTCTCAAATCACTTAAAATCAAATATCAGAGACATATTAAAAATCCCAAAACCTTTCAAAAAATTTGACTCTCCAATTGATATTAAAGTTTCACTCCCTATTTTAGTTATAAATAAAAATCAACTCTCCAAGCAGAGGAATCGATTTCCCAACTTTAAGTCAAAAATCGACTCTCTAAAACATGAGAATTGACTCTAACTCTAAGTAAAAATTGACTCTCTTATTTAAATAAGAATCAATTCTCTTTAAATAGAAATTGACTCCATCAACTTTAAATTATAATAATCGAATCTCTCAACATGAACATAAGAATCAACTCCCTTTATTTAACATAAAAATGGACTCCCCATTCTTTTAAAAGAATTGACTCTCATTGACGTTAAAATGGATTCTCATTTGGCCATAATCGACTCTCAATTATCAGAATCGACTCTTGAACGTCCTTTTAATTAACCTGGTCAACTGAAATGTCTTCTAGTAAGTTTGAAGTTTTTTTACAATTAGGTCGATCAAAATATGATTAGTGGTCAACTGGTCGTTGATTCTCAGTCAAATTCAATTGATCTTTAATTGCTATATTTTCACTAACTATCTTTGATTACTCTTAATTAATTCTTATTATTTTCTGAGCATACTATACACTTGCAAATACTATATTGTGCTATTTATTAAAATTATCTATTGTAATATCTTAACTATTAATTTCTTGGAATTCTTAACTATTTATATGCACAAATTGTTGTAAGAATAAATGTTGGGGTATTATACTTTTTTGGACTTATGTTTGGCTAGAGCCAGGGGCCCAAATACGGTCTTAGGTGGAGCACCCGAAAGTAGAAAGTTAAAAATCATGAGTTTGGACATAGCGCCACTATAAATTAGATTTCTTTTATTCGATTGACAATTCTTTTTATCTTATGATTGATTATTTGACTTAATTTTTGGAAATAAGTATCATTTTGCTTGTCATTTGAATCATTAATATTTGTACATGATCGCTTTACAATATTTTCTTGTACTTATTCAATTGAATTTCAAATCTAAATTATTCATTTTTTTACATAATTGATTCTTCATATAGTTATCTAATTTGACTCTGTTTTAGAAGGGTAAATCATATTGGGTATTTTATACTCATTCTAATTTTCTCATTATTTTTAGCTAATGTCCGAAGTTAGGAGTCAACTAGGATCAGGAATGAGTGATGAGGAACTTGTTGTCTTTTTGCATAAAACCCTAGTTTTCTTTTCTCTTAAATGTTACTGATCTTCATCCAATTTCGCTGAGTGTAGACTTTTATATTTGACATGTAAAGGACTTATTGTAAATTTTGTTTAAAATACTTGTGAGAATGAATATGTAAAATTTTCATAATTTCTCTATTACTCACCCAGATTGTTTGTTGATATGTCGTGCCTCAACAAATGTATTATTGGAGTGTGACATATTTTAGTGGTATCAGAACTTCGTTTAGAGACCCATACATGAGAGTTTTAATTAGTCTCCAAGATCTTGTAGTTGACCTGTGAGATTGGGTAGAAAATCATAGGATAAGTTAAACTAACCTAGTCTGTTAGTATTATTTAAAGTTTAATTGTACTAATCTTGAAATTAATGTCAAACTAATTGACTAATCATAAAAGAAGAACACCGGAGAGAAATGCATCACAATTCCAAAACTAATCAGAACTCTAGAGAACACTACAAAATTAGCAAAGAAAATAAGAGCAGATAAAAAAAAGAAAAAGAAATAGCCTCTACTATTAAATAAACAAGAATATAATTGATGAAAAAGGGGGGGGGGAAGGAAATTATAGTGCACGGTAGAAGCTTGGTAAGTCTCACAACCCACAGGCCCTAGGATCTAAACTAACATGTCCAATAAAGAAACCATTCAAAGATAAAGAACAAATAAAACTAAATTAGTATGTTTTTAGTAAAATTAGATCAATGAATGTGGGAACCATATTCTTTTTAAGTGGAGAAATATGTAACATCTCTAGATATTTAAAAAATATATAAAAAGGATAGAAATATAATTTTCAAAATATGAAGGTAAGGATGAAATACTGATAGAATAATATTAACTAGAGAATCGACTCTTTAGATCTTTAAGCTCACAAGCAAGAACCACCAACCCAAAGATGGATGTAAAATGGCATTGGAGTTAATAAAATAATTGAAGTAATGATAGACCTTGATTTTTGTGCATGAGTCTAAAGTTTGTATGGATATGTAAGAATCAATTCTTCTAACCATTTAAAAGACACTAAAAATGATTCTTGGAACCAACTTAGCCTTATCACCTTTGATTAATTATTTAATTCATAGTAATCCAATAACCTGCCACCTATTACCCCTAGAAATTGTATTTACCACAGAAAGACCTTATGTATAGTGATGAATTGCCACTCCTTAAGTTAGTTAGCTAGCTTATAGGAGAATCTATTTATTACCCCACTTTTCTACCTCCTTTGAGGTTAGATTACACACAAGCAATGTAAGGAGATGGAGAGAAGTCCAATAAGTCTTTATCCGAGATTTGAAGGAGATATTCTATGGTTTTAATCCCTAATATTCTTCAGTTTCCAAAATTAAGATAGATATATTTAAACAAGTCAAATTATAATATTATCATGCTCTTTGATTTGTACCACATGTATTACTACTTGGAAGATTAACTTTCTTCTTATTATGCATAGCGTCTAATGCATGTCTGATGATCCTCTCCTTGATATCAACGGATTTTATTTGTTGATTTTCTAAGTTCAAAGCCATGTCTATATATTTTCTTTGAGTTATAGTTCAGAGTACTATTTGGACTCCGACATCATATATCATATCTAATCTTATATATCCTTAAATTTCATGTACAAATTCTTAAAGTTAATTTGTAAGAAGGTTAAGATTTTCTCCATGGAGATTCCTTTTATATTCTTCACTATCTGATAATTTTGAGCCCTAACATCCATGCGAGATAATAATATCAACTGCCTTCCAAGTAGTAGTACATGTGGTAAGAATCAAAAAGCATGCATGATAATATCATAATTTGACTTTCTTCTTGTTATACATAGCGTCTAATGAATGTCTAATGAACTCCTTGATATACATGGATTTTATTTGTTGATGTTTTGAGTTCAAAGCCATATCCATGTGTTTTTTTTAGCTATAGTTCCAAGTATTCTTTAGACTCTGACATCATGCCTCATATATAATCTTATCTTTAAATTTCATGCACAAATTCTTAAAGACAATTTGTAAAAAGGTTGATATATTCTCCATGGAGATTTTATTTTTATTCTTCACTATCTAAGAATTTTGAGCCCTAATATTCATGCAAGATAATAATACTAACTAGATTATGTTTATTCGTATATAATTTTTGTTTTAAGATTAATTTCCACTTTTGAAGTCTATCATGAATGACATCGAGACATAGCTCAAAAACTTATAAAGTTTATTGGGCTGTTTAGTCAAACAAAAATAATTGTTTGGTTGACCAATAGATTTTGGATGAATGATCAGAATCAACTTCTAGACACAAGCACAAAATCAAATATCAAGAATAAGCCAAATCAAGTCTCAACTCTGAGACATCTTAAAAATCAAGTCCCAAAAATTATTCATAAAAATCAACTCTCCAATTGATATTAAAAATGGAGTCCCTATTTAAGTTATAAATGGACTCCCTAAATAAAAGAATTGATTCCCTATCTTCAAGTCATAAAAATCGACTCTTTGAACATGACAATAGCTAAGGCATCATTTGTTACTAAGTTTTAAAAAGTGAAAATCCAGAAAATCGACAATCGGTGCAGCCTGCCGCCACGCGAAGCTTTGGCCTCGTCGCTCGCGCCTCATGGCACGGGCGACGAGGTGTGCAAAAGATAAAAAAAAATAAGGAAATTTTTCAAAAATGCGACCCTTCTCTCTACTTCTCTCCTTCTTTTCCGAAAATTTTTCGAAAGCGAGGATGAACCTGCTTCCTTATGCGAGGGGCGTTCTGTCTCTCTCTCTCTCTTTCTGCGGAAAACGTCGCGCACATAAATCTGAGTTGAGGGATACATGTTTGGAAACGCCACACATCTTGTCACAGATTTAAAGTTTCAAAATTTTTTCTACCTCCGTTCCAAACGTTGCCTAAGTAAGAATCATTTAAGTAAAAACCAATTATCTTTTAAATAGGAATCGACTCCCTCCACTTAAACATAAGAATCGAATCTCATTCCTGTTAAAGTCAATTCTCTCATTTGGCCAGAATTGACTCTCAATTATTAGAACCAACTCTTGAACTTTTTAATTAACTTGGTCAAACCAAAGTCCCTGACAAACTGTTATTCTCTTCCGAAAAAAATGTTGATACTCTACACAAAAGTTGAGGTGGCATGCCACATATGAATGTTAGATTAGTGCACGTCCATAAACGGTTCTACTAAGGGTCCGTTTATTTGAATGTAAAATTCTATTAGGAAAAGTTTTTGAGGGAAAATCTTATGTTTTAGATTGTTTGATATCTTGAAAAGTAAAATATGAAAAATGGTATCTCAAAAATCACAGATTTTGGCATCCGTCATTTTTACGCGGACGCCATTTTCCTGCGCATTCAACATCTGCAGTGATCTTTTTTTAGACACTATTTATTTAGTTACATTTTATTTTCTTTCCACTCATTAAGTAGTCTTTATCAAATTTAATTATTTTTTATTAGTTAATTTAATTTTTATTTTTTTATTAAAATATCTATAGAATACTATTCATTCAAATTGTGTTTTTATTTTATTTCTCCTAATTTAAATTGTTTTTGTCAAATTACTAATTTTTCATTAGTTATCTATTTTTTTTTATTTTTTTTTAAAAAATATTAAAATAAAAATAAAATAAAATATTTTTGATGAATAGTATTAATACATAAAGAGTACATCACTCTCTTTCATTTGAGTGGATCATAAGATCCCATACCCCTCCCATACTCTCTATTTACATAAATAGTCAATGAAAATGTTTATCTGACAACTAAATGAACAATTACGTTTTCATTTTCATGTAAAAATTATTTCATGAAAAACTATTTCCCTAGTAAACTATTTTACATGTAACACCCTAAACCGTTTCCTTTCTCCTTAATGCTTCCTTACCCCTCAAGGCCTGCATTTATTCTATCAAAGGATGTGTAGCAAGTAGTAATCTTGATTCACATCCAAGGGAGAATAATTCGGTATCCTCAGAGAATTGAGAGTCCAAATCAAAATATGGCTCGTCCATCAACGAGGTGACACTGTATAATATAGAGCCACGGTAAAAAGTCCAACGGCTGTGAATTGGAAATGATAGCATTTTTTGGGAACAGCTTCATTTTTTATCACATTGCGAGACATTACAGAATTGGGCTGCCTTGTGAGGATGGCCAATTATGTAATGTCTTGAAATAGGCCCAACTTGCCACTCAGCCCAATTCCAAGTTCGATCTTCCTTAACTTTGATGGCACCTTATCGAGGAGCGAGCCAGGCCCATGAAGATTGGGGACAATGTCGTGCTAGATCCCATTGCACATTTAGACTTGTAGCTTAACAATCTCCATGTTTTTTATGATGGCAAAACCTCTAAACAATAACCCATGTAACAATACCATTACAAACATAAAGGGCACGTAAAACTCACAATGCTTGCCAACCTAGCTACGATCGAACGACAAACCACACCTCCAAGTTCTTCAAACAAATACTTGTCCAAGTCGAAGCACCCATCACATAACTAACGGAAATACTTCCCCCCTATAAGTCCAAGGGTACTCATTGGAATCCAGCAAACGATGGATATCAGAAATAACTAATAATACCTTTTAGTGAGTGGAATAGTGACCCCATGAATGAATGCGGCGACATGATCATCCATATCAATGGTCATATTGGCATAAAACTGCTGCATTAGTTATGGATAGACCTCGTCATTTTGGTGGGATAGCAATTTGCAATAAGGTGTATATTATTGCTCTCGATTACAACGGACACAGCCCGTTCCTGTCCCTTTTTAAGAAACGGGGTTGTGATTCTTTTGAATCATGTGGCAGCCAACAGTTCATAAAACTTCAACTAACCACGAAAGAGAGAGAAAAAAGGGCATACATACATGCATATAAAATTACGTCATCAAAACAACAACAGTACAATTTAACATGACAAAAAACATGAAGCCTTCAGCAGACCACTGAAGTCCCCCCTTACTAAACACAAGAGCTGTCTACCAAAAGCAACAGACACAGGCGTGTGGTCCTCCAATTCTCGGCCATGGCGCAGTGCGCGCCCAGCTTTTCAGAGGGCTTTTAGCCAAGGACTCTTCTACCTAGCGGTGACGGACACCCCTTCATTCCTCGAACTCAGTACGCAAAACAAAGAAGGGGGGTAGACAGAGATCTCAACGGGGGACGCCGCATACCAAGGAGCTAAATTAGCGAGCTTAAGAGCTGTTCTGCATGGCCAGCACCTTGGCCCAAGCCGGCCTGGCCAGGATGTCGGCCACCCACCGGCTGACGTTGGGGCGGGACTCGAATACCGCCTTGGCTGGGGTGCCCACCAGGTAGTGCACAACCGGTTGGTGGTGCAGGTCGGCGATGCCGAACTGGTCGCCGCTCATGTACTTGCTCCCGGTGAGCCGGGCCTCGTACACGTCGAGCACCTTGCCGAGGCTCTCCTGCAGCTCCGCCACGGCCGCCTCGTCGGGTTCGCCCATGCCCAGCGTGCGCTTGAAGAACAGCTGGAAACACAGCTTAGAGGCCACGGGGTCGAACTTCTGGGCCTCCACCTCCTGCCACACCGACATCTCCGCCATCTTCTTGCGCTCAGCGAACAACAGCTCTGTTCCTCGGTCCTTGTAGGTGTGGACAAGGTACTGCGTGATGGCCCTCGACTCTGTATGTGTGATCCCAACGGAGAAAAAAAAGGAAATGTTTAATACTTTTTCCAGAGAATCCGTCAGATCGAAGGTCAACTGATCTAAATAACAAGAGGTAGCAGAGAGGGGCATATTACCGAACATCTTCACGTCATCTTCCTCGAAAGCGGGAACCTGACCGAAGGGCTGACAATAGACAGGCAACAAAGCATTGATGTGCTGGTAGCTGCTCAACATCTACCTACACTCCAGAGAGGAAAAGGGGGGAAGGGGAATGTTTGGCTTGGCCGAAGCGGCAAGATTTGAGCCAGAGAGAGGTAATTAGAGCAACGAGCTCTTACGTTCAAGGAAAGGAAAGGCTCCTTCTTGTGCTCGCCGGCGGCCATGTTGACGGGGACGAGCTCGAACTCCAGGTCCTTCTCGTGGAGGACCGCGAGAACCCTCATGGTGGCCGTGGAGAAGGGGACTCCGTGGACCTTGATGGCGGCCATGGCGGAAGAGATGATGCTCACAGCGCTAAACAAACGGCAAAAGGATCAAAGGAAAGGGACGGTCGGAGTGGTTGGGGAAGGCGCTAGAATTTATAACGGGGGAGAAGGGGAGAGCAGAAGAAACTAGAGGGTTCTACCACCCGCAGGCCCCTCCCCCCCCCCCCCCCCCCCCCCCCCCCCCCCAAACGTCCGCGTATGGCGCCGTGCCGCGCGTGCTACCTGCCACTTGCTCGCACCATCGCAGTCCAGCGTGAAGGGTTTTAACTTTTCATGCAATAATTTGAGAGAAATACTCAGTGCCTGTCGTGTACTATCTTGGGCACACTCACTAAAAATATATCATTTATCTTCAAAATTTTAAAAATGAGAGGAGAAAGATATTATAATTTTTTAAAAATAAATGACACATCTAATGAGTGTGTCATGTTTAGTGCATTAAATATTTCTTAGATATTTTTGTTCGGAATACTATTACCGCGGGAGGTGCTCGTTGGTGGGGAACCGTCCACGTGCTTGGGCAGAAAGTCCGTCCTAGAAACATCATCTTGAGGACAAAAAATTCCAAACTTGAACAAAGCTTGAAATTAAGCAACTAAATAGAGAGTTAGCTGGTTGATGAGGCCAGCTTGCGCCCGCAAAGATTGCATCGAGCCGGTTTTAGGAGGATTTGAGATGATATTTTTGGATCTGCTGCTAATATTGAAGAGGAGAGAGTAAGGAAGCCATTGTCGAATGAAGCGGATGCCGTAACTGATGACAGCCGATCCTATACACAAATCGAATCCGAGATGGAAAGGAAATTTTCGGAGTTGATCTTTTAACGCTGAAGTCAGATCAATGATTTAAAAATTGGGAGAGAAGAGAGTGGAGAGAGAGAGAGAGAGCAAGGTGTAGAGATTTGGCCGACATCTCTAGTATAGATTCAATACCTCTAGTTCTAGGGATGATTAGAGCTGCAAATAGAATTTAAATTTTTATATTTTGATAAAAATTATTGAATTTAAAATTAAAAAATAATATCGATAATTTATCGAAATTGGTTTCGATTATTTCGATAACTTATCAAAATCAAAATATTCTCATTATTTTTATTTCAATTAAATTAAATATAAAAAAACAACTTAAAATGATAAACTCTAAAGCCTTACAGAAATTTGAATATTAAAATTAAATATTTAATATTAAATCAAAAAAACTTGAACTTCGAAATGAAATATAATATTGATTCCGATTTCGATTCTAATAACGTAATCGGAATTGAATCGGTATTGGAAATGGCTATTCTAATTATATCAAAATTGGAAGCGGAATACGGTCATCGAATTGATATCGAAAACTTATATTTTCGAGACTAAAGCAGACTTCTTTGCAGTCCTACCTATGACAAAGGGACCTCTTATAGCTAGCTGATTCCCCTTAGAGCCATTGTGGTGTCTTGCTATGGATGGGCTAGGCACCTTTCCCAATTGTGTGATCTTGCTGAGGAAAGTTGTAGTTGGATTTTCCAAAGAAGAAAGGTCGTTTGCGGGCGTGAGATTGTCCTGGTACTAGAGGCCATGCATTAGAATGTGAATTTCCTAATCAAGTCCCGATCTACGTTAGACGCAAATTAGCTTCTTCTACTTGTGGGCCGTTAAGGCATGATGACTGTCCTTAATGGGCCGAGATGATGATTGTAACATCCCGGGTTTTGGGCTACCATGGCACTGGGGTTTGGGTGGTGACAAATTGAGGCGTCACATTCTTAATGTGATAAGATCCACATCGCCTTATGTTTTAAGAAGGCGATGCTCCTAGTGTTGCATTCCTGTTGTCTATGGCTGGTGTGCCACGTGCCTACTTGCATGCGTGATAAGGCGACACGCCAGGTGTCGCGTTCTCCTGAGACACATGCATGCATGACACGTGTTTTGGAGGCTGACTACCTGTCAGAAGTCTTGTCGGAACTTTTGAGAAGACAACACGTTGACTGTCGCGCTTTGTTCAGAACGTGACGCCAATATTATCGTAACCTCAGTCCCAAAGGCTTAAGGGTTTTAGGCGCCTCTTTCTTCTTTATTTTCCTGTCTTCTCCTCCTCTCCGTCGTGGGAGAGCTCCCTCTCTTCTTCTCAAGTGCGTTGGGTGAGCTAGAGGTGCTGAGCAAGGTGCCATGGTGGCGTTGAAGTGGCGTGGAGCGAGGAGGAAGAGGTCATTCCGACGTGAAGGGCCCAAATAGGTCTGGCTCTCCAATTTTTCTACGATTTCCTCCTCCTCTCTTCTTGTTTTGAGGAGATAGAGTTTGGTTTTGGGTTATCCTTTCCGTGCTTGTGTGGTTCCTCAGTGTTTTGCACAAATGGACACTTCTCGGTGGTGCTCTCTTCTTTGTATAGTTGTTTACTTGCGTTTGTGAGTTTTTTTTTTGGGGGGGGGGGGGGAGAGAGAGAGAGAGAGAGAGAGAGAAAGAGGAAGGGGTGTAGCACCCCATAAATTTTATTAATTAAAAATTTTAAATTATCAAGTTAATAATTCAAAACTAGTTAAAAATATACGCACCATTCTCACATATGTATAAATATATCTAAAAATTTCGTAAAAATAATAGTTATACTTTAAATAATATTCTCTAATAACCCTCAAGAAATTTGGGTCAAGAAAAATTATTTGCACCAAGTTTAAGAATTATTGTGACTTATTATCGTAATTAAGAAATAAGTCGAAAAACTCATTAACACATATACATAAATGATTCTAATATTAAAATAAAATTATGGGTAGACTCCAAACAATGTGTGTTGATAGCCCATCATAGGATTTGGACCAATGGTCAACTTATAGCCCATGAATAAATTCAAGTAAGAAAATATCATGAAAATTCGTAGGTTTAATTGAGCTTGAATTGGAAAGACCACTTAGGGATAAAAACTAGTTTAATGGACTCCTAAAACTATCAAATTCGTGCACAACTATAATAGGAGGTTTCCTAATAGATTTTCCACTCATTTTGGGATGAGAATCCTCAAATGAAAGAAGGATTAACCAAACTCGAAATTCCCCAATTCCTAGTTACATTAGGACTCCAAACAACCCTAAATCTATAAATACTCTCCCTAAGCTCATTGGGGATGAGTTTGCCATATGTTGGGCTTGTGAGGAGACTAGAAAGGGCACCAAAGGAGGAAGAATTCATCCCCAACCCAAAGATTCTTCCTCAACTCGTGCACTGTACAACCTGTGCAGAAGACCTTTCTTAGGAGCAACCAAAGGTAGGTGATCTCGGGCTCAAACTTAATATGGCATATACCATCTGAAAGCTCGTCAAGTCTACTTTCAGTTTCCTCTATTTTGCCCAAGTTTCATTGTCTGTGTTAAGCGTATTAAGTGTTTTCCCATCGTCACGTAGTTTTAGGACTTTTCTTATAAATCTCATGATTTACACATCCCTAGGTAAAATTAGGTGAAACCCAAGCCATAAGGTTCTTCCTCTCCAAGTTTCCAACAGGTTTCATGTTGAGAATTTCATCGAAAAAAACCTCTAGAACATTGAGTTTCGAGTCAAAACACGAGATTGCGCAACCTAGTCCACGATCTGTCTGCCTGTTTGAATCGCGATCATTTCAGTGGTCGCGATTCAGTACCTTAAATGGCGACGGCTGAAACCGTCGTGAATTTGACATATTTTTTGTGATGTTTAGTTGACCAAACATGACT
Organism: Colocasia esculenta; assembly: GCA_014218235.1. Classification (NCBI taxonomy): domain Eukaryota; kingdom Viridiplantae; phylum Streptophyta; class Magnoliopsida; order Alismatales; family Araceae; genus Colocasia; species Colocasia esculenta. Next base: position 132,118,506 of record CM024762.1, on the reverse strand, counting down.
TATAGGTTGACTCTAACCCTCATATGCATCGTTTTGCATACTATTTCAATTTTCGGTCATTTCTGAACTGCGACAACTCAACTTGTCGCGATTTTCAGCCAGAACCACTTTACGTTCTAAAAAACCATATTTTTCATTGCATAAGTCATGGAGATCCGCGACAACTAAACCTGTCGCGATTTCTAATGCCTACCCGAAACTTTTACAATCAGTCTAAATTGTATGTCTTGCATGTTATGATTACTAGAAAGTATTGTTCAGTCTGTCAGTGGCCTAAAAGTTATCAATCCATGTAATAGCTATAACAACATGAAATTATATTCTAATTGTTCCTAATGATGTGCTTGATTCCATCTATCATGTGATTGCTATATTCTTCCTTCATACTCTAGCTTGATATTAACCTGGAAGTATATCATGTTAAAAGTACATAAATCATGTTATTGAAATCTAGGTTGTTTCCATGTCATGCGTTCATGTTAATTGTTTTCTGCTATGATTTAAATTGGTGGATTGTGGTATCTTGAGGCACATTCTACACTACAAGATTGCACAATAGGCAACCCTTTTCTTGGAAGATTGGAAACTCTCTACTAGACATTCCGTTCTGGTAGACTAGTGACCTTTCCAACAAGACCTCTGTAAATCTTCTTACTCGGTGGATTCTCTCATGGAGACGAGTTGGTTGTACCATTGAAATTCCTAAAAGATAGAATGCACTTCCTTTCTCGTCTACTTATCGTTATAGACACCCGATTCTGGCCCATAAGTCGAACCACATTTCTTGCTCCCTTAATGAGCCCCAAGTTGGTCACTCACCTTGAGCCCATCTCTTAACCTTCTTTGAGCCCATTAAGAAGCCCAAGTTCATTTTTTCCCATCCATTACCCTTTTTCAAAGAGTCCATGAGCTTTAATTCCTCATTATTCTCCCACATGATTGGCCAATTTTTAAGAATAATCGATTTTCCTTAAACGCGACGGGTCGTGGCGCCGTGTTAGTCTTATCGCGTCCAGCTTAGCCGTCGCGACAGCCCATGCATATCCATGCACGTGCCCTTAGGGTCGCGATCATCATGGTCGTCGCAACTATCCTTGTCGCGCCCCTATGATCCGTCGCGTCAACTGCCGTGTGCGCTGGCCTCCGCAACAACCTCTTACTTATCTTCCAATTGCATTATCCTTATCTCCATGCAACCTCCCAACCATCCATGTGTGGTTTGGGGTTCTAGGGCACCTTGGGGCCATCCTTGGACTCTCCCCTATAGATTTACTTGACATTTATCTCATTATTTGGGTCATTATCTCCCATGGACCGGATAATATCTCCCATTCTCTATATAAGGGAGGCTTCTTCTTCAGAGGGAGGGGAGCCCATTTTTTTGCCATGAAGTACTGCTACCAAATCTCCCCAGACCTCACACTTAGCTCGTGGTTCACCCATTTTCCCACATTTCCTTCTATCCTCTTTATCAAGCCATGAAGTATTCTTCATCCATGGAGCTTGGTGGCTATGGAGGCGACGTCAAGGGCCTCTCCAACACTCAGGGACATCTGCTACGGCCAGGGAGTCGCCCCCATTGGGGCTCCTTCTTCCCTTCTCCCTCTCATTTCTCTCGTCATGCATGTTATTTACTTTCTTAGATAGGAACACATTTCCCTTTTCCCTCCCACGTTTTACATCACCCAAGTGGTTTAAAAACCACCCCTAGGTTCATTCCCTCCATGCTCCTCCTTTTTCATTCATTTTTGGATAGATACTACTGTTGCCCGGTTGACAAGCCCAGAGGGGGGGGGGTGAATGGGTCTTTAAAATTATTTGATTAATACATGTGCTTAAAACATTAAAACAAAACGTTCTTCGATGAAGGTTAATGACAGTTAGTTCAAAGCGCAATCACACAAGATAAGCAACCATTCAACACCTCCTTTCCTTAGGAGTCCTATGTCCAGCCCCTGAGCAACCACTCAGGATTCCACTAACTAGGGTACAGTCCCCCTAAGGACACTACAACACCCAGCTCAGTTGGTCTTCCTTCACACGAAGGGAATTACACCACCCTAGATGCCCCACCAGATTTTTCTTCACAACAGAAGGGAACAACACCCTGGATAACCCACCAGGTCTTCCTTCACAGCCGAAGGGAAAAACAACAAAGAGAATAGAATGAATTCAAGCCCCTAGATCAAGCTTCAACAAGCTAAGATCTGAAGCACGAAGAATTGAGAGTAAAAGATCTAGAAACACATAAGACTCTCAGAACTACACAAGCTCTCTCAAGATTTTCACTACAGTGTGGAGAGCAAGGAGCAACATGAGAAGGAATGAAGTTCTTGGCTCTTAGAATTATATCAGAAGAATTGAATAGCTTGAGCGTTCGTCCTATCTCCTCTTCTAAACTTCTATCTTGTATATATATCTCCATTTGAAATACGGCCGTTGAAGTAACCGTTGTCTCTTAGATTGATAGACGTTAGACTGCTTGACATTTGGAAGCTTCAATAATATTTTAACCAGTTGAGCACGCAAAGAGATAATGTCTTCTGGCGTCTGTATGGTCCAACGTTGTATGACAGAATGTCTTTAGGACCATGCACAAATTAAATGCTAGAACAGTAGACAGCTAGGCTGTCTCTTGTTGTCAGTAAACGTTGATATGAGTATTCACCAAAATAGCAATGCCAAATAGTTTGTTCTAAAAGATGTTGACAGAATATGCATGATAATGAAAAGATATCATCTGCATGCATGCAGAGATACGTTCTGTCTTCATTAAATGCACAGCAGTTAGACAGATAAGTAAGTCTTTGACTATTCAACGCCTTAAGAGATAAGATAAATATCAAGTCGATATAAACTATAAAGTTGTTGTCTATATGACTTATGAAATTGTTATGAATACCAACAAGTCATTATAAAGAGCAAATCGTTGTATTCAAAATGTTATAGTCACTTAACAAGTTGTTATGAACTTTAACGAAATCGTTGCGCGAAGCAAATCGTTATGAGTTCTAAAGAAATCGTTGCGTGAAGCAAATCGTTATAATTTCTAAAGAAATCGTTACCGCGAGTAAGTCGTTGCGAATTCTAAAGAAATCATTATGATAACTTAAGAAATCGTTACGGCGAGCAAGTCGTTATGAGTTCTGAAGAAATTGTTGCGATGACTTATAGAATCGTTGTGAGAATGATTTGTTTGTAATCAAACGATGTCACAGTAAAGAAGTCATTCAGACACTTAAGAAATCGTTATGAGTTCAAATCGTTAAGCACTAAAGAAAGTCGTTGTGACTTTTGACAGAAGTCGATGTGGACTTAGAGAAAAATGATCTTGAAATATTTAATGCTTCAGAAATATAATGCTTACCAATATTGGCTTGATTGACCTTGACCTTGGAGTATTTCCTATACTTAAGACTTAGAGAACTTTGATAAGGTTTTTGTTAATTATCAAAATACATGTATATTTGAAAACTACTTGGGGACAGACTGATCATCAATCTCCCCCTTTTTGGTGATGACAAAAAAAAGAATTATCAATAAGCATGAATATTTCCGGAATGTATTTTAGACATGTTAATTTTCTCCCCTTTTTGTTATTAAACAAAAAGATACTCTGAGACAAAGAATGAAGAGAAAAGATGGAAGGGTAGAGAACCAACATATATTTATTAGTTTTGAGGATTACAGATAAGTAATAAGCAGGGGATAACAAGGAGCCAAAACGCTTGAGTACAGGGATTGCCTGGCTTTCCTGCTCTTCAAAGAAGGCTTGAAAGGCCCAAAGTCAATTTGATAGGAGGGTCCCATAGTGGGAGCCATCCTTTTGATATGAAGCTGTCTTTGATCTGAAATGAAATCCCCATACTTAACACGGCCAAGGGCTAACTTGTAAGTTAAGGAGGACCTAAAGTTGGCAAACCGAAGAAAGGCTTCAATCTTGAGGGGATAGTCAATCTTAAGCGACCGAAGTTCTTGTTTTAAAGCAAAGAAAACCTTGTATCTTTCGACCCAGGTCAGATAGGAGTCCCTGATGAGGTGAAGAGAGTTGGCATCCAAAAATTCACCAGGAGACAAGAGAGGTTGATTTGAACTGCCTGAGAGGCATTTAGATCGCTGAGCTGCTGAGCAGACAACGGATAAAGCTTCTGCCACTCTTCAGGAGACAACCGCTCGCATTCAGAGAGAATAGGGGCCAGAACATCTGCCTTGATATGCCCCTGAAGATACTGCCAAAAGACGAATCTGGGGAAGGATAAGTCACGGACATCTTGCATAAATTATTTGGCCATTACCCTTGCAGCTCGCTCAAAGATAAGTGTTCCCACAGAAGATTCCATAATCAAGGCATGGAGAGGGGGAAGGAACACTATATTAGGAATAACCAAGGTGGCAAAATCAACCTTAAGGGACTCAGTATGAGCTGCGCTTGAACTGAGGGCCCTGATGGCTGCACGAAATTGACCCAACTGAGATTCTGGGAGGCGATGCACATAGTAGTAGTTACTGTACATCTGATACTGCCGGATAAATTTGATTTCTTTCTGAATGAAGGGGCCAAACAGATTTTTATGGTGGATCTGGAACCATTCAGAAAGGGGAAGAGGAGCTTCCCTAGGGGGAAATCTGGCAGCTTGAGCTCGACGGAATTGACTGTACAGATCTTTATGGCTCCGAGCCCACTGCTCTTCAGTTTTGGCTTCAGTCATGGAGAAGACTTTGGACTGATGAGCCTTAGTGAGATGGGTATAAGGAAAGATAGTGGTGATATGTTCAGAAGGATTTTGGAAAGGAAGGCCAAAAATGTGGGCAAAAACTACCTTTTGAAGATATTCTTCATAGATAGGTTTTTGCTTGTTGGAGATAGAGAGGGAAAACCACAGGGGAGGATAGCAAGTTTCAGAAGAGACATGATGAGCAGAGGTGAGTCTCCTCTTTTAGAGACAGGACTAGAAGAGCCTAACCTGTGAGTGTGGGTTCCAACAGCTAGGACTGAACGAAGTATTGCTACTTCAAATTCATCCTTGATATCCTGGATTTCCACCTGTGTGAGTTGGGCACCCTCAGGAATAATGATAATGAAGGAGGGAGGTGTAGGTGGATTGAAAAAGAGTCAAGAGTTACAGTAGGAAGAGTAAAAGTGTCTGATGTAGAAGGGCCAGAAGAAGAGGGCCTGCAGAAGAGGATGCTGGTGGAAGCTCAGGTGGAGAGGATGGTAGAGGTGAAACAATGGTGGAAGAAACATGAGATGAGGCAGGAGAGGAGGTGGATTGAGAGGGAAAGGGTGTTGGTGAGGAGATGGGTCTAGGTTGAGGTTTCTTGAATGTCTGTGGAGCAGGAGGTGCAGTGGAGGATGAAGGTGGGGATGGAGGAACTGGTGTTTGGGAAGAAGTGGGAGCTGGAGGCTCAGGAACCAAAACTGCTTCTTCAGCCAAAATCTGCACAGGTTCAAACTCCAATAGCCCTGATGGCCCTGACACCTTCTCAGCAGGCCTTGGAGGCCCTTTATCCTGCTCAGCTGGCCCAGAAGACCCTTGCTCATTGACCTCTGCCTCTGCTGCTGCTGCTGCTGATGGTCCGGACATTGGAACTGATGACCCTGATGACCCTATTCTGGAACTTGAGTTGTAGGAGGTGGATGAGGAGGAGGAACTTGAGCTCCAACCACCTTCAGAATCTCAGAGAGCATTGTCTTCATGCTGCCCATCTCGTTGTTGAACCATTTCATGGCATTTCTGATACTTGAAATCTCCTTGGAAGATGAAGCTTGGCTCATGAAAATGGAATTTACATCTGATTGGAGAGAGCATAAGATTGTACCTTGAACATCCAATCTCTCAATAACAGGCTTCAAATTTATGACTATTTTTTGTTTCACCTGCCTCTCAAAAGGAGTATCATCTAAGAGTGGAACATCGGAAACCACTTCTTTTCCTTTCTCCCTTGCCTCTGAAGCTAGAGGCTGCTGATCATCATCTGATTCTGAGGAGCTGGCTGTCTCCCCATCTCTAACATCATTACCTGGGGGATTGACATGTTCCTCCCCCTTGAGTGCCATCACCCTGTGAACTGGCAAAGATTCCTTCAGCAGGCACACTGCCCATAGGCATATCAGTGTGTGCTGCTTCTTCTGTGACCTCTTGTCTTTCACAAGGCTGCTCCCCCTGAATAGAAGCTTCTTCCATCAAGACATCTTCTGGAGCACCTGATTGCTCCTCCTGAACTGGTGCAGCTGCTACAGATTCTGCAATGTGGCCAGATGCCACGACTTCCTCTACGGAACAACCACTAGTCTCTAAAGTGACTGGGGTGGAGAGAATAGAGTCCACTACCCCTCTAAGTATAGAGGCTACAATAGAGGTGGGTAGATGGTCTGCTGTTGTAGACACAAAGGGGATAATTTCCTCAGGGGAGATGTCCTCAATTCTTTCATTAGAACTCTCCACAGCTACTCTTGCTGATTCTTCTGGAAATTCTTCTACAAATTGAGAGTCTACAGCTGCTGCTGACTCTTCTGCTGCTGATTCCAAGACAGGGGTTGCTGCAGATGCTAATTCTTCTTGCTCTGGCACAGCTGGGGCTACAGCTACTGGTTCTGCGATTGCTGCTTGCACTTCTTCCTGAACTTCTTGAACTTCTTCCATAATGGCCTCTCCCTCAGCCATGGAGGTCTTAGACAGAACGCCATTTACAACTGAGAAACCACTTTTCCTTAGATTTCTAGACCTAATAGCTCGGCCCATCTTTTCAACGACTGCTCCTGACAAATCAATACCAAAAAACTTGAAAATGTGGTAAGCAGGTGAGCATATGGCAGAGAAACATTGAGCTTGCTCTTGGTATCCCAAATCTGATCACTAGCAAATTTCATCCTTTCTAACATTACAGCGGCCATGTTTATCTCCTTGTTCTGTATGACCCAGAACATCATATCTGAATCTGCCTTTGTACAGGTTGAAAATGTTGCACTTCTGGGAGCGATTATCTGACGGACTATAAAGTGAAGGAGACGGTTGAAATCATTCATTTGATTGATATCTATTTTTCCATCTCTCAGACGATACTCAGATCTAATAATTTCGAGACCCTTTACCTTTGTATCCACAGAGTGGACTCCCCTGTGACCGGTTGTGCTCACATCAAACAACATCTTTAGAAGATCATGATCAATCTTTATGGGGATTCCTTTGACTGAAGACGTCACAGATCCATCTGTCTCTGATTTCAAGCAAACATAGAATGCCTTCACGAGGTCTGGATAGCTTACCTCAGAGAAGGTTGAAATAACTCACCACTTCATCCTGCTTATGGCTACCACAACACTGTGCATCCCATTCTTCTCAAGATCAGCAACATCTACTGCTTTATTTCCACAGAGCTTGGTCTTCACAAAGGTGAACCTTCCCTGCTGCTCAGGGGAGAGAAACTCGGCACTGTAACCACCCAGACTGTCGGAAATGACGGATGCGGCCATGGATTCGGGTGAAAAGGTTTTAGGATTGAGGTGGAAGAAGGAGTGAAAGCCCTCAAGAAATTTGTCGCGGGAAGGAGAGAAGAGCTTCAAACTTGCAGAGAGTCGATGTCCGAATCGTTAGGGCATCGGCTTAGGCAACCATTACGAAAGAGGGAAAAAGATAGAAGATGGGAGATGAAACGTTCCCACATCGATTTTTGTAATTAAATAAATGTTGTGTGGAAAGTGAGGCGCCAAAAGGCGGTAGAAAGCGACAAAAGAGTTTGACTATTCAAACAGACTTTAATAAAAGAGCGGCTAGGAGAGATAATGAATTTCTTTTGCTTAAATTTGTGGAGGGAAAATTTACTTAAATCTGAAAATTTTTGTACCAGTTTTAAACGGAAATCTTTTCACAAATTACACATGCCCAATTCCCTTCTAAGAGATGTGAATCTCTCTTCGGGTAAGGCTTTTGTGAAAATATCTGCTAACTGACTATTTGTATTAATAAAGGATATTTCAATATTATCATTTGCAACATGATCACGAATGAAATGATATCTAACCTCAATATGCTTGGTCCTTGAATGTTGGACTGGATTTTTGGTGAGATTGATAGCACTGGTGTTGTAGCACAATAGTGGAATCGATTTGATATTTAATCCAAAATCTTCAAGTTGTTGCTTTATCCATAGGAGTTGTGTACAGCAACTTCCAGCAGCCACGTACTCAGCTTCAGCTGTAGATAGTGCCACTGAATTTTGTTTCTTTGAAGACCAGGATATCAAACACCCTGCAAGAAATTGACAACAACCACTGGTGCTTTTTCTATCTACTTTGCATCCAGCATAGTCAGCATCAGAGTATCCTACTAAATTGATTTCACAAGATTTTGGATACCACAGACCTAAATCATGAGTTCTAGCTAAATATCTAAATATTCTTTTTACAGAGATTAAATGTGATTCTCTAGGATCTGCTTGATACCTAGCACACATGCATACACTAAATAGAATATCGGGTCTACTAGCTGTTAAATAAAGTAGTGAACCTATCATACCTCTGTAGGCCTTTTGATCTACTTTCTTACCATCTTTGTCACTGTCCATCCTTGTTGATGTACTCATTGGTGTTGACAGTGGCTTGGCATTATCGAATCCAAATTTCTTCAAGAGTTCTTTTGTGTACTTTGCTTGGCAGATGTGAGTTCCTTCTTTTCCTTGCTTGATTTGTAGTCCAAGGAAATAATTGAGCTCTCCCATCATGCTCATCTCAAATTCTCCCTGCATCAACTTTTCAAAATACTTGCAAAGGGATTCATCAGTAGATCCAAAGATAATATCATCTACATAAATCTATACAAGTAGTATGCTTTTAACTTTTGATTTTACAAAAAGAGTGTTATCTACTTGACCTCTACTGAAACCATGGTTTAGAAGAAAAGAACTAAGCCTTTCATACCAGGCCCTAGGTGCTTGTTATAATCCATATAAAGCTTTATGAAGTTTGAAAACATGATTAGGAAATTTTGTGTCATCAAATCCCGGGGGTTCTTCCACATAAACTTCCTCTTTTATAAAACCATTTAAGAATGCAGATTTGACATCCATTTGAAATAGTTTTAAGTCTAGTGCTGATGCATATGCAAGTAATATTCTAATAGCCTCAAGTCTAGCTACAGGTGCATAGGTTTCATCGAAATCTATGCCTTCCTCTTGGGAGTAGCCTTGAGCCACCAATCTGGCCTTGTTTCTTAAGATTACATCAGTCTCATCCAATTTGTTTCTAAACACCCATTTGGTGCCAATAACTGGATGGTCTGATGGTCTGGGAACAAGTGACCATACTTGGTTTCTCTTGAACTGATTTAGTTCATCTTGCATGGCTATAATCTAAGATTCATCAGTGAGAGCTTCATTGACTGTCTTAGGCTCTATTTGAGAGACAAATGCTAGATAATCACAAGGTATTACATTACCTCTTGTTCTTACCCCTATAGATGGATCACCAATAATGTTCTCAGGTGGGTGATCTTTCTTGTATCTCCACTCCTTTGGAAGATTTTCATGTGTAATATACTGTTGTTTCAAGTCTTCCAGAGGTGGATCATTCCTGTCTTCAATTGAGGTATCCTTTAGTTTCTTGGACAATTCGTCTGCATCATCATTGTCACTATCTTCTTCCTTTCTCAAAGAAGGGTTAGTCTCATCAAAAATAATATGCACAGACTGTTCAATCAATAAGGTACGTTTGTTAAATATTCTATATCCTTTGGGTTTAGAAGCATACCCATGAAGATGTCTTCATCTGATTTGGCATCTAACTTACCAATATCTCGTTTGCCATTGTTGTGTATAAAACATGGGCACCCAAATGTTCTGAAGTGACTGATCTTTGGTTTCTTTCTTTTGAACAGCTCATAAGTTGTCTTCTTCAGAATTGGCCCGATCATTACTCTATTTGATGTAGCTAGCTGTGTTTACTGCTTCAGCCCAGAAGTACCTTGGCAAGTTATATTCTGATAACATTGCTTCTTGCCATATCCAATAAAGTTCTATTTTTCCTTTCAGCAACTCCATTCTGCTGTGGTGTCCTTGGTGCTGAGAAGTTGTGCTCGATCCCTTGGTCATCACAGAATTTAGAAAATCTTTCATTTTGAAATTCTCCTCCATGATCTAACCGGATTTCAATAATGCAAAATTTCTTGTCTTTCTGAACTTTCTTGCTGAAGCTTACAAAGCTTTCAAATGTATCATCTTTGTGCTCCAAGAAGGAAACCCAAGTGAATCTAGAATAATCATCAACAATAACAAAACCAAAATTCTTTCCTCCAAGACTGGTGGTTCTCATTGGCCCGAATAAATCCATATGAAGGAGTTCTAAGGGTTTTGAGGTTGTTACCACAGTCTTTGACTTGAAGGAGCTCTTAGCATGCTTTCCTTTGACACAAGGTCTGCAGACGCCATCCAATTTGTGCTGACCTTTGGCAGACCTTCCACAAGATTTTTCTTTAACAATTTTCTCATACCATCTATGATACAATGTCCTAGTCTTCTGTGCCACAGTTCAGTTGATTGATCCTTGTTTGCTACCAAACAGACATCCTGATCCTTGAGTTCTTCAAGATGGAGTGCATACAAGTTCTTTTCTCTATTGGCTTCGAAAATTATTGCTCCTTCCTTCAATATGCTGCACTTTGACTCTTGAAATTGAATCTGGTGACCTCTGTCACAAAACTGGCTAATGCTGATTAGATTGTGCTTCAGCCCTTTGACAAGTAATACATCTTCAATGACTATTTTTCCTTTGTTGCTCACAGAACCACTGCCAATTATTGTGCCTTTCCCATTGTCTCCATAGGTAACTGTTCCTTCTTCAGCTTGGAGATGGGTGAATAGCTTCCGATTCCCTGACATGTGCCTTGAGCACCCACTGTCCAAATACCATTTGGATGCTCGAGTGTTACCCTGAAATAAAACATCAAGTTTTAGGTACCCAAGTTCTTTTGGGTCCTGATTGGTTAGTATCATTGAGTTTACCTTTAATTATCCATTTCTTATATCTTGTTGGGCATGTGATTATGATATGTCCTAACTTGTTACAGTGGCTGCAGCAGGATAATTTTGTTATTGTTTCTATATATTTGAAATCTGCCTTGTATGCAGTGTTTTGTTCAGGTACAAATTTAGGCGTTGGATATATTTAGGATAAACTATGGTTTCTTCATTGTCTGGGGGTGTATATCCTAGTCCATTCTTCTTCTTACCTGATCTTTTGGCACCTTTTAATATTAGGGAGTTTTTACTATTAGTGAATTTATCTAATGTGCTAGACAACTGTATATTTTCATCTGTTAATGATTTTATTTCTGTTTTTAGTTCATCTGTGCCTGCCTGTTTTTCCAACTTAAGTATTTGTTCATTCTTATCCTTTAGAGCTTCACATAATAACTCATTTCTTCTTTTAAGTTCAGTTAACTGTTTTTCTAGTTGCTCATTTTCAGATTTTAGATCTGAGTTTGTATTTTCTAACCACGTAATGTTTTCTTACTGACTTTTAATAATTTAGATACATCTCTATATTTATCATATAGTTCATTGAATGCATCCTCTAAATTATCAGAATCAGAATCATTGCAGGAATCGAAGGAGGAATCAGATGTTACCTTGTCATCTGTATTTGCCATAAAGGCCAAGTTGGCTTCTTCTTCATCACTGGTTGAGCTTGACCCACTGTCTGAGTCGCTGCTGTTTTCCCATGCAGCTTCCATTGCCTTCTTCTTGTATTTCTTGAATCGTATGAAGTTATCTTTCTTCTTGTGTCCATCTTTCTTGAGCTTTGGACACTCTGCCTTGATATGTCCAGGCTTCTTGCACTCATAACATGTAGGTTCTCCTTTCTTCAGATCTTTTCCTTCTGGCTTCTTAAACTCTTTATTTTTCTTGAAGAATCTTCTGCCAGATTGAAACTTCTTCTTTTTGGCTAGAATTTGTTGTAGTCTTCTAGACAGCATAGCTTCTTCATCATCATTGTCTTTGTTGTTCTCACTGTTGTCCAATGATTCTTCTGACAATTCTTCATCAGCCTTGAGCGCATTTGACTGCTTCTTCCTACTGGAGGATTCTCCTAATCTCTCCATGTTTATCTCATGGGCCATAAGGGACCCAATGAGCTTTTCCAAGGACATTCTCTTTAGATCATTAGCTTCTTCAATAGCTGTGACCTTTGGGGTCCATGAGGATGGTAAGGATCTAAGAATTTTCCTCACCATGTCTCCAATCTCATAGGTTTTCCCAAGTCTAGCCAATCCATTTGTTATATCTGTAAATCGACTGAACATTTGAGTTATGGATTCACCTGATTGCATCTGAAACCTTTCATATTGTGTAACAAGAATATCAATTCTTGTCTCCTTCACCTTGTCCATGCCTTCATAGGTAATTCTAAGCTTTTCCCACATTTCCATTGCAGATTTGCAGGCTGAAACTCTGTTGAACTCCTTTTTACTAAGGGCACAGCACAGAATACTCTTTGCTTTACAGTTCTGCGAGATCTTCTTCCTATCATCGTCTGTCCACTGAGCTTTCTCATTTGTGACCAGAAGGTCGCCTTCTTCTACTATGGACCATATCTGATAATCGTGGCCTTGCAGAAAGGATTCCATTCTGGTCTTCCAATAAGCATAATCTTCACCATCAAAGAGAGGGGGTCGGTTGACAGACTGACCTTCAATGTTACCTTGGGCTGCCATGGATCTTTACTCTTCAGATCGTTGGATCTTCTTCTTTGTCGAAGAAACTCGCTCTGATACCACTTGTTGCCCGGTTGACAAGCCCAGAGGGGGGGTGAATGGGCCTTTAAAATTATTTGATTAATACATGTGCTTAAAACATTAAAACAAAACGTTCTTCGATGAAGGTTAGTAACAGTTAGTTCAAAGCGCAATCACACAAGATAAGCAACTATTCAACACAAGAACTTATCCTGGTTCGGACTCCTTTCCTTAGGAGTCCTACGTCCAGCCCCTGAGTAACCACTCAGGATTCTACTAACTAGGGTACAGTCCCCTAAGGACACTACAACACCCAGCTCAGCTGGTCTTCCTTCACACGAAGGGAATTACACCACCCTGGATGCCCCACCAGGTTTCCTTCACAACAGAAGGGAACAACACGCTGGATAACCCACCAGGTCTTCCTTCACAGCAGAAGGGAAACAGCACCCTGGATCCCACCAGGTCTTCCTTCACAGCGAAGGGAAAAAACAACAAAGAGAATAGAATGAATTCAAGCCCCTAGATCAAGCTTCAACAAGCTAAGATCTGAAGCACGAAGAACTGAGAGTAAAAGATCTAGAAACACAGAAGACTCTCAGAACTACACAAGCTCCCTCAAGATTTTCACTACAGTGTGGAGAGCAAGGAGCAACACGAGAAGGAATGAAGTTCTTGGCTCTTAGAATTCTATCAGAAGATTTGAATAGCTTGAGTGTTCGTCCTATCTCCTCTTCTAAACTTCTATCTTGTATATATATCTCCATTTGAAATACGGCCGTTGAAGTAACTGTTATCTCTTAGATTGATAGACGTTAGACTGCTTGACATTTGGAAGCTTCAACAATCTTTTAACCAGTTGAGCACGTAAAGAGATAATGTCTTCTGGCGTCTGTATGGTCCAACGTTGTATGATAGAACATCTTTAGGACCCTATACAAATTAAATGCTAGAACAGTAGACAGCTAGGTTGTCTTTGTTGTCAGTAAACGTTGATATGAGTATTCACCAAAATAGCAATGCCAAATAGTTTGTTCTAAAAGATGTTGACAGAATATGCATGATAATGAAAAGATATCATCTGCATGCATGCAGAGATACGTTCTATCTTCATTAAATGCACAACAGTTAGACAGATAAGTAAGTCTTTGACTATTCAACGCCTTAAGAGATAAGATAAATATCAAGTCGATATTAACTATAAAGTTGTTGTCCATATGACTTATGAAATCGTTATGAATACCAACAAGTCATTATAAAGAGCAAATCGTTGTATTCAAAACGTTATAGTCACTTAACAAGTCGTTATGAACTTTAACGAAATCGTTCCGTGAAGCAAATCATTATGAGTTCTAAAGAAATTGTTGCGCGAAGCAAATCGTTATACTTTCTAAAGAAATCGTTACCGCGAGCAAGTCGTTGCGAATTCTAAAGAAATCGTTATGATAACTTAAGAAATCGTACGGCGAGTAAGTCGTTATGAGTTCTGAAGAAAATCGTTGCGATGACTTATAGAAGTCATTCAGACACTTAAGAAATCGTTCAGACACTTAAGAAATCATTATGAGTTCAAATCGTTAAGCACTAAAGGAAGTCATAGTGACTTTTGACAGAAGTCGATGTGGACTTAGAGAAAAATGATCTTGAAATATTTAATGCTTCAGAAATATAATGCTTACCAATATTGGCTTGATTGACCTTGACCTTGGAGTATTTCCTATACTTAAGACTTAGAGAACTTTGATAAGGTTTTTGTTAATTACCAAATACATGTATATTTAAAAACTAATTGGGGACAGACTGATCATCAACTACGCTTAAATATATTCTAACAGGGTTTGTTTTCTTGTTTTCTTCGTCTTGGCAGGTACATAAGCATCATTTGACGAGGGGCTCTTGTTCTCTGGCCGGCCGGAGGGTAGGAAGAAGGTTCCCAACAATTCTCCCGCACTATAGAGAACGCGACAGGCACTAACGTCGCGACAACAGTAACGCGCCCGGCTTAGGCGTCGTAACCTCAGCTTCATCGCGACGGGGAGACCCTTCGCGACTATAGTAAGTGCCTCCGTTCTCGACTCCCTTTCCTAGCAAAGTTAGCCCATTTAGTTCTTATTCGTGGCAACTTGTTAGGTGGCGATCACACATCCTATTTCCATGCTATTTTAAGTTGATTTTAAAACATGTTGTGTGTCTCGAGGGGTGCGCAACCCCATGATTACACCTTTTGGCGATCGCGATGGGACCTTCAAGGCTAGCCTCGTCTATTTTGTTTGTTTGCCTGCCATTATGATGTGTTTATGTGTTTGATAGAACCCTGTTAGGTGTATTTTTGTGTTTTTTCTATCCTCCTACTCTCTGTTCTGAACGCGGCGCATCGCGTGGTCACGACACTCCCGCGTCCACAAGGGCGGACGTGACCACATGTACGCACTCCTCCCCTTCTCTTCACCCTGTTCCTCTTCTGAAAGTGCTTCTATATGATATCCATGATGTTTGTTCATGTGTATTCGCGATTCTCCATGTTAGAATCCTGCTAGGGTTCAGATTTTCCGTTTAGTTTCATTGTTTATTTTCGGGTGTGGTCACACCGGGTTGGGCGGTCGCGATATTGTCGTGCCGGAGTTGGAGGACGCGTTGTCAGGTACGCATTCTATGTTACTACTTTCGAGCCATGTGTCAGTTTCTCTGTGTTTAGTGAGCCATGATGTGTTGTTTATTACCTTCCATGCTTGAGTTGCACTTAGGATTAGTCTGTTTGCCCTTTGTGTGTATGTGGCTGTAGGTCTCTGCGGTTGGTTTGTATCGCGTCCGGATTTCCGGTCGCGATAAGGTCGCGACGGATCAGGTCATCGCGACTTCAATCGAGGCCTGTCAGTGACTCTGTGTTAGTTTAGGACAGACGTTGCATGCACCTTGGTGCACATAGGCTCATGCATACACTTCTGCTTCGTGTAGATTAGGTGTCCTCCTTGGTAGTGGAGACCCTCTCACCCGCGAGCACTCATGGGCTAACCAGGTGTAAGGCCTAGAATTTTATTATCTTATATAGGAGTTTGATTGTGTGAGAAATGGATGTTTGTATGTGTAGATATATGTATGTGTATATAAATAAACTATTTGATGTATTGTTGTAAATATATAAATATGTATATCTATTGTATATATATTATCATTACATTGTATGAAGGTATTCCTTTTCTAATGATACATTGTATATTACATGTATTTGCATTGTGTAAATATAGTTTTATGCATTTTTAAGTTCTGGCCGAAATGTCATTTGGCGTCAACATGAGTTGACGTTGAGTAGAGGTCAGCGGCCATATCGATGGACGCCAACCTCATATAGGCGGCCATTGATGTTGACGTATAAAACCTAGATCTGGTTGCGCTTCAGATCCGGAAACGCCCATGATTTTATCGGCCCTTATTTAGGAAACCGTCCCCAACGGTCATCCCTCTCTGCCTACGCATACCCAAGACCCCGAGGTTCTATAAAAACCCCACCTTTTTCGGTCGGATCAACCCTTTTGGCTTTTGTCAAAAACCCTGAACCCTTCTGTACAAAACCCGATCTTTGAACTCTTGGATCCGACGATTGAGGCTTCTTCCGGCGTTCTACCACGACTGGGAGGGAGTCTGAACAACGAGGAAGGTTTCCCTGACTCCGGTGTGCAGCAAAGATCAACACAAAACCCAGATCGAGGAGATTTGAAGGCTTCTTGGCACAACCGAGGAGAGCTTCTTCGACCTAAATCTCCATATGTGGAATTTTTCAAAGGCAAGTAAACCCTCCACACTACTTATACATGCGTCTAGTAGGTCCTAGGTATTTTTCCGAAATTTATTCGAGTCCTGGAACCCCCCCCCCTTCATTCAACTTTTGAGTTCAATCCGAGTTTTGCATAGATAGGAACTTAACAGAAAGCTTTGATGCCGTTAAGATCCAAGGTTAGCGGCCACCTATGTTGCCGTCAACCAGGTAAGCGGCCACCCCCTTGCCGCTGAGTTCTTCAAGCAAGAACAAGGTGTTGTTTGCCCCTATATAATTTATTTTTGGATTTCTACGCCTGAGGATATACTGTAAATTTCATATGCTATGTAATACTTCAAGTGGATGATGTTGTGAAATTTTGTGAATTTTCGTTGGATATTTTATTTATTAAAATTCCTGAAATGTATGACAGACAGGTTTCCAACCTTGAAAGTTACTGATTGTGTGATCCATGTGGAATTTCGTTGTTAGAGAATTTGTGTGCAATGTTTATAGAAATCTGTTCATGCCATGAGAGTTTGGAAATTTTCTGATATATGTGCAAATAGTTATATTTTCTAAACTGAAAATCAGTGAGCATACATTAGTGGTTTTAAATCTCTAATAAACTGTATGATGTAAAATAAATTCTCAGAAATTACATGTAATATCATGACTATTGGTCACGAATTTTAGAATAGATAAATAGGTATATGGCACTATGTATCATGTTAAATTGATAACTTCATAAATTAGGTAGAATGCATGTTTTATTTATCATAAATTGTGTATGATTCTGAAAAATATGATTATTGGTATACATGATGCTCTAGCTGTAAACGGTCTGTGGTTAAAATTTCATGTAAATTGGATGACAGTAGGTACTGAATTGAGTATTTCATGATGAAGTGACTAGTTAAAGCATGCTTAACGTGATTAGAAACTAATTAAATGATTTCAGCATGATTTGGATTAATTTGTAACCGTTTAACTTTGTAAACAATAGTACCATGTTAGGTAACCTAAATCATGTGCAAATATGTGAAAATAAAACTAATGTGTTAAATGGTATGAAAATAGTGTGTGGTTAAAAATGAGAAAAATGCGTAAATATGCCATAGGTGACACTGCTACCTTAGAGGGCTGAGGAACTGTACCGTAGTAAAGTCCCTACGGGAAGGTTCATATGAGTATGAGATCCCATGGGCATTGGGATTAAATCCTGGAGGTGGACAAGTACCACTGGTTAGGGTGGAGAGTGCTTCTCTCTGTTCTGCGCAGTAACTAAGATCTATCACTATGTTGCCTAGGTGATAGATATGTGTGTGAATGAGATAAGTGTGTGTCCTTCTAGAGGTGGTTTGGACTATGTGTTACGGTAATGCGAAAAATATAAGTATGAGTATGTTAAATGTGATTGTGTAAAATGTGTAAGTGATCTTGTGAATATGTGAAAGTAACATGAGAGCATGTGAATCTTTTTATGAGTATGCTAAATTCATGTAAAACAGCAAGCTATATGTGTATAAAAGTATGTCATGTATGAGAGAATGCTCATAGAATTCATGCTAGGATTATCTTTTCCGTTATGTGTAAAACCCGTGTTTACCTTGCTTTTATATCATAGCATGAATAGAATAAATTATGCCTTGAGTTAGCATGTTAAAGAATTTGGTAGAAAGCATGTGATAGGTTTATTTTATTGTGTAAGAAACACAAAACATGTACCATGTATCTTAACTTGTAAAGATATCATGCGTAAGTTTTAAAGATTGTGTAATTCATGCTTGTTATATTAGTTGTTCTATTCAAAGATAAATGTCCATATGATACATGTATGTGTAATGTGCATGGATTTGCTTGCTAAGTCTTTTAGACTCACTTTTTGCTTCGGCGTACAGGTGCAGATATTCCTACTTCTTTCGAGGAGATAGTCAGGAGTGACTCGAAGCGTGAGTAGGAGACCTTTGTGGAGAATTGTACTTTTGTACCTTTTTCATAAGTATGTAATAAATGGCGACATGTATTTAAGTTGTGGACAATGTATTTGATTTAAATTTCAGTTATGGGAACTTTAGTTCTTTCTTGTACTATATAGACTGTGGATAAATGTGGATGATGGAATAATAAATTTACATTCAGTTCTTTTATTCCGCTGTTATGTGTTCATATTTGTGTACGTCTCGACCTATTGAATGCGTTGGGTAAATGTCCCACTGTGGCAACGCTCTCTATATCGACGTGGGTTGGTATAACCGTACCGATATAAAGAGGGTCGTCACAGAGATTGGTATCAGAGCGACTGGTTGAAATAGTACATGAATATGCATATACCATCATCTTCATTATATGCTAAGTCTCCATAGATTGTCCACATATCTAGGAATTAGATAGTTTAGTTCCTAATCGGGATTAAATTATTTTGCAGGCTATGGCTTCTCGAGGTAGGCGTGGTGTTCCTGCTCGTGTGGATGAGCAGAGGAGAGAGGAGAGTTGAGCCTAGGCGTGAGGATCAGGGTAAGCAGCAAGCCCCAGAACCCACAGTCCTGTGCTTCCTCCACCGCCACCAATAGATTATGGAGTGTTCATGCAACGTCTAGTTCAGGCTATACAGACGCAGGCCCATACTCAGACTGCACTCCAGGCTCAACTGGAGGCTCAAGTTAGATCAATAAGATAGAGTAGTCTATTTTATTTAAATTATATGGTTGCTATGTTGCTATATTGTATATGTGTGTCTTATGTTGTTTGTTGTAGCAGGCTCAGACGCCAGTTCCCAGGCTCATGACCATGGTGGACCCTCCATCATGGAAAAGTTCAAGAGGATGGCTCCACCCTCTTTTAAGGGGGAGAGTGATCCGTTGCTTGTGGAGAGCTGGATGAGGAAGATTGAAAAGATGTTCCGAGCGATTAGGTGCGTTGAGGATGACAAGGTCACTTTAGCCACCTATATGCTACAGGTATGTGTAAATTGTTTATATAATTATTTCTTTAAGCCTAGATTGTCTGGATTAGTCTTTATGGAATGTTTTGGCAGGAGCGAGCCGATGTGTGGTGGTCCTCGTTGCTTCGTACCCGGTTCGAGGACGGTGCTGTAGAGGTGGCTTGGGACGAGTTTGTGAGGCTCTTTCGGGCCAAATTCGTTCCGGATCACATCTAGGACAAGATGGAGCAAGAGTTCCTCTCCTTGACTCAGGGCTCCATGACCGTACTGGAGTACGAGGCCAGGTTTTCCGAGCTATCGAAGTATGCCCCTCATATCGTTGCTGATGAGTGCAGGAAGGCGAAGAAATTCGTGATGGGTCTGAGGCCATCACTGAGGACGAGGTTGGTGGTGTTTGACCATCGTACCCTCGATGAGGCTCTTAGCGCGGCTTGTCGGCAGGAAGGAGAGATGGAGCAGTACCTAGAGGAGAAGAAGGCTTTGCAGAAGAGCCCTGCAGCTCCATTCTAGAGGCAGGAGAAGAAGAAGGCGGCGTATCAGTCACCGCAGCGTTCCGTAGTATCCGTAAGTCGTCAGGTATCTTCTCAACATTCTCCGAGTGGAAAGAAGGAGTGTCCTCATTGCGGGAGGGCACATAGTGGTACGGAGTGTTGGAAGATGGCGGGGAAGTGCTTGAAGTGTGGAGAGCAACGAGCATAAGATAAAGGATTGTCCCAGACTTCAGCAGGGAGTTCAGCGTTGACTAGCTCCAGCAGCGGCAGCAGCAGCAGCGCCAGTGACAGGTCTACCAGGGAGACCTCGAGCCCCAACTCGAGTGTTTGCGTTACCCCGTGAGGACGTCGAGCAGGCGGAGCATGTTACCGAAGGTACGGTTCTTTTCATGGGTGTGCACGCTCGAGTTTTATTTGATACGGGTGCCACTCACTCGTTCATTTCCAAGCGTTTTGCTAGGCAGTTAGCTTTAGAGTCAGGATTAGAGTCTGAGGAGTTAGATGTCCCTTTGTCTGTGCACACACCTGTGGGAATGGTATCGACTAGTAAGTGTATTCCATCTTTACCGGTGTGCATTGAGGATAGAGTTCTAAAAGGGTGTTTCTTCTTGCTAAAGATGAAGGACTACGATGCAATTCTTGGTCTGGATTGGCTAGAAGAGCACTATGCGTTGGTAGATTGTCGGGAAAGAAGATTGTCTTCCGCATTCCCGGCGAGGATGAATTCTCTCATACATTGCCAAGGAACCTTACGAGAAAGTTTGTCATCTCTGCCTTGAAGGCGATGAGAATGGTGATCAAGGGTTGTGACGCTTTTCTTGCCAGCGTGGTATTAGTACCCAAGGCTGATGAGTCACCTACTCTGAGGAGATAGATGTAGTGCAGGATTTTCAGATGTCTTTCCCGATGATTTATCTGGATTGCCACCGGCTAGAGAGATAGAGTTTACTTTAGAGTTGCTTCCAGGCACCTCTCCTATCTCAAAGGCCCCTTATCGGATGGCACTTGCAGAGTTAGCGGAGTTAAGGAAGCAGTTGCAAGATTTGTTAGATAAGGGATTTTTTCGCCCTAGCGTTTCTCCTTGGGGCGCACCTGTATTATTTGTAAAGAAGAAGGATGGGTCACTTCGGTTATGCATCGATTATAGGAAGCTAAACCAAGTGACTGTGAAGAACTGGTATCTGTTACATCGGATTGATGATCTGTTTGACCAGCTGCAGAATGCATTGGTCTTTTATAAGATTGATCTGTGGTCTGGCTATCATCAGTTGAGGATTAGGAGTGAGGATGTGTCCAAGACGGCGTTTAGAACCCGTTATGGACATTATGAGTTTTTGGTCCTTCCGTTTGGTCTGACCAACGCCCCCGCAGTGTTCATGGATCTCATGAACAGGGTGTTTAGACCTTACCTAGATAGTTTTGTTGTAGTTTTCATCGATGATGTGTTGGTCTATTCTCCAGATGAGGCCACACACCATCAGCATTTAAGGGTAGTGTTGGAAGTTCTCTGTGAGCACAAGTTGTATGCAAAGTTCAGCAAGTGCGATTTTTGGATGCGCGAGGTTCATTTCCTTGGGCATGTTATCTCCGGTGTTGGTGTAGCAGTAGATCCAGCGAAGGTCCAGGCTGTATTGGATTGGGAGATTCCTAGGACCCCTTCGGAGATTCATAGTTTCCTTGGATTGGCGGGTTATTATCGGCGATTTATTGAGGGATTCTCATCTCTCGCCGCCCCATTGAGAAGTTTGTTTGGTCCGAGGAATGTGAGAGTAGCTTTCAATTATTGAAGGCTAAGCTTACCTCCACTCCGGTATTGTTATTACCTAGTGGTGATGAAGGTTTTGCCATTTATACGGATACATCTCGGATTGGTCTTGGCTGTGTATTGATGTAGTAGGGAAGGGTAGTAGCGTATGCTTCTCAGCAATTGAAGGAGCATGAGCGTAACTATCCGACTCATGATTTGGAGCTTGCGGCAGTGGTTCATGCACTAAAGATCTGGAGGCACTATCTTTATGGTGTCAGATTTGAGATGTTCACTGATCACAAGAGCCTGAAGTATCTTTTCTCCCAAAAGGAATTAAACCTTAGGTAGAGAAGATGGATTGAGTTCCTGAAGGACTATGACTTCGACCTCTAGTATCATCTTGGAAGGGCGAATGTCGTAGCAGATGCCCTTAGTAGGAAGAGGTCATCACTCCAGCAGGATTGGAAGATGTTGGAGGATGCGGCATGTGCGATGACTGAGTTATAGCCATCATTGTGTCAGGCATTTGTAGCTCAGTTGTCCATTAGGTCTTCGGTGTTGGATGAGGTATCGAGCATCAGAAAGCCGACCCTAGACTCCAAGAGTTGGTGGGCAAGGCAAGCATTGCTCGAGATGAGGATGGTGTGATTAGATTCCATCACCGTGTTTGTGTTCCAACATTATAGATGTTCGTGAGCATGTTTTAGCATAGGCTCATAGGTCGAGATTCTCTATTCATCCGGGTAACACTAAGATGTACCAAGATTTGAAGAGATCTTTTTGGTGGTCTGGCATGAAGAAGGATGTAGTATAGTATGTGTCTAGATGTCTTGTATGCCAGCAAGTGAAGGCCGAGTGGCAGCGACCATCTGGTCTTATACAGAAGATGGAGATCCCAGTATGGAAGTGGGAAGCTGTCACTATGGATTTTGTTTTGGGTTTTCCTCGATCTAGATGAGGTAATGACTCGATTTGGGTAGTAGTAGATAGATTCTCGAAGACTGTGCATTTCTTGCCTATGAAGAAGAAGCAGTCGGTTGAGAGTTTAGCTAGATTGTATGTTAGTAGTATTATTAGATTGCATGGTGTGCCGAAGTCGATCATTTCGGATCGAGATCCGAGATTTACTTCGAGGCTGTGGAAGGGTCTTCAGGATGCGTTAGGTTCAGAGCTGAAGCTCAGTTCGGCGTTCCATCCCCAGACAGATGGACAGTCCGAGAGGACTATCCAGACGCTCGAGGATATGTTGAGGGCGTGTGTTCTGGATTGGAAGGATGATTGAGAGCGCCATTTACCTCTTGTGGAGTTCGCATATAACAACAATTTTCATGCGAGCATTGGTATGGCTCCATTTGAGGCATTGTATGGTAGGCCTTGTAGATCTCCTTTATGTTGGGAGGAGACTGGTGATAGGCAGCTGATCGGTCCGGAGTTAGTTCATGAGACTTCGGATAAGGTTCAGCTTATCAGGAAGAGGCTTGTTGCGGCACAAGATAGGCAGAAGAGCTATGCCGACAACAGGAGGAAGGATTTGGAGTTCGAGATAGGTGAGCATGTCTTCTTGAAGATTTTGCCTACTCGTGGTGTAGTTAGATTTGACAGGCATAGTAAATTAAGTCCTAGGTTCATTGGCCCGTATGAGATTCTCAGACGATTGGGCAACGTGGCATATGAGCTAGCTTTACCCCCAGTGTTAGCTAGTGTTCATCCTATTTTCCACGTGTCTATGCTCAGAAGGTATGTCAGAGATCCATCTCATGTTAGTAGCCACGAGCCAGTGGAGATCTAGCCAGATTATCTTATCTGGAGCAACTAGTAGCTATTCTTGACCGGAAGGTTCAGCATCTCCGGAACAAGAGCATTGTGTCGGTGAAGGTATTATGGTGCAACTTCTCGCGAGAGGAGGCTACTTGGGAGCTTGAGGATGTAATGAAGAAGAAGTATCCTCAGATGTTTGAGTAGTGTCGGTCTAACTTCGAGGACGAAGTTTCTTTAAGGGGGAGAGGGTGTAAGTCCCTAGAATTTTACTCTCTTATATAGGAGTTTGTTTGTATGTGTATATATATGTATGTGTATATAAATAAACTATTTGATGTATTGTTGTAAATATATAAATATGTATATCTATTGATATATATTATTCATTTACATTGTTTGAATGGTATTCATTTTCTCATGTATACATTGTATATTACATGTATTTGCATTATGTAAATATAGTTTTATGCATTTTTAAGTTCTGGCCGAAATGTCATTTGGCGTCAACATGAGTTGACGTTGAGTAGAGGTCAGCGGACATATCGATGGACGCCAAACTCATATAGGCGGCCATTGATGTTGACGTCTTAAACCCAGATCTGGTTGCGCTTCAGATCCAGAAACGCCCGCGATTTTATCGGCCCTTCTTTAGGAAACCGTCCCCAATGGTCATCCCTCTCCGCCTACGCATACCCAAGACCCCTAGGTTCTATAAAAACCACCCTTTTTCGATCGGATCAACCCTTTTGGCTTTTGTCAAAAACCCTATAACCCTTCTGTGCGAAACCCGATCTTTGAACTCTTGGATCCGACGATTTGAGGCTTCTTCCGGCATTCTACCACGACTGGAAGGGAGTCTAAACAACGAGGAAGGTTTCCCCGACTCGGTGTGCAACAAAGATCTACACAAAACCCGGATTGAGGAGATTTTGGAGGCTTCTTGGCACAGGCCGGGGAGAGCTTCTTCGACCTAAATCTCCATCTGTGGAATTTTTCGAAGGCAAGTAAACCCTCCACACTACTCATACATGCGTCTAGTAGGTCCTAGGTATTTTTTCTGAAATTTATTCGAGTCGTGGAACCCCCCCCCCCCCCTTCATTCAACTTTTGAGTTCAATCTGAGTTTTGCACAGACAGGAACTTAACGGCAAGCTTGATGCCGTTAAGATCCAAGGTTAGCGGCCACCTATGTTGCCGTCAACCAGGTAAGCGGCCACCCCCTTGCCGCTGAGTTCTTCAAGCAAGAACATGGTGCTGTTTGCCCCTTTATAATTTATTTTTCAGATTTCTGCACCTGAGGATACACTGTAAATTTTATATGCTATGTAATACTTCGAGTGGATGATGTTGTGAAATTTTGTGAAATTTTCGTTGGATATTTTATTTATTAAAATTCCTGAAATGTATGTCAGACAGGTTTTCCATCCTTGAAAGTTACTGATTGTTTGATCCATGTGGATTTCGTTGTTAGAGAATTTCTGTACAATGTTTATAGAAAATTTGGAAATTTTTTGATATCTGTGCAAATAGTTATATTTTCTAAACTGAAAATCAGTGAGCATGCATTAGTGGTTTTAAATCTCTAATAAACTGTATGATGTAAAATAAATTCTAAAAAATTACATGTAATATCATGACTGTTGGTCACGAATTTTAGAATAGATAAATAGGTATATGGCACTGTGTATCATGTTAAATTGTTGACTTCATAAATTAGGCAAAATGCATGTTTATTTATCATAAATTGTGTATGACTCCAAAAAATATGAAAATTGGTATACATGATTCCCTAGCTGTAAACGGTCTGTGGTTAAAATTTCATATAAATTGGATGACAGTAGGTACTGAATTGAGTATTTCATGATGAAGTGATTGGTTAAAGCATGATTAAAGTGATTAGAAACTAATTAGATGATTTCAGCATGATTTGGATTAATTTGTAACTGTTTCACTTTGTAAACAGTAGTACCATGTTAGGTAACCTGAATCATGTGCAAATATGTGAAAATAGAACTAATGTGTTAAATGGTATGAAAATAGTGTGCGGTTAAAAATGAGACAAATGCGTAAATGTGCCATGGGTGACACTGCTACCTTAGAGGGCTGAGGAACTGTACCGTAGTAAAGTCCCTACGGGAAGGTTCATATGAGTATGAGATCTCATGGGTATTGAGATTAAATCCTGGAGGTGGACAAGTACCACTGGTTAGGGTGGAGAGTGCTTCTCCCGGTTCTGTGCAGTAACTAAGGTCTATCACTATGTTGCCTAGGTGATAGATATGTGTGTGAATGAGATAAGTTTGTGTCCTTCTAGAGGTGGTTTGGACTATGTGTCACGTCATTTAAATGAGAAAAATATGAGTATGAGTATGTTAAATGTGATTGTGTAAAATGTGTAAATGATCTTGTGAATATGTGAAAGTAACATGAGAGCATGTGAATCTTTTTATGAGTATTCTAAATTTATGTAAAACAGCAAGCCATATGTGTATAAAAGTATGCCATGTATGAGAGAATGCTCATAGAATTCATGCTAGGATTATCTTTTCCGTTATGTGTAAAACCGTGTTTACCTTGCTTTTATATCATAGCATGAATAAAATAAATTATGCCTTGAGTTAGCATGTTAAAGAATTTGGTAGAAAGCATGTGATAGGTTTATTTTATTGCGTAAGAAACATAAAACATGTACCATGTATCTTAACTTGTAAAGATGTCATGCGTAATGTAACGACCCGACCTCTCGGACCCCTCGCCGGGGACCCCGAGGGTCGCGCCGCCACCCACGAATCCGAAGACCCGGAAGGGTTATATGAAAAAGTCTAGTGAGATATGTACTGAGTTCAAATAACTATAATAATCTGTACATTATACAAAAGGGTTGTACAACGCATCCCAAGCAAAAGCACAGGTACGAGAAGAAAGGTGCAGTCCTTAATGGGCATACCCCGAGGACTTGCAAAGCACAACTCTCAGCTCACTCAGGCTACAAGAGCTCACAACGCTCGCTCTCACTGCTGCTGACAACAACACGGCGCCACAGCCGCCTCCGCAACCCGTTCGACACCGAGCTTCCGCGACGACGAGCCCCTAGATTAAGGAAGTAGGGGGGTGAGCCTCGCGAACAAGGCCCAGTAGGGATTACTAGTCCCTCACCGGCCAGAGCAGAAGGAACTCCGAAAATAGGAAACTACACTAGAAAACTGTAAAGCGAGTAACACCTACAGTATGGTACTACTAAGCAGCGGAAGAGAACAGTACAATGCCACGACCACCAACCATGGTCGTGGCACACACACGACTCCCGCAGAAACCAACGGAGTCGAGCACAAAGCGGAAGCAGTGCTCAGCATACCTGCCGAGACTACGGAACAACCAAGTGAGGACGACGTTCACCGCAAGCACAACCACCTCAGACCTCTACAAGGTCAAGGGCCCACAAGCAGAACCACCCTGGACCGTGGACATGCCACCAGGTCGGGGAGCCATACACGACGGTGCCACTACGGACTGGCACCCAAGAATGGAACTACGGTACTGAAAGAACACCGAAGCGGGAACTACTAGAAGCACGGGTCTGCCCAAGGCCAGACCAATGACACCTACGGAAACTAGGCACAGCCTAGCTATAACCACCGTGCAAGCTCGGGCAACGAGGAACACTTGGAAACGTCGTGAGGAAAACGTCGTCACAACAACAACAACCAAGTCACTGTCGCTAGCAGCCAATAGGGGGAACCCACAGTCCACCGCTCTGCTCGCTAGCCTAGCTCCTGCCTCCACCCCCGCGAAGGGCGAGACAGAGCCGCCACAGAAACACCCAACACACGCAACACCCAGCTTGGCCAAGCTGCGGCCTCACGCCTGACACACACTACGTGGCTTCGGAACCAACGCAGAGAGAGGCAGTGAGACAAAGGACTGTCTGGTCTGCGCCAGGAAAGCACTCCGAACCCCTCGGCGTCCCAGACCTAGACAAGAGAGCTCTACAAACGACTCAGCGCCGCTGTCCAAACCTGTTTTCCCCTCAGCTCCAGAGTCCGCTCTGTCGGTTGCCAACTCGAGCACGCTCGTAGCCCGGAGTACTCCCTCAACAGGCTCTCGAGGATGGGGGTCCCAGGCAACAGAGACAACCTCTAAACGGGACAAGCCCTCAAGTGCCAAGCACCGGGCGAACAGGCGGGGCAGCACAATAAAAACCACGCCGAACTGCTGGCTTGTAACCACGACAAGCCCAACAGGCGAGAAGCACGCACAAACCCTCAACAGGGTTGTCGGCCAACCAAACACACACGAAAAAGCTGGAGTCTCGGAACACTACCAGCTAGCACGGAAACCCGTCGCTCTGCTAATAATCGATTGACCGCCAGTCAATCGATTATTGGACAGACGCGACCCTCCTGGCACCACTGCCAGGACACGGCCACGAATGTGTCACCTTCGGTCACTGAACGTAGGGAGGCAACCAGACGCGTTCCCTACTAGAAGGTCCTAAGGGCAAGGCCTGCCCTGGGGCACACGCCGACACACAAACCGGGCCACGGAAACACCTGAGGCACTCACAGGCACTGTCGCGCCCCCATAGGCCGTCGCGATACCATCGGGACGGGGAAGGGCGCCGCGACACGAACCCTGATGCGATGGGGCAGCGAGTCGCGACAGCCAGCCTTTCGCGATAGGAAACCAGGTTGCGACAGCGATCCTTATCGCGACCACCAAGTGCGCCGCGATAGGTCGCGCCCGACCGGGGCAACGCCTCAACTGATGTCGCGACGCATCGCGCCGTCGCGACACCAGCAGGGAGGCAGACCACGGGATGCTCCATCTCGGGCCGCCCAAAACCACACAATCATGCACACATGGGGAGGGGAGCATGGGAAAGCTATAAAGCTAACTACAAAACCCCGAGGACTCACGATCCACCCGGATTGGGAAGGGCACAAGAAATCCCTACCTTAAACGAAGAACTGAACCCCGTAGGGCCCTTCTCGTAGGAATGAACACCTCCTCCTAACTCCACGCATGCTCCACGATGTCGGGACACCACGCACGGCCCTCCTCCTCGCCTGAAACACACAAAGGGGAGAAGAGGGGGGGAAGAGGTCGCCGGAGGGAGAGGGAGAAGGGAAGAAAAAGAGGAGAGGGGAAGGGTAGCCGGCTTGCGCCTTAAGCGCCTGGCACCCAGAACGCGACGGCCCGCCCCATCGCGTTACGAACCTTAACGCGACGGGTCAACGGACCGCGACAAGAATGCGCCCCCCGAGGGCGTCGCGACAACGCGACAAGCCGTACTGACACACCTGCCACCCTGACAGGCGTCAGAAGACCGGTCAGTGCAACACGATAAAATACTGACGCGGCCCGTTGACCGGGCGCTACAAGAACGCGACGGTCAACCCAGGTGCGACAAGAACGCGACGCACAGACTCGCCGTGACACGGATGACTCTCGCGTCGGGCATCCCTGACGCGACACAAGTCATCCAAGACACCGGAAGGAATGTCGGGAAGCCGGGTCTTACATGTAAGTTTAAAGATTGTGTAATTCATGCTTGTTATATTGGTTGTTCTGTTTCAAAGATAAATGTCCATATGATACATGTATGTGTAATGTGCATGGATTTGCTTGCTGAGTCTTTTAGACTCACTTTTTGCTTCGGCGTACAGGTGCAGATATTCCTACTTCTTCCGAGGAGATAGTCAGGAGTGACTCGGAGCGTGAGTAGGAGACCTTTGTGGGGAATTGTACTTTTGTACCTTTTTCATAAGTATGTAATAAAGGGCAACATGTATTTAAGTTGTGGACAATGTATTTGATTTAAATTTCAGTTATGAGAACTTTAGTTCTTTCTTGTACTATATAGACTGTGGATAAATGTGGATGATGGAATAATAAATTTACATTCAGTTCTTTATTCCGCTGTTATGTGTTCATATTTGTGTACGTCTCGACCTATTGAATGTGTTAGGTAAATGTCCCACTGTGGCAACGCTCTCTATATCGACGTGGGTTGGTATAACCGTACTAGTATAAAGAGGGTCGTCACAAGGGCCTACTACCGAGGGCCTCCGTAAGTCCCGTGGCCGTACGCACGTTGCGGTTGTCGGGCTGGTTGTACCCGTTGTACCCTTTAGCTTAGGCCATCTTACGCGTGAGTTGTGTGTCCCCTTAGTGTCACCGGAGTACTTGAGTCCTTACCTATTAGGGTCCCATTTGATCGAGTGTAATTTCATTATTCAATCCATTAAAGGATAAGTGTGAACCCTAAAATTTTGATGGTAATCATGACAACTTGAGTGCTTGTTTGGTACACCCCTTCTTATCTTACAGCCCTTTCTTGTGTGTTAGAGTCTAGGGCTTGCTTGGTAATTGGGTCGTCTCCCCAAATTGTTTAGGGGTTGTGTATGTGTCATTGTCTAGGGTTCTCGAGTCAGTCCCCTCCAACTGTTGTACTATATCACAATCCTTTGTTCGGTATGGATCACTTCTGTGTCCTCACCGGTGACTCTTTACCCATTGGGCTTCTTGAGGATGTGGCCCACCTTCCGCGACCACTCTTTCGGGGCATATCCAACCCCCGACCATTGCGGATGGTCAATCTCGCCCCTTCTCCTCACACTTGAGCCCAGACCAAGTTCGGGAGTTTTGGCCGCTGCTAAAGGCAAGTGCCCTCTATCCCACCCTCTCATAATTCTGCTCAGCAGGCGGCCTCCTATGTCCCTGCTGCCTCTACGCCGCACGTACCCTCCACTGTGGCGGATCCAACTCCCCTTTGTCCACGGGCTATTCACTTTTTCGAGCCCAGTTACTTTCCGGCACGGGAGGTTCGGCCCAAATCCCCTCCAGTCTCCTCATTTTATCAGGTCGAACCTACTTCTTTTCCCCGTGAGAGGTCCTACTCGTTGGAGCAATCCCGCTCCCTCATTCCCACTCACCACGCCACGTCTCCCTCTGACTTCCTTGCGGAGTGGACGTCTTTGAAGAGGGAACTTCATGACCTCCAGAGGCAATTGGACCCACGGAAGGCCGCCGATATCCCCTTCCTTCCTTCCAACACCTCCAGGTCCCACCCTAGTTGGAACTCCCTGTCTACCGATGATATTCTAGGGTAGGCGACCCCTATGTGCATCTCAAGGATTTTGTATATGAATCAGCCCCACATAAGTACGACCGCCACCTCATGGCGTACTTATTTCGTAAGTCATTGGATGGATCGGCCCTCGAGTGTTTTACTCTTTACCCCCTGAGGAAGCCGAGGATTTTCAAATTGTTCAAGAGAGATTTCTGCAGCAGTTTCAAGATTGGGTCGGACCCGAATATTCTTTTGTTGATTTAGTAGCTAAAAAGATGAAGCTCGATGAGGAATTTGCGGTCTACGTTGATAGATGGCGTGCCTTAGCTGCAAAGGTCCGCTGCCCAATGCCTGAGGAGGAAAATGTTAAGTTGATAATTGTCAATGCCACACCAACCTACCGACCATTTTAGCCATGAATGACATCACCACAATGCACCAACTATATAGCCGGGCCCGCTTCATTCAGACCCAACTTAAGGACTCACCCATCCATTCTATGTTTGAAACCCCAAAGTCCCATTATCCTAAGAAGCCATAAGGTCCTATCACCAAAGGGGTCCAAACCAATGAGCAAGTAGGTGCAGTCAATAATCCTCAGGGCCCGATAGGTAGGTCGACATTCAATCAGAAACCTCAGCAGCCATGGAACAACAAGCAACCACCACCTCAGACCCAGAACCCCCAACAAGACCAGCACCAATACAATCAGGTCCCTCCACCTCAAAACGACTATGCTCCTAGGAAACCAAATAGACCAAGAGAGCTTAATACCCTCCCCTTCCTGAGAGTTTGGCCGACAAAATTTTACAGCCCTTATGTCCCTTAATGCCCTTAGATTACCTCCCGAGAAGGCAAATTGGAACATGGCAGTAGATCAGATGAAGTATTGTGTGTACCACCGTCATCCGGCCATAATGTGTCGGATTGCTTCCAATTCAGGGACATCATATATGACCTCCACGAGCAAAATCAAACTGATTGGGCTGAAATGAAGAGGCTAATTCAGACATTGAGAGACCAACAGGGGCAGAGGTAGCAACAGCAGCAGTAAAGGCGACAGTAGTCACATCAACAACAACAATTCCAGCAGCAACAACAGTAGTTTCAACAACCATTCCAACAGTAGTACCAGCAACGACAACAACCACAACAACTAGCAAATGACCTCGGCATAATTCGCAATCCTATGCTGCAGCACCAGCCCGCTCCGAACCCCCAACCTGCTCCACCACCTCCTCCACCCGCTCAAGTCAACCCTGTCATCCACCAGCCACCACCCGCAGCCGCTTGGGCCTACAATGATGAGCATGAGGTAGGCCACCTCTTGGCTATTTCCCACACCACACCTACCTCCACCACACCCACCATTGCCACCATTACATCTCCACTCAACAACACCCCCGTCATACCACCCGTCACTCCATCACCTCTTAATATCCCATTCTCCCCTACGCCAGCACCCCTAATAGCCAATCCCTCCATCAGTGACACCACCCCACCTCCACTTCACCACAACCTCGCCCTACGGAGCGGGCGGATGTTCCACCGGATGTACCCCAATGCATCTGTGTCTTTGTCGGGTCAGCCGACCCAACATTCCAGTAGCAACCCACAGCAGCAACAAGATGTCGAGGAGATAGATCCAGTCCCGAGGACCCAATATGAGATATTGAAGCATCTGGACCAAACTCCAGCCAAAATATCTATCCTCGAGTTGATCAGAGGTCACAGACCCACCAGGATGCCTTAAGGGCCTTTCTGCAAAGGGTTATGGTAAATGAAGATATGAACCCCGACAATCTGCCCTTAGTCCTATCCATTGTTAACAAAGGACCGACAATTATCTTCACGGATGGTGAGCTAGCTCCCCCGGAAGCCAGGAGGATGCTTGTATGTGTGACTCTGACGATAAATAAGGTAGCTGTCGATGCCGCCTTGGTTGATACAGGGGGTCTATAAATGTGTGCCCTCTAAGCACTCTGCGGTCTTGCAACATTTCTAAGCGCCGCTTGCAGCAAACTCCCACTACTATAGTGGCTTATGATAATTCCCGACGAGCCTACCATGGCGTTGTTTCTTTACAAGCGGAATTAGGCCCGCTCGTGATGACTGTCGATTTCTATGTCCTTGACATTGACCCAACTTTCAAAGCCATTTTGGATCGCCCTTGGATCGAGGCATTAGGGGCAGCCCCCTCCACAACACACCAATGCTTGAAATTTCCTTTCCAAGGACGTATAGTCAAGGTAAAGAGTGCGGAAACTACTCATACTATGGAGGCCATTGAAAAACTCATGTCGGCGGTCTGGCCATTTAATAAGCCAATCATTTCTGTACTTGATGTGAATTATCCATGGGCTTACACCTTCTCCTCCGGCCACCAAACTGTGTCCCCATCATTGGCTGCTATCAAAAAGGGCATACCGTCAGACACCAAGGGCTGGAACATTATGTTCAAAATTGGCTACCAGTCTGGAAAGGGTCTTGGCACCCATCTCCAGGGGAGAACGCAGGTCATCGCTAGCTCAAAGCAAATCACAAGGCGTGGCCTAGGATATAAGGAAGAACTCAAGCCATGGACATCCATTTCATCTATTTCAAAGTCAGAGCAAGAGCCCCTCACTTGGATGTTATACGATCACTTTGTCAGAGGACCCATGCAACCAAGATACAACACCATTCTGACTGAAGCATATCAAGTTCTGGAGGCCTAGCGGCCCGGCAAGAAGAAGAAGACTGAAGAGGCAGAGGCAGAAGGGTCAGACTTAGAAGATTTAATATAAGCACTCAGTCTTTTTCCAGGATGGTGATCTCACACATCCCCCAGCAGTGGCAGAATCAGCAAGATCAGCGCCGAAAACCACCTCCAAGCAACAGTTGCTTGGGCACAGTGAAGATTTGAAGCATTGAATTCAATCAACCCGGTAGACGAGTTCTGGCCAGGGCATCCCCGGCCCCCTAATTATTCTGTGTTTTCGTCTTTGTTTCTAAATTTTCTTTCATCCCTCCTTCTCCACCCCTTATTCTTCAATTCTCCCCTGACGCTCTTAAAGCATTAGCCACTTCCTCACCCCATTTCATCCTCTCTTTTAATGGCACCGTTCTCTCCTTTTCCCGATGCTTTCGAATGTAGGGTAGTTTGTTTTCCTTCTTAGGTTCGTATGGGTCGTGTCTATTTCAAAAAAAAAAAAAACTTCTGCTCCTCCTCATTCTCCTCGACAATCAGACGACGATCCCCGTCTTCCATTCCCTTTCTCTGGACGGCAATCCCCGTCTTTCCTTTCCCCTTCGTCGGATGGTGATCCCCGTCCTTCCCCCTCCAAGCAGCAATCCCCGTCACTCCCCACTTTCAAGCTCTCAAACGGCGATCCCTATCTCCATGTTCCCCTACTCTTGACTGCGATCCCCGTCACCCGCACACTCCTTCTCCCTCTGACGGCGATCCCCGTCACCCCCCTGCTTTCCTCCTCGGCAGTGATCCCCGCCTTTCGCTCCTTCTTGTTCGAGCGGTGTTCCCCACTCATTGACCAGCATGGTCATTCTGAAAGATCTGGGTGAGGGACCTTCTATTCCCTTGTGCCCCAACTCTGCCGCAGCATGGTCCTTCTCCCTCTGACGGCGATCCGCATCACCCCCCTTCTTTCCTCCTCGATAGTGATCCCCGCCTTTCGCTCCTTCTTTTTCGAGCAGTGTTCCCCGCTCATTGACCAGCATGGTCATTCTGAATGATCTGGGTGAGGGAACTTCTGTTCCCCTGCGCCCCAACTCTGCTGCAGGCACCCTGAGCTCGAGTGGCCTACCTCTACCTCTAGACCCATTGGAGGCTCCCTACGGCTATGCTGCACCCCTTCCTTTCCCTTCCAATAAACCTCTGGACACTTCTCCAGAGCCCTCTGTAAATATCAACCCTAGTTTAAGTTCAAGGGTAGAATCTAGCAAGTCCCCGTCCCCATCTAGGAAGAGTAAGGGTAGTGGCATATCCCATAGATACTTAGTAGATCTGGTGCAAAGGTGTAGCACTCTTCTAGCTGTCGAAGAGTTCGTCCAAGAAGCAGTCATTCTAAACATAGAAGCTCAGCATGAAGAGGAGGGGCTAGATGATGGATTTGGAGTGTATGAAATCTTAGTTGAGGAGGACCCAGTGGATGAAGAAGACGGTGAAATAGAGGACGCTGTCGAGATGTATGCTAGTGGAATGAGGAGATTCGATGAACCTACATCGGCAGTTGACAAGCCCACCAAAGAGGTAAATATTGGGACAGAAGAAGAACCCATGCTCTTGACCATAGCTTCCAATCTCCCTCCCGAGGAAGAAGAGGCGCTCATAGAAATGCTAAGGGAGTACAAGGACTCTTTTGCCTGGTCGTACGATGACATGTCCGGCATTGACCCCGAGTAGTGGAACATAGGTTGATCTTGAAGCCAGGGGCAATAGCCGTTAAATAAAAATTAAGACGATTCCCCCTACATGGTTTTAAAGATGAAGGAGGAGATCGATAAACTACACAAGGCTAAGTTCATTCGTGTAGTCCTCTATCCTTGGGATGGCTACATAGTCCCGGTAATGAAGAAGGACGGAAGAGTGTGAATCTGTATTGACTTCCGGGACTTGAATAGGGCATATCCAAAGGACGATTTCCCATTACCTCACTTGGATGTTTCTAATTGATAACACCGCTGGATTCGAAATCCCTCATTCATGGATGGTTACTCAGGATATAATCAAATATGTCTACCCCAGAGGACCAAGAGAAAACTTCCTTCACCACGCCCTGGGGAACTTATTGCTATGTGTCATGTCGTTTGAATTAAAGAATGCGGTGCCACTTATCAAAGGGCAATGTTAGCAATCTTCCATGATATGATTCATATTGATGTTGAGGTTTACGTGGATGATATTGTGGTGAAGTCTCAGACCCGAAGTGAACACTCCTCTGTGCTTGCCAAAGTGTTTCGACTCGCACAAGAGTATCAACTAAAGATGAATCAAAGAAGTGCGTATTTGGGGTTTCCACAGGAAGCTATTAGGGTTCATAGTCAGCAAGCGGGGGATTCAATAGACCCGAACAAGGCCAAGGCAATAAACAAGATGCCTCCCCTAGAACATATCTGAGCTTCGAGGACTAATTGGTCTATCTATAGTTCATAAGGAGATCATATATCTCAACATTCTCAAAGATGTCGTCCTTTCTATGAACCTGTTAAAGGAGGAGTCAAATCGAATGGAATGATAAGTGCCAAGACGCCTTCGATGAGCTCAAGAGGTATCTTATGAATCCGCCCGTGCTGTAGGCGCCTGTCCCAGGAAAACCCCTTATTCTATATCTGTCAACCTTGAGGACTCCCTAAGAGCTTTCCTTGCACAACATGATGATTCTAGCAAAGAAAGGGTAGTCTACTACCTATCTAGGCTCTTCAATTCCTCCGAGCTCAAGCTCACCACAATGGAGAAAACATGTGCAGCTCTAGTGTGGGTAGTGCAGAAATTGAAGCACTACATCTAGCCATCCGTGAGTTTGATTTCTAGAATGGATCCTATTAGGTATCTCCTGGGGAAGCCTGTCCTCGCCAATAGATTGGCACGTTGGCAGAGCTTCTTGTCTCAATTCGATATCACCTTTGTAGTTCAAAAGGCTATAAAAGGGTATGCCATCGCTGAGCACCTTGATCACCTTCCTCTTCCTCATAGTGACATGGTTCAGAAGAATTCCCTGATGAAAACCTGTCACTCATCTCTCACGAGCCCTTCTGGTCACTCCATTTCGATGGAGCTCTCAACTCTAGGGGACGGGGCATAGGTGCTGTCTTGCTCACCCCAGAAGGTATCACCATTCCACTGGCCTATCAACTCCAATTCCCTGCCACCAACAATGTCTCTGAGTACGAGGCTCTCCTAGCTGGTTTAAAACTCGTCAATCTCTTAGGCGCGTGTCATCTCAAGATCATAGGAGACTCTCACTCGTCCTTTGGCAGGTCCTTTCTACTTATCGCACTCGTGACCCTAAACTCAAGCCTTATCAAGATTTGGTCACTCTCATAGCCAAGCATTCCGCAAGCTCATCTACATTCACACTTCTCGCTCTCAGAACATCCTGGCCGATGCCCTGGCATCTCTGGCCTCATCTCTCTCCTTCCCTCTCAGCCGCAGTGCTGAGACTATCATTTTCCAGAGGTTAGAAGCACCCTCTGTAGATGCCATTTTTCCGTTCCCCATTTTTTAGGGGAGAACGACGAAAGCGGCCCATAAAGAGGGGGGATAAAAATGTAAAACTGTAAAGGTGAAATGTGTGTGGAATGTGTGGTGTGTGGATATGAAGTGTGAAAAGTGTAAAATAAAGAAAAAGAAACGTGATCGCCAGGCACGCGAGGGTGTCGAATGGAGACGCACGACGAGGGGTGCAGGATGGAAGGAGTGATCGCAAGCGTACCTTTTTAGCGGGGAGATTGCGCGGGGGATGATGTGGGTTCTATCTTCCTCTACGAACATGGCCGGCCGCGGTAGAGGGCATTTCCTCATTCGATTACCCTGACAAAATACAAAGAATATGAAAAGGGATTAGTCACATAAGGCGTGTAGTATACAAATCATAAGATAAAGAATGGAAAGAATAACATGGGGGAGGACTCACCGTGTAGTGGTTTTAAACCCCTAAAATGTAGGTGTGTGTGTATGCATGCATGTGTGTGTAAAAGAAGTAAAATGGGCCACGTGGGGCCCGGAGGAGATAAATGCAAAGATAGGAAAAGGGAAGGGGGTGCTTCCCCAAACGTTGGTGCGGCGTGACGGGCCGTTGCCGGTTGGACGGAGAGGAGGAAGACGTCGTCCGCCTCGCTCCGGTACACGTGGACTGCAGGGACGCCGGCTCCGAGGGATGGAATGGATGGCGCGACGTGGAAGGTAGCTCGGAGTCGAGGTAGGAATTCAGCAGAGCTTCGCCGCTTCGTGGAACCCCCCTAAACAAATGACCTTCGGGTCCAATTTATAGGCAACAGATCTTGAATCGCGTCCAAACAGGAAGCTGCGATTATGAATTGAATCATGTCCGGGCGGCAGGCCGCGATTAAGAAAGTCAAACCGATGTTACGGGCACATGATGGCGGAGCCTCAGCTATGCTTGGAATCATGTCGGGTCAGGCCGCGACGACTTGGAACGCGGCGGCTTGGCCCGACGCGATTACAACTCGCGTGATTCCGAGGCAATCGGCTCATAAATGCACTGTCTGCTAATAGGATGTCGAATTTGACCTTCTGAATCGCATCTGCTGACAAGGACGCGATTCCAATTAGATCATGTGCCAGATAAATGCCTTGGCTTCATCGTCCGCGACCGAACCACATTTGAAACGAAGGGGAAGCACCGAGAAAGAATGGGTAAGATCCAAAAATATTGGGAAAACACTCTTGCAAGGCAAAAATAGGGCCATTTGTGGCATCGAATTCGCGTGTCTACACTCTCCACTCAGGATCCTTGGTTCAATAACCACAAAAGCTCTTAGTCTTGAAGGAAGAGAGAAGAGAAGCGAAGGAAGTAATGCTTGTGGAGCTAGGAGAAATGATGGAGGAAGAAAGGCCATGGTACCACGAGATCGAGCAATACTGCAAGGACGATACCTTCCCAGAGGAAGCTGAAGATAGGAGAGCCATCCGTAGAGCGGCGCTAAGGTATACCATTGTTGGAGAAGTGTTGTATAGACGCGCTCTAAATGGAATGCTCCTCAAATGCTTGTATGACGAAGAAGCTTGGAAGGTAGTGGAAGGAGCCCACTCCAGTGAGTGTGGAGGGCATGTGAATAGCCAAATGCTAGCTAAGAAAATTCTTAGGCAGGGCTATTACTGGCTAACCCTAGAAGAAGACTGTGCCATCTACGTCCGTAGATGTGTCAAGTGCCAGCTCCATACCGATAAAATCCATGCTCCATCTTCCTCCTTACATCCGTTATCTTCCCCTTGGCCATTCTCCATGTGGGCCTTTGATATCATTGGACCTCTTGGTGATCTTAATGCTCAAATCAAACTGAAATCTTTCATTCTTACTGCTGCTACTGAGTACTTCACCAAGTGGGCTGAAGCAGAAGCATTTGCAGAAATCAAAGGTTCAACTGTGTGCCGTTTCATCATGAAGAACATCATCTCGCGGTTTGGAGCGCCAAGCGGCATCGTCACCGACAACGGACCCCAGTTCATATCTCAAGAGCTTCAGGACCTATGTAAGAAATTCAACATTTCTCTGCATTATTCGTCTCCATATTATCCGCAGGGCAACGGTCAAGCCGAAGCCACAAACAAAACACTTTTGAAAATTTTAAAGAAAACTTGTGAGTCTCATAAATTCGTTGATTGGTCTGAGAAATTTATTGAGGCTCTATGGGCCTACCGTACCTCCGTCCGCACGCCCACAGGGCAAACTCCCTTTTCACTTGCTTATGGGATGGAGGCAGTATGTCCACATGAGATCCTCATTCTTTCGCCAAGGGTACAGCTGGACAAAGAACTAACCTCGATGAATGTCGAAAGACATGCTTACACAACTAGAACTCCTAGACGAGCGGCGTTTGGCCGTGAACGATCATGTACTTTCGTATCAAAATAGACTCTCAAGATCTTTTCAAAAAAAATGATTGAACGCAAATTTCAAGAAGGAGACATGGTCTTAAAGCGAATTTTCATAAAATCTGGAGGTCCTAGGTCGAAATTACAAGCAAATTGGGAAGGGCCTTACGTCATCAAGGATGTGTATCCTAGGAACGCATATAGGCTAGTAAATGCCGAGGGTGAGGAGCTCTCTCACCTGTGGAATGGGTTGTACCTTAAAAGATTCTACCCTTAATAAAAGATTTTTGATAGTGGTGCCATTTTGCAAAGGAACGCTAGCTGTTGTGAGTCTCACATCTGTCTTATTGCTGTCAAGTACCCCCGGGTTCGGTCAACACACACAACACGGCAACCCGCGGTCAATTTCCCTTAGACACATGTGTTCCTACTTAGCCCTAGTGTAGGAAAGCGAAGGTCTTTTCTTTTCCTACTCGGACAAGGTCTAAGGGCAAAAGGACGCTGACTTGTAGACAAATGAGATTGTACAAAGAGATATGTACATGCTAAAAGAAAGCGATAATCTAAAAATACAAAAAAATAGATGTACATATCGCTTTCTTTTAGCATGCATTATTTCCGTTTACTTTCCTCCTATTTAATAAGGCTCAACCCCTTGACTATTACGAAGTTAAAGTCATTCCTTGCTTAATGCAAGGGGCTGAGCTAAAGAGCAGTTCTAACATGTTTTACTAAGTGTACAGGGGCAGAACCTCTTGAACAATGCAATGATGTACTCACTTTCCTCTCTCTCTCTCTCACGCGCTCACTCGGATCTCTTCTCTCACTCGTGTCAATCACAATTTGTTCATTCAATCACAAATATTGGCACAAAGGTAAAAGATTCACTAAGATAAGCATCATGTACAAAGATAAGGGGGAGATGGCTCACAAGCTCCTCACTGTCCACCGCCACTCTCCCCAGATCCCTCCTGCCTATCGGGTGGGGGTAGCATCTCGCCCCCACCCCTAGCACTCTTAGCACTCATCTCTCCGGCTAGGCGTCTCTCCTCCTCCTCGTTCCTCCGACTACTGGAGGAACCAGCAAAATACTGCCTAACTGAGGCGCCACTCGCCCCACTCGCCCCGCTACTGCTCCTGCTCCTGCTCCGAGCAGCCTGGCTCATCATCGCCATGCAACTCCGGAGCTCCTGGACCAAGGACTGCTACACGGCTAGGTTAGTGCGCAGTCGCGCCAGCTCTGCCGGGTCCACGGACGATCCCTGCGCACTAAGTGTTGCCAGCTCCCTCGTCAGCTCGCCCACCTGTGACACCGACACCTCCACCTGGATGCGCCACCGGGCTGTCTCCACTGCTGCAGTCTCCGCCTCTGTGCGCCATCGGGTCACCTCCGCTGATGATGGCCCCGCCTGTGTGCGCAGCTGGTCCGCCTCTGCTACCACCGTCTCCACTTGGAGGCGCCACTGGGCGATCGACGTTGCCGCCGCATCGGCCTGCTCTCGCCAGTGGGTCGCCTGACCGGTGGCGGTCCTCAACTCTGTCACCTATGAGAAGTATGTTAGTGCCAAATCTAAATCAAATTCAATTCAGGTCTATGTCACACTTACCCTCTCTGCCAGCTCCGTCTCCACCTCCTAGGCCCTCCTCAACGCACCACCCAGTCGATCCTCTAGATCTAACTGGGAGGTCTCTACTGCCGTCCGGGATGAGGATGCACCGGCCTGTGTCATCCTCACCTTCTCCAACTCCGCATGCTGCACATACAACACTTGTTAATTCCTCAATAAGCTGAAATTATTAGTAAGCTACTGAAGTCTGAGTAAGTACTTACCAGCTGCTCTGTCTCTCTCCGAGCTGCTTCCTAATCCTGCACGGTGGAGTGCAACAGGGCCTGGAGCGAGGCGATCTGCCCTGCCACGTCCACCAGCAAATCATCAAACTATGTTAGATCCAACTAAGTTATAGAACAATTCACAAGGTCTGGAGTTAGAAGTTTATTTGTCGTCTCGTGCCCCTGTAGACCCTCGCCCCATACTTCAAGGCAAAAGACTACAGGTACGTGTCATTTGACTC
The DNA here is from genome assembly GCA_014218235.1 of Colocasia esculenta. Classification (NCBI taxonomy): domain Eukaryota; kingdom Viridiplantae; phylum Streptophyta; class Magnoliopsida; order Alismatales; family Araceae; genus Colocasia; species Colocasia esculenta. Next base: position 132,077,385 of record CM024762.1, on the reverse strand, counting down.
GGCGTTGGACCACTCATCTGACTCAGTGCTCCCAATCTGCAATCTACTCGCAGGCCCTCTCGCGCCAGTCTATGGTGTCATGGAGCCCCTGGAAGCTCCGGCCAGACCTAGGGGTCCGGCCTCGACTGGGGAACTCCACGACACTCTGACAGAGGCCGAGGGACCTCTAAGTTAGATGTAGGTCGAGAGGTAGCACGAGGTTGAGAGCATGGACCCACAGTGCCCTACCAAAGTAGGGACAGGCCTACACCAACCAAGGCTGTCCCTCATCCCCCACCCTCCAGATACGGTTGCCACACCACCTGCACATCAAAGCACATTTGATCAGTAACCAAGCAGTTAATCAAATCAACTTGAACTAAGAGAGAGGGTAGATACTCACATCTAGCTGAGGGTAGACGTCTATCGCATCCTGGATGGATGCCAACTGCTCCTCCAGAGGGTGCGTGTCTCGGCACGACACCCAGCGCCGAGCTAAGGGCACGAGGCCCGGTCGTTCCAGCCCCCTCCTCAGGCCGGGGAGGTGGAGATAGGTCCAGACCTGCATGAATACGAAGCCACAGTCAAATCACAGTTTAATATAAAGGCAGTTTAGGTAAAGAGGCAAGAGGAAGAGAAGTGTACCTAAAGGAAAGGGAAGAAGCCACTTATCGACGTCTGCCGGTCGGAGCAGCCCAAGATGTCGAACTGATGCGCCAGGAAAGCAGCTCCCCATACGTAGCCCCCCACCTGGTCCAAGTCCTCTAGCAGTGGCAGGAACTGGCAGTGGATTGCGTCGCCCCTCGTAGCAAACAAAAGTCTGCCCAGGAAGAAAGTAAGGAAGCGACGCAGGTCCAAATCTGCCTGCGCTCCCGGCTCGTCGGCTAGGGTCTCTCGGCATCCCCGCACCAGCCTGTCTAGCTGCTCGTCCACCGTCTCGGCCACCTCCCTATCCCGTCTAAACAAGCCTAAACTCTCCTACAGATCTATCCTAGGGATGAGAGAGGACCTAGGACCTACAGTCAAGTCTAGGAGCCTGCGTGCTATCCCCTGGTAGCATGGGTAGGTGAACCACTCACTGGAAGTCTATACACCCTCAATCCCGTGATGCGACTCACATCCTCCAAGTTGGGATCATGTGTCCCCATGGAAACAAGAAGGCATTCGCCTCCGTGTCCCACCTACTGCGCAGGCCTGGGTAAGAGGGGCATCCTCCCTCATCCGCTCCATCTTTAGCACCTCCCCAAACCCCATGTCATCTAGTCGCTCCTTCTGGAAGCCTGGGAGGGCCAGTAGATAGCCAGTACAAGAGCCACGAGATCCAGGCCCTCATCTCACCCTGCAAGCATAGAATGAGCAATAGGTCAGTTTAGGCATACTTTGTTTGGTTTCTCGGCTGAGGTCGCACCGGCCCGGTGGGCCGCGACCTTGTCGCGATGCTCCGATGCATCGCGACATGATCACGCACCACACTGGAGGTAGCACCGGTCGGGGTTGTAAAGGACCAACGCTTTGTCGCCAATCAGTCGTAGAGCCAAGCCAATGCGCTGAGGGAGGCGGATCATCTTGTTTGTGGAGAAATCTCGGGCACATTCGAACCGCTTCACTATCATGTCTTGAAGGAAGAAATCCTCCACTCCTTCAACCCCTTGATCATCGCTGTCAAGCACCATACCTGGGTAGTCATATGAAGTGGAGCACTGACGAAGGCGGCGGGTGATGAAGCAATGCTCATGCACTTGACGAAGGATCATCCGTTCCTTGAAGTTTATATGCATCCCCATCCAGCACTCAGAGCGACCACAGAACTGAAGAAAGGACCTCCAGTACTACAGAGGATGTCACATAGAGGTACCAGGACAGCCCAGGAAATGCTCATACCTTCCCACGCACAGCGAATGGCGCTTAGGTTCTGTGACGGCCCTCGTTGTTCAGACCCGTTAACCCAATAACGTGCCTAACACGAGTCCGCCTCCCGCGATCAGGCCGAAGCCTCGCAAGGGATATCAAACTACTAGTCCGTAGGAATATAAAGGAACCAACTCAAATATATATAAGATTTGCCAATCTCACAAATATTTATTAGAAATGTACATAGCCATAGCACAACTGTAACCAAACTACAACAACAACCTGGGGCATACCCCGAGGTGTACAACAGAAAAGTAAATTACACTGCCGGTGGTGCAGACCCTCCGCTACGGTGCGGCTCAGAACTAGACGACGGGTGTGAGGTCTCCTGCTCTCCCTCACCTGAAAGAGTAGGGGGGTGAGCCTCTCGAGTCACTGGCTCAGTAGGGAAACTCCCTAGAAACCGAGCAAACCAACACAAATAGTAAAGCAGGAGATTACACTAACAATTCATAGAACTACATAGCAGGATATAAAACTGTAAATACCACTTGCCGCTTAACAGAAACCAATAATGATAAATAAACGGCAAACCCAAACAAGTGTACGAGCTACAGTAGGAAAACGCCTCACTCGGGCCACGTGGACTGGCTCGCGACACCAGCTACTGACCCGGACAAACAACACAGGACTACCTCTCAGTCTCGCAGCCACGGACGGAAGGTCCAGCTGCCGCTCCACTAAACCAGTACAAAGAACTGTGGAGTCCAACTAAACCACCACAACCTGCAGGTCACACACCCCGCAGGCCCATGCCTGGCACCTTTAGGGACTCTGGCCCGAGCTCCCTAAAGTGAGGCACTGGAAAACAGGACTAGCTGGGGCCCAGTACGTCTACTGGTGTCCGTCTCCCCCAACTACGAGCGCGCTACAAGCGACAACACAACAAACTCTCTCTAGTCGCTGTCCCACTGCCGTCTTTCCCTCAGCCGGACGTACTACTCAGCACAAGAGTGAGGGTGTCCAGGAAGACGACAAAACCTCGACGGTACTCAGTACCGGGACAAGCCCCGAGCACACACGTGCCTGGCTCACACAAAACCTGGGGCTCCCAACTGAAGAGGTATCCACGGTAGGCGTCAAACTACACGCCACGTACACGGAAACCACGTGCACAACGCACAAGCCACGTGAAACCTCCACGTAAACCACGTGAACACCACGCCGACCACACACACCACACGCTCCCCGAGCGTTGAGAGTGCCAATGCACCTCTTACCATTACCGCACAATACACATACGATAATCCGATAATATTACACTAGCATACCTATGCATAGAACAACCTCGGCTGTGATCGCGACGGGGTTTAGTGTCGCCTTCAGAACGCGACAGCTCGATATGTCGCCTTTAAAAACAAGAACGCGACGTATCGTTCTGTCGCGACATTGTCGCGACGCCCAGGTTTGTCGCCTTCACAGGCGCAAACCCTAATCCGGAATCCATCATCCGATCACCCCCAAAACCCCTATAATCTATGGTTTCCATTCCATTTACATGCTTTAATGTGTTCCTACACATGCTATCTACTGTTTAGAGAGCTAGAAACACATCATTCACAACACACGAGCAATCCACGGATCAAACACGGGAAATCTCCCTACCTTCGCAAAGCAGGCGAAGTACGGAGCCCACACGACGTTTCCCCCGCTCCACGCAGCGTCCTCGCGGCGAGAACACGTCAAACTAAGTTCCAACAAGTCGAGTCGCCCAGAAATCCTCCAACACAACCCCCTGGCCGAGCAGAGCTCATGTGAGCTCTGTTCTGCCGGGGTTCTATAAAAACACTTCACAGTTAAGAACGCGACGCCAACTGTGTCGCGACCTGAACGCGACACACTAGTCCGTCGCCTTCAATAAGTCGACGTCAGCAAGCTCGCCCTATGCGCAACACGTGGCGCGCATGCAGACGAAGACCAAAAACAGCGGTTTCATGAACGCGACGCCCTGGGATGTCGCGTTCAAAACGCGACGCCCTTCACTGTCGCGTTCACAGACAGTGAATCAGTGAGCACTTTGGGCCCAAATCTCCGGCCCACAGAGCCTCACCACCTGCGGAAAACACCTGCTACACACGTCATTGGCCACACACTGGCCTCCATACACACAGGAAGACGATCCGAACGGCCGGAACGTCACATTACTATCACCTAAAAGAAATTTCGTCCTCGAAATTTAAAACAAAAATTGAACACCGAAAACTTTTTAATTCAATCTATATAACACTATCACCTAAAAGAATTAAAACTTACTCAAACAAGTATGGATACGCTTTCATCATTTCTTCTGCTAATTCCCATGTATCTTCTCCACCTTGTCTGTTTTCCCATCTGACTTTCACTAATTCAATCTCTTTATTCCTGAGCTTCTGAGTTCTGTGGCCTGTAATCTGCACTGGATATTCCGGCATTGTCATGTCGGGCTTCAGATCATCTTTTGATAACTGACAACTTGGGATGGATCTCTGATATATTTCTCAACATTGAGACATGAAACACATCATGTGCATCAGTGAAATCTGCTGGCAAATCTAACTTGTAAGCTGCTTCACCCATTCTTTCTTTTATCTGGAATGGCCCGACATATCTTGGGCTCAACTTGCCTTTCTTACTGAACCTCAGCACGCCTTTAGTAGGAGAAACCTTTAGAAATACATAGTCACCAACTTCAAATTGCAAAGGTCTACGTCTGACGTCTGCATAGCTTTTCTGACGGCTCTGGGCTGTTTTCAATTTTTCTTGAATAAATTTTACTGTCTCTGCACATTGTCGAACTAACTCTGGACCCAAAACTTGTCTTTCTCCTACTTCATGCCAGTTTAGTGGTGATCTACACGGTCTACCATATAAGGCTTCATATGGTGCCATCTCAATACTTGCATGGTAACTGTTATTATAAGCAAACTCAACCAATCCCAAGTGGCGCTCCCAAATACCTCCCCACACCAAACAGCAAGCTCTTAGCATGTCTTCAAGTGTCTGGATTGTCCTCTCTGTCTGCCCATCTGTTTGTGGATGATATGCTGAACTGTACCTTAACTCTGTACCGACGACTCTCTGCAAACTCCTCCAAAAACCTGAAGTAAAACGAGGATCTCGATCTGAAACAATGGTGATTGGAATACCATGTAAAGGCACAATTCTTTCTACATACAGCTTGGCTAATCTGTCCACTGACCATGTCATACTGACCGGTAACAACCTACAAACCTTAGTTAATCTGTCCACAAATACCCAAATTGCATTGTGACCTGATGATCTGGGCAAACCAACAATAAAATCCATCGCTATATCATCCCACTTCCATTGTGGAATGGGTAGTGGCTGCAACAATCCTCCTGGCTTCTGGTGTTCTGCTTTAATTTGCTGGCATACTGCACATCTTGCAATAAACTCTGCAATTTCTCTCTTCATATTCGGCCACCAAAAATGTTTCTTCATATCTTGATACATCTTTGTGCTGCCTGGGTGGATGGTATACCTTGATCTGTGAGCCTCTTCTAAAACTCTTTGTTTGATTTCTGCATCTGCTGGAACATATAGTCGACCTTTGAGTTAACCACACTGTCGTTCCCAAAAGTCACTTCTTCCATTCTTATAATATCTGCTAAACTATTATCTGCTCTCTGCGCCTCCACTATTTGCTGGTATAAAGACGGCTCCACTGCACTGGTTGCTAATATTGCTCTGCGCTGACTACTCGGCACATATAAGGAATTTTCCGCCACATCTTCATACAATTTCCATTCTCTGATCATAAGTTGATTCATAACCGCTTTTCTACTTAGTGCATCTGCTACTACATTAGCTCTGCCTGGATGATATGCTAAACTAAAGTCATAATCTTTTAAATATTCCATCCATCGGCGCTGCCTTAAATTCAAATCCTTCTGAGAGAAAATATACTTTAAACTCTTATGATCAGTAAATATTTCAAATCTTTCACCATACAAATAATGCCGCCAAATCTTCAATGCAAAAACAACCGCTGCCAGCTCTAAATCATGGGTGGGATAATTCTCTTCATGTTTCTTTAATTGCCTGGAGGCGTAGGCTACCACCTTGCTGTGCTGCATCAAAACTGCACCCAATCCTCTCTTGGATGCATCTGTAAACAAAACAAATCCGCCACTACCTGACGGTATTTCTAACACTGGTGCTGAAGTCAACCTTTTCTTTAATTCTGCAAAACTGCGTCTGCATTCTGAGGACCACACAAAAGGAACCCCTTTTCTTGTCAACCTAGTCATAGGGGCTGCTATTTTGGAAAAATCTTGAATAAATCTTCTGTAATAACCTGCAAGACCCAGAAAACTCCTGATCTCAGACACTGTCCTCGGTTCTTCCCATTTCATTACTGCCTCAACTTTAGCGGGATCCACTGCAATACCTTCACCTGATATTACATGACCCAGAAACTGAATTTCCTTCAGCCAAAATTCACATTTACTGAACTTGGCAAATAGCTGGTGATCCCTCAATATCTGCAAAGTAACCCGCAAGTGCGCTGCATGCTCCTCTTCTGATGCTGAGTAAACCAGTATATCATCAATAAATACCACTATGAACTGATCCAAATACGGATGAAATATTTGGTTCATCAGATTCATAAAAGCTGCTGGTGCATTAGTTAACCCAAATGGCATCACAACAAACTCATAATGCCCATATCTGGTGCGAAAAGCGGTCTTCTCAATGTCTTCTTCTCTAATTCGCAATTGATGATATCCTGACCTCAAATCTATCTTAGAAAATACCTTGGCTGATTGCAACTGATCAAACAGATCATCAATTCTAGGAAGAGGATACTTGTTCTTAATTGTAACTTTATTCAACTGCCTGTAGTCTATACACATCCTTAAGCTGCCATCTTTCTTTCTAACAAATAATACTGGCGCTCCCCACGGTGACTGACTGGGCCTGATAAAACCTTTTTCTATCAGCTCTTGCAATTGCTTCTTCAATTCTTTCAACTCTGCTGGTGCCATTCTATAAGGTGCTTTAGAGATCGGTAAACTGCTTGGCTGCAATTCTACGGTAAAATCTACTTCTCTGTGCGGAGCTAGCCCTGGCAACTCTTCTGGAAATACATCTGCAAATTCTCTGACCACTGGCACTGAATCTACAGACTTACTAGACTCAACTAGACTAGCTGACGCAAGGTAAGCTACACATCCCGCATTAATCAACTTTTTAGCTCTAAGTGCAGAAATAATAAACTTGGGAGTGTAAAAAGGCATACCTTGGAATTCAAACACTTCACCACTGGGTCTGCAAAACCTGACTCTCTTTTTCCTGCAATCAACCATGGCCCCATAGGCTTCTAACCAGTCCATACCCAGTATCACATCATAATCTTTCAATGTCAAAACATATAACCTTGCTGGCATCTGATTTCCATGAATAACTAACGGGACCTCTTCTAGAAAACTGGAAGTAAGCATATATCCTCCTGAAGGAATCTCTACCACTAACTCACAGGACCTTTCTTCTAAAGGATGTACTATACTATCCAGAAAATCTTCGGAAATAAACGAATGCGAAGCACCCGGATCAATTAACACTCTAGCAGTAAAATCAAAGAAAGGTAATATACCTTCAATGAGATTGGATGCCTCCGCCTGTGCTCGGGTGATTGCCATCACTCGGCCCCGTCCTCCTCTCTGGTACGGTACACCTCTGCCCTGCTCTGCTGACCGCTGAAAGGGCTGCTGCTGCTGGGTCCCTCTACCATAAGTCTGCTCTCGAGGATACGGACAGTTCCTCGCTAAATGTCCTGGCTGCCCACAATTATAACATCTGAAAGTTGGGTATGCCGTAGGCTGCCCTGCCGTACTTTGCTGAGATTCCTCTGGAACCGGTGGCCTGTAGCCACGACCCTGCTGAAAACCTCCCTGCTGAAAGCCCTGCTGCCTGCCTCTACCACGGCCTCCTTGGAAGAATTTCTTGATCTGCTTGCCCCACTTTGCTATTCCAGATGACGAAGAAGCTCCGGAAGGTGCTTTCCCCTTACTGATTCCTCCTGACGGTGTGGATGCCGAAAGCTGCCTGAGCCTAAACCACCTGTCTGAGACTGCCCCTGCCTGGCCCTAACAGTCCTCTCAAGTATTGCTGCTCGCTGTGCTGCCTCTTCCACTGTTCTACACATTAGTGGAATCACCGCATCCTGTAATTCTGCCCTCAGACCTCGGATGAAGTACTCCACCATCATGGTATTGTCAGTTACCACATATGGGGCGTACCTACTCAAGGCCATGAACCTCATCTGATATTCAAGCACCGAGAGATTCCCTTGCTGGAGTGTCCTAAACTGCTCCCTCTTCATCTGCTGGATCTGTATTGGGAAGAAAGAATCATTAAAAACTGACAAAAATTCTGACCATGTGATAGTGTCCTCCGTTCTGCCTGTAAAAACTGTCTGCATCTTTAGCCGCCACCATTCTTGCGCAAATCCTCGTAGCTGGTATGCTGCAAGAATCACTCTATCTTCCTGGGGACACCTCATTATCGCAAATACCCTCTCAATCTCATGTATCCAATGCTCTGCTGTATCCGGGTTGGGGCCTCCTGAGTATGTAGGGGGCTGCAACCTCAAAAACCGCTCCACAAGTACTGTAGTCTCCTCTCCGATAGCTGACCTCGCTGGAACTGCCGGGTGTATAGGTACTACAGAAGGTACCTCTACTCCGGATGGTGGTGGAACTGGGGCTACTGGCACTGCCTCCTCTGGAAGTGGTGGTACTGCTGCCGCTGGCTGCACCGGTGGCTGCTGGTCTAATCTCATCCTTATATCTGTCAGGCTTTCCCAAATTCTCTCTATCATTCTCTGCGTAGGGTCCTCTCCTGACCCCTCCCCAGTCTCTCCTTTCTGCCATTCCTAATTCTGCACAAGCATAATTTCATCGACACAACATACGATAAATTAATACAAAACCAAGGTCGCTACCAGCAGTGGGTTACAATAGAGACATGGCTATGCAATTTCCAATTCCTTTATATCCATACGGACCTTGCTCTGATACCAACTGTGACGGCCCTCGTTGTTCAGACCCGTTAACCCAATAACGTGCCTAACACGAGTCCGCCTCCCGCGACCGGGCCGAAGCCTCGCAAGGGATATCAAACTACTAGTCCGTAGGAATATAAAGGAACCAGCTCAAATATATATAAGATTTGCCAATCTCACAAATATTTATTAGAAATGTACATAGCCATAGCACAACTGTAACCAAACTACAACAACAACCTGGGGCATACCCCGAGGTGTACAACAGAAAAGTAAATTACACTGCCGGTGGTGCAGACCCTCCGCTACGGTGCGGCTCAGAACTAGACGACGGGTGTGAGGTCTCCTGCTCTCCCTCACCTGAAAGAGTAGGGGGGTGAGCCTCTCGAGTCACTGGCTCAGTAGGGAAACTCCCTAGAAACTGAGCAAACCAACACAAATAGTAAAGCAGGAGATTACACTAACAATTCATAGAACTACATAGCAGGATATAAAACTATAAATACCACTTGCCGCTTAACAGAAACCAATAATGATAAATAAATGGCAAACTCAAACAAGTGTACGAGCTACAGTAGGAAAACGCCTCACTCGGGCCATGTGGACTGGTTCGCGACACCAGCTACTGACCCGGACAAACAACACAGGACTACCTCTCAGTCTCGCAGCTACGGACGGAAGGTCCAGCTGCCGCTCCACTAAACCAGTACAAAGAACTGTGGAGTACAACTAAACCACCACAACCTGTAGGTCACATACCCTGCAGGCCCATGCCTGGCACCTTTAGGGACTCTGGCCCGAGCTCCCTAAAGTGAGGCACTGGAAAATAGGACTAGCTGGGGCCCAGTATGTCTACTGGTGTCCATCTCCCCCAACTACGAGCGCGCTACAAGTGACAACACAACAAACTCTCTCTAGTCGCTGTCCTATTGCCATCTTTCCCTCAGCCGGACGTACTACTCAGCACAAGAGTGAGGGTGTCAGGAAGACGACAAAACCTCGACGGTACTCAGTACTGGGACAAGCTCGAGCACACACGTGCCTGGCTCACACAAAACCTGGGGCTCCCAACTGAAGAAGTATCCACGGTAGGCGTCAAACTACACGCCACGTACACGGAAACCACGTTCACAACGCACTAGCCACGTGAAACCTCCACGTGAACACCACGCCGATCACACACACCACACGCTCCCCGAGCGTTGAGAGTGCCAATGCACCTCTTACCATTACCGCACAATACACATACAATAATCCGATAATATTACACTAGCATACCTATGCATAGAACAACCTCGGCTGTGATCGCGATGGGGTTTAGTGTCACCTTCAGAACGCGACAGCTCGATATGTCGCCTTTAAAAATAAGAACGCGACGTATCATTCTGTCACGACATTGTCGTGACGCCCAGGTTTGTCACCTTCACAGGCGCAAACCCTAATCCAGAATCCATCATCCAAATCACCTCCAAAACCCCTATAATCTATGGTTTCCATTCCATTTACATGCTTTAATGTGTTCCTACACATGCTATCTACTGTTTAGAGAGCTAGACACACATCATTCACAACACATGAGCAATCCACGGATCAAACACAGGAAATCTCCCTACCTTCGCAAAGCAGGTGAAGTACGAAGCCCACACGACATTTCCCCGCTCCACACAGCGTCCTCGCGACGAGAACACGTCAAACTAAGTTCCAACAAGTCGAGTCGCCCAGAAATCCTCCAACACAACCCCCTTGCCGAGCAGAGCTCATGTGAGCTCTGTTCTGCCAGGGTTCTATAAAAACACTTCACAGTTAAGAACGCGACGCCAAACTGTGTCGCGACCTGAACGCGACACACTATTCCGTCGCCTTCAATAAGCCAACGTCAGCAAGCTCGCCCTATGTGCAACGCAACACGTGGCGCGCATGCAAACGAAGACCAAAAACAGCGGTTTCATGAACGTGACGCCCTGGGATGTCGCGTTCAAAACGCGACGCCCTTCACTGTCGCGTTCACAGACAGTGAATCAGTGAGCACTTTAGGCCCAAATCTCCGGCCCACAGAGCCTCACCACCTGCGGAAAACACCTGCTACACACGTCATTGGCCACACACTGGCCTCCATACACACAGGAAGATGATCCGAACGCCGGAACGTCACAGGTTTGATGCAGAGAGAAGATGGCACTGTGCGGGGAAGAGGATGATGCCGCATATGTAGATAGCGGCTGCCTTGACGATGGCGAGATAGTTTCCAATCTTCATCTTGCATTGGGAGGCGATCCACTGAGAGATGGGAATGAGATGGACATAGCAAGGGCTAGTCATGGTGCGCAAGTCCTCAGACTTGGTGGTGATCTCCCCGAGGATGGCCCAGGATTGATGGGAGCCATGGTGTGCGCGATGCGATACTCCTCCCCTTTCTTGTCTTTTGGGAGCCCCAGCGTGAGCTCCAGCTCCTCCAGCAGAATCGTGGCCTTGAACGAGGGGAAGATGAAGGTATGAGTCTGTGGGTGCCACAACTCCGGAAGCGCTATAAGACTGTCCCACACATGCACTATCTTGTGGTAATTTTGGGTAGCATGAGGACAGTAGTGAGCTTCCATTCGCGCAGGAGATTAGTGGACGCCACGGGAAGTGCATTGACCATGGGCTCTAACCATGGGATCTTGGAGTAGCGCCTATTGCCCGGGAGGATCTAAAAGGAGGAAAATAGAGGGTTGGCAGAAGAAAAGAAGAAGAAAAAGCAGGAGAAGGAGAGAGAGAAAATCAAAGAGTAGAGAGAGAAAGCTTACTTGAAGATCCGATCTTGCGCTGATATGCCCGGGCACAGAGGAGAGGCGGAGAAGCTCTGCAGGGCCGTCCTCACTGCCTTGGGGCCGCCATAGGGGATGGAACCAGCTTGGGAGGAAGAAAGGGATCTCTTCATGGCTTGGGGAGAGAGAAAACCAAGAGAGAAGATGAGCTCCGAAAATAGACCCTACACACATATAATTATAGAGCTCTAGGAGGCCTAATTCCCATCCCAACTCGTCCATAGGAGTTAGAATAGCCTTAGGATAGGTTTAGGAGTCCTATAGTTAATGGGTTTAGCCTTAGGATAAGGATAAGCTCGGTTTTTTGGGGTTTATCACGCAGAATGTTGTCGCGACGCCCCGATCCGACGCTTTAGGGTCGCGACCATGCATGGAGTCGCGACACTGTCGTGACCCCTAGATCTATTGTGTTTCTATGTTTTGTACTTTCGTGTGTCTGTACATAGTTTTGTTTGTGTTATTTGTTGTGTATGTAAATATTATTTTCGTTGTTGCTTTGATTATTTATCAGAAAATCACAAAAATTAGAAAATCAGAAAATTACAAAAAATAGAGCTTCAAAGGTAAGTCAGGTAAGTATCTCTATCCTTACTCCCTGACATTACTATATGGTAGCCTACTTATTATTAGGGTGTAAACGAGCTGATACATTCGACGAGTAGCTCGATATTCGGCTCGATAAAAGTTCGGTTCGGCTCGTTTATTAATTAACGAGCCGAGTTTGAACAAAAAAAAAGCTCGGTTCATAAACGAGCCGAGTCTGAACACATGTGAGATCGACTCGATTATGCTCGTGAACAACTCGTTTAATTACTCGTTAAGAACTCGATTAAATACTCGTTAAGAATTCGTTTAAATACTCGTTAATAATTTGTTTAAATATTTATTGTTAAAATAATGTTAACTTGTTATTTTTATAAAGTTATTATTAAATTATAAATTTTTTTTGAGGAATTAAATATAAAAGACTATGTATTAGAGGGTACATGTACAAATTAGATAAATAAAGTATTTATAAAAATCTGATTTTAATAATATCAACTGAATAGGGTATATGTATACAAATAAGTTTTTGAAGGTTCACAAGGCTGCATCTTCTTCCTCCAGACGCCGCGACAGGGCGCGGGCGCCTGTGCAGTGCAGGCGACTTCCTCCCCTGCTGGCCGGCGTGGCCGCTGCCTCCCCCCGTTGCCCGTTGGCCGATGCCTCCCCCCGCTCCCCCCCTGTGAACCCTTCGCCAGTGCTGGACGGAGGTCCCAATGACAGCTCAGGTGGCGGTTGAAGCTTCCACCCGGGGCACCGCCGCACCGGCCGCACCATGAGCTTCCAATTAAGCGACCCTTCGCGACAGCATCGGACGGCAACCGCCTCCGTCGCGGGCACTTGACCAATGCCAGATGCTCCTCCCGGCAGCGGCGGAGGTCACCGGACGGCAATGCCCACCCCGCCCACACCCTGTTGGACCCCCCCTGTTTAGTCCCATATCGGTCAGCACAAAGTGCTGGCCGACTGGGAAGGCTATAAAATAGCCCTTCACCCTTTGAAACGTGCAGTTCACCGGCCATTCAGTAATAAAAAAAATTACCTCTTTGTTATTTGGCTCCCGGTTGTTCTCATTTAAAAATAAAGTAAAATTTATTTAAATATTAAAATTAAAATTTAAGTTTAATTTTGAGTTTAAAAACTCAAAGTATAAACTCTTTACAAAATAAATTGTATTTAAATATTAATTTTTAAGTGAGGTTTTGAGTTTGAAAACTCGAGTTCGAACTCGTTTACGAGCTCGACTATGTAAACGATTGTTCATCGAGCCGAGTTCGAGTTCTAAAAATTAAATCGAGTCAAGTTCGAGTGTCGGTTGCAGAAGCTCGACGAGTTTCGAGCCGAGTTCGAGCTCGTCAAAAGTAAACGAGCTCGAGTTTGAACAGACTATAACTCGGCTCGACTCGGATCGTTTACACCCCTACTTATTATATCGTTTCGAGGGCCAACTGATTTCTCAATGTGCTCTAGGATCTGAGTTCCCCTTCAACAAAACGGTGATGATCTAGGTGCGCATTGTTAATCGCTAGATAAGCTGTTAGGTTGGATAATCTTGGGGATGATGGACTCTGTCTTGCACAGCGGTTGCAGGAAGACTCTTGACCCATTCTTATCTGATTTAGCAATATTATTCTTGATATATTTTCTATTTTTTCTTTCTTTGTATTTGATTTAATGATTTCTTTTGTTTTTGCCCAGCATGCATCATGTAGGACTTTGAGCTGTCATGACTCATCCCTGGCTAATGGTGAGCTCTTGTTGTGTACCCAACCATTCTTCATATTCAGAACAAGAAACCCTTTTCCACTCTGAATCGGAAGGTTTGCCTCCGAGCGAGTTGTTCTTGTCAGTCTGCCAAGAATTTCCTTGTCTGAATTGTCTACATAATTTTCGTCCTTATTCCTTTTAATATGTTTTGGTTACGAACCGCTCCCAGGACAGAGTTTGTGTTACCTGCCTGGCACGCACACGTCCATCCAAAATGAAACTTGCAGGCCAATCGGCTAGGGTACCTCTCAATCGAGGGGTTGATTTTCATTTTCTTTCTCCTTCTTGTCCAAACTTGTGTTTTCCTTGCATTCTGCTCGAGCAGCTAACTCGGGGCTTTCAAGAAGATTCCAATTGCTTGTTGGTTGGATCGGGTGTCTCTTTACCTTGGCTCCCATCTTTTCAGTCAACTCTACGTCATTTCCGGTTCACCGTCATTTCATGACACCTCCGCTCCACTTCCGCTGCGCTCCCTTGCAAAGTGAAAGCCAAGGAGGGGCAATCTGTAGACACCCGATTCTAGCCCATAAGTCGAACCACATTTCTTGTTCCCTTAATGAGCCCCAAGTTGGTCACTCACCTTGAGCCCATCTCTTAACCTTGTTTGAGCCCATTAAGAAGCCCAAGTTCATTTTATCCCGTCCATTACCCTTTTTCAAAGAGTCCATGAGCTTTAATTTCTCATTATTCTCCCACATGATTGGCCAATTTTTAAGAATAATTGATTTTCCTTAAATGCTATGGGTCGTGGCGCCGCGTTAGCCCTATCGCGTCTAGCTTAGCCATCACGACAGCCCATGCATATCCATGCACGTGCCCTTAGGGTCGCGACCATCATGGTCGTCGCAACTATCCTTGTCGTGCCCCTACGATCCGTCACGTCAACAGCCGCCTGCGCTGGCCTCCGCAACAACCTCCTACTTATCTTCCAATGGCATTATCCTTATCTCCATGCAACCTCCCAACCATCCATGCGCGGTTTGGGGTTCTAGGGCACCTTGGGGCCATCCTTGGACTCTCCCCTACAGATTTACTTGACATTTATCTCATTATTTGGGTCATTATCTCCCATGGACGAGATAATATCTCCCATTCTATATAAGGGAGGCTTCTTCTTCATAGGGAGGGGAGCCCATTTTTTTGCCATGAAGTGCTGCCGAAATCTCCACAGGCCTCACACTTAGCTCGTGGTTCACCCATTTTCCCACATTTCCTTCTATCCTCTTTATCAAGCCATGGAGTAGTCTTCATCCATGAAGCTTGGTGGCTAAGGAGGCGACGTCCAGGGCCTCTCCAACACTCAGGGACATCTGCTACGGCCAGGGAGTCGCCCCCATTGGGGCTCCTTCTTCCCTTCTCCCTCTCATTTCTCTCTTCATGCATGTTATTTACTTTCTTAGATAGGAACGCATTTCCCTTTTCCCTCCCACGTTTTACATCGCCCAAGGGGTTTAAAAACCACCCCTAGGTTCATTCCCTCCATGTTCCTCCATTTCTTTCATTTTTGGATAGATACTACGCTTAAATATATTCCAACAGTGTTTGTTTTCTTGTTTTCTTCATCTTGGTAGGTACATAAGCATCATTTGACGAGGGGCTCTTGTTCTTTGGCCGGCCGGAGGGTAAGAAGAAGGTCCAACAACAATTCTCCCGCACTGTAGAGAATGCGGCAGGCACTAACGTCACGACAACAGTAACGCGCTCGGCTTAGGCGTCGCGACCTCAGCTTCATCACGAAGGGGAGACCTGTCGCGACTACAGTAAGTGCCTCCGTTCTCGACTCCCTTTCCTAGCAAAGTTAGCCCATTTAGTTCTTATTCGTGGCAACTTGTTAGGTAGTGATCGTACATCCTATTTCCATGCTATTTTAAGTTGATTTTAAAACATGTTATGTGTCTCGAGGGGTGCGCAACCTCGTGATTACACTCGTGAGTGTGATTCTCTACACATAAAACTAAGTCATTAATGTAAATATTGAACTAAGTATAAATTGCATCATTATGCTGCCGAAATTCTCTCTTGACCATTGTTATCATGAAATCATGTTCACATGACTTGTTATGGTTGAAACCATTATTGACATGACACTATTTATGATACTTTGAACCATTGTTATTGACTTGATAGTCTTGAACCTTCTTGTCAATCTTGTTCATGATACTTGCTCTTGAAACTCACTCTTAACATGATAGTCCCAGACTACTAGTGAATATTATTTCTTGACATGATCATACTAATGTTCTCAAACATCTTGACGTGACATTCTTGAACTCTTGAAAGTACCCTTTTGGTACCCTTTGAGCTGTTATGGCTCCTACTGTTTTGTACTATTTTGAATTGTCTAGTGCTATAACGGGTCTTGCGACTCTACTAGACTTGAATGCATACTACTGAGGGCACGAAGAGTGTCCGAGGGCTCTAATCTAGTCCTGGGGGCAGAGAGCCACCCGAAAATACCTTCTGGGGCTAATGACGGTGTCAACATTTGCATCGGTTCTCACTGTTCTGATTTAGCTAGACATATGACTATTACTCTATTACTGTTAATCTGTTAATTCAGACATACTGCACTATTACTGTACTGCCATTGTTTTGACTGTTACTGAACTGCTACTGTCTTGCTAATGCGGAGATGCACTGCTACTGTAACACCCCAAAATTTAATACCAAAATAATAATATGATATCAAAATTAGTGAAGATTCTAATTTTCATAAAAGACATAAATACTTACTAGAAATCTAATTATCTTTATTTTAGAGATATTTTTACATTATTAAAATAATCCTGGTACTATCTTCAATGTGCACACTCCGACAAGACACCACTAGAATTCGATAACGGAATTGAAATTCGAAAAACTATAATTCTTAGAAAAATGTGCTGGTTTTAGAAATATAAATATATTGAATTATTGACGCACGGATATCAAGATTAAGTTGACACAATGATTTTTTGTGTAATTTTTTGCTGGATGAAAATTAATTCCAAAAATTAAACTAAATCACCATAATTTGTAAAACCTTTCAGTTAGCTTATATTGAAATTTCAACTTGATTGGGCATCGTTTGAGTGCAAAACTAAAGGGCCAAAGAGTCTAGATGAATTATCTTCCAATTACGTAACCTATTTTCTTAGAAATGTTTGCTTACGTTGTATGGGCTACGTAAGTTATGTTCTGTTGGAATAACAAAGTGACACATATCCACCATACGTGTTAGGATTTTAAACCACATTATAAAACGTGGCTAAAACAAGAAGAGTAAGGGATTTTTACCTCAACACGTGAGTTTTTATACAATAATGGTTGGAGGATTACGTGCCAACCATGCATGTAAACTTGGGGTTTATATAAACTCTCTTGGTTGCTCCCAAGAGAGTTTTCTTCTTCTTGTGCTGCCATTGCTGCTGCCATACTGCTGCTTCGACTCCTCCTCCTGCTGCTACTATTGTTGTTGCTCCTGCTGAAGTTGTTGCTGCTCCTGTTGTAGCTGCTGCTCGTGTTGTAGTTGCTCTTGCTATAGCTGTTGTTGCTATCGTTCCTACTGTTGCTACAACTACTAGTACTACTGCTGGTTCCTTTGTTGAAGAGAAGAGGAGGATTTGCATTCCTCTTTGGCTAAGTAGGTTCCTCCCTACGATTCTTCTCCACTTTCTTAACTTCATGCTTGTAGTCTCTTCATCTATATGAACCCATGTTTCATTATTGTTCCATGCTCTATAGGAATTTCTTTTCCCTTGTACCTACCCTTTTGGTTAGAATCTTTGAGGATAATCGTTTACCTTGGCATTATCTTTGACTTGTGTTCAGTTAGGATGTTAGACATGTGAACTCCTTATTCTTCTTTCACTTTGTTCATATCTTTAGTGGAAGTTCATGTCTTTAGTTATTGATTCATGTATTTGAAGTGAGCTTACTTCCAGCTTCAAGGAAATATTCTTTCTTCCATAAGTGTTCCACACATCCACATCACCCATACTATAAAGATCACCTCTCTTTGTCTATCCTTTTCTTCATGAAGGATGTGTGAAGAAATGTACTTAGACCCACAATTGTTGTCTTGATCCTTCATGGAACAATAGAAACGTTTAGAAGAATCTCTTTAGTCGGTTTTAAACCATTCCATATAGAAAAATCTACGGCTGTTGACAGACTGAACTCATCTGTCGACAGGTCCCTTGCTTCCAGAACCCAGAATTTCAGAACAACCAGTAGATGTCGACAGATAGAACCCATCTGTCGACAGATGACACCCATCTGTCGACAACCACCTATGGCATGTCGACAGCTAAGGGCCAGATTCCAAAATCCAGTTCTGGATGAACCAGTAGCTGTCGACAGCCATCTTATGGCTGTCGACATCCACCAGTCTGTGATTTAAACATGAACCATTCCTTTCCCAATCAAAGTTGTCACAATCTTGTATTGTCCAAACAAGTTACTTTTCTCATTTTCTTGGATTCTAAACTATTATATCACTGAGTTGAATCATTTAATCATCATTTATATCCACCTTTGGATTATTTTGAACATTCTAAAATATTTTGACTCTTATACTTTCTAGATACCTTGAGCATTAACTCTTAGAACCCTGCTTCCTATGATATTGTTTTACTCTTGATGAGTGCCCAAGTACCATGTATGTATATCAGAAATGGAAATGGGATGACGTACTTTTGGGTCTTCGGACTCTTTCATGATTTAATGCCAGTGCAAATGGGGTAGATCCAGTCCCGGGAGGAGCACCCGAATTCGTTTAATCTGCGCAGAGCGGTATGGATCTCTAGGGTGTTTGGCATGACAGCACTACATGCTAGATTGGTTGACATTTCCATAAACTATGTTGAAACATGATTGTTTATTGCTTGCTTGAAGGAGTGGACAAGGCATCTCTACACATACACTTTCTCTATTTCCTTCTGAATTATTGATCATATACACTCGTGCTTTGTTATTTCATTGATAGCCATCTTATGTCAGTTTATTGACATATTACTTCATGCTTGTTACTGTTTGATAATCATGGTTCACTTCATCTATGATCAGATTTGTATCATTTTTTTATTACTTGTAATTAGTACTTAATGCCTTCTTGTACCTCAATTATCCTTGACTCATGTAAATTTTATATTCTTTGATTTTGGAGGACCTACTAGGCAAGAGTGTTCATACCTACTTTTTCTAAGGTAATCTACAGCTCTAGAAGGCGGGACATCGGGATATGTGCTGAGAGATCAACCTTTGCGGCATCTACCTTTGAGTTGTAAATTGAAAATCATGTATTACCTAAAGAATGTCAGTTAATTAATTTTTATTTAATGAAGCCCCCGAGTAATTTCTGTTCGAAAAGTTCAAAATTTACTCTTGATTTCTTATTCGTTCATGTTTCGGCATTTATAGATATATTAAATATCAGGACGTGACAACTACTATTCAATTATTGTTATTTCTATTACTTGTTATTAATTGACTGAAACAAAGTACTTGCTCGTCTCGTGAAAAGCACCTGATACATTGATAGTCTAAATTCTAGTGTCTTAACATGTTCCTGTCTACATGATATCCTACTATCACTTTGTCATCGATTTGTTCGTGCTTATAATTTAGCTTGTTACACATGCTTGCCTAGTTCTTAAAGCGTTAATCACTTATATCATTCACATCGAGATATAAATCCCAATGGGCTAATTTACTCATACATGCTTCCTAACATGTTAGGTAGTGAAGATGAGGAGTATGTTTAATCATGAGACTTGTACACCGAGCATTAAGTACACTTTAGAGAGTCTTTCTTTATTCTAGTTAGTGAGAGATTGGTAATCATTGTAATTTATCTTTCCTTGCGAGATAGATGAGGCTAGTAGTGGAGAGTTGTCCTTATTTTGACATTTGGGGATTGTAACATTCACTTATGATGAATAAAGGAGTTTTGATTATTGAATTATGGGCCCTATTGATATTAGTCCTTTGTCTATGGCTTCTGAATGCTTGCTTATCTGTCACATTCCTGATTAAATTCTACTATTAAAATTGGGGGCGTGATAGAGGGGTTGGCCTCTTTGGGGTTCCTATCGGAGTGCTTTAGTGTACCCCCCACCCCTCCTTTTTTTTTTTCTTGTTCTGTACCTTGGGGAACCCTGGGATGGTCCCATCCTCAATTTTGGTCTTTTGTTTAATATGTTGAACCACTCTTTATTACCTTCATATTTTGGTGCTAACAAAATTTATGATTAGATTGTTTCATCAATATTTATGATTATTTTAAGGCGCACTATAATGCTAAATCTATGTTCATTCAATATACATCGATTTCTATTCAAAAGTGTCACATCAATTTCACTAACAACGATTTCATAAGTTACATAATGATTTGATCGTGTAATGATTCGTTAAGTGAAACATCGATTCTATCGTGCAACGATTTGATAAGTGAGCGCAACGATTTGCCCTCACATCGAGTTACCTTCTATAACGACTCGTTAAGGCTCATAACGATTTGCTCGCATAATGATTTCATAAGTAAGAACAACGATTTGCTCTCATATCAATTTGGTTCTCATAACGATTCGTTAAGTCTCATAATGATTTACTCGCATAACGATTTCATAAGTGAGAACAACGATTTGCTCTCATATCGATCTGGTTCTCATAACGATTCGTTAAGGCTCATAACGATTTGCTCGCATAACGATTTTATAAGTGAGAACAACGATTTGCTCTCATATCGATTTGGTTCTCATAACGATTCGTTAAGGCTCATAACGATTTGCTCGCATAACGATTTCATAAGTGAGAACAACGATTTGCTCTCACAATGATTTGGTTCTCACAACGATTCGATAAGTGCCATAACGATTTGCTTCTCACATCGATTTGTTAAGATTCATAACGATTTGTTAAGTATTATAAGTATAACTATTTGATAAGTAACTTAAACATCGATTTGCTCTGAAGTGTTTTTGGCGCTTAAATGAAAAGTCAAATATCTTCTGACAAAAAGGCTGCATGCATATCTCAGAGTCGTGTCAGAAAAAGATATGAATTGCTATTTTTATCATGATAGCAGAAACACAATAGCATGCACTGTTATCTTATAAACACTCTTTTATGCTAACACTCTCTTCTATGCTTACAGACCTCGAAGACCACCAGAGTCTGATTAAGACAAATGAAGAGAAGATCAGCAACGTCTAGAAGAGCTCCAACGGATCTCTTCAACGGATCTATTCAAAAGCCTCTCATATAAAGAAGAAGTAAGGCTGAAGAAAGAAGAAGAGAGCTTTCCTGAAAATCTTTGAAGGAGTGTACAACCAGTGAGGAACCTCAACGCCACATACACTCAAAGAAAGAGAGAAAGAGCCTGAGCCAAGAAGAAGCAAGCAAAACGTCTCAAGCATTCAAGCCTTCAACCTTTCTTTTCTCTCTTCATTCTCCCTGTGCTTATTGTAATTCTTGGGGAGAGTTTTTGTTGAGAGTTTTTAGGTAGAGGCCATTCTTGTAGAACTCTTAGCATTGTTCTTTCTTTATAAGAAAGACATCCTATCCAGCTGTAGGACTGTATACAGTGTAGAACCTAGCTAGGGGTTTGTGTCTAGCAGAACCGCACTGGGGTTTGTACCAGGAGGTTGGCTTCTTTGCCTGTAAGAGAAGTGGGCTGCCTTCTTGCTCGGGAAAGAGAAGAAGACCAGCTGGGGTGCTGGGTGTTGTATTGTCCTTAAGGGGGACTGTACCCTTGGTTAGTAAAATCCCAAGAGGTTGCTTGGGGACTGGACATAGGACTTCGATGTGGGAAGGGCCGAACCAGGATAAATTCCTTGTGTCCTTTGTGTGATTGTTTATTTGCTTCCGCACTGCTACTCTTTATCACACTAAACTAACCAAACTTTCAAGTGTTATTTTTCTGTGTTTAAGTTTCTATTTCAGATTTCAGAAAAATCTATTCACCCCCCCCCCCCCCTCTAGGTTAGCTTGCTGTCGTACCAAAAGGGCCAACAAGTGGTATCAGAGCGAGGTTCTCTGATCAATCAAGAAGATCTAACGATCTTAGAGAAGATCCATGGTAGCTCAAGGATATGCTGAAGGTCAATCAGTCACCAGACCTCCATTCTTTGATGGAGAGGACTACCAATATTGGAAGATGAGAATGGAATGCTTCATTCAAGGCACAGACTTTGATCTGTGGCAGGTAATCGAGGTAGGTGATTATGGTATTGTTCCTATTCCAGGCTCTACTGTCATTACAGCAGCAGATAAAAGTAAATTATCTTTAAACTTTAAAGCTAAGAACTATTTATGTTGTGTCTTATCCAAAGAGAATTTAGTAGAGTATCTGCATGTAAATCAGCTAAAGAAATATGGGATAAACTACAGATAACTTATGAAGGAACAGATAAAGTAAAACAAACTAGGAAAGATATTCTTGTCTCACAATATGAGCAATTTAAAATGCTTCCAAATGAAAATATCACTCATATGTATAATAGATTTTCGAGCATAGTAGTTGGTCTGAGTTCTCTTGGTAAAAATCTTTCTGATGAGGAACTGTTAGAAAGATACTTAGGTCCTTAACTCTTTCATGGACACCTAAAGTAATTGCTATTGAAGAAGCTCATGACTTAACCAAACTTTATATTGATAACTTAATAGGTTCCCTTATGGCACATGAAATTAATATGGAGCGACTATCTGAAAGCTCATCAAAGAATTAATGTACTAATGCTCTTATAGTTGCAGCAGCTCCTTCCACTTCTTCTTCTTCTAGTTCCAAAAATGCAGATTCTGAAGACAGTGACGTAGATGAAGTACTGTCCAAGCTTCAGAAAATTCTCAAGAAGAAGAAAAATAGATCAAGAAGGATTCAAAAGAAAGAGAGAATAGAAAAAGAACCAATCTGCTATGAATGCAGAAAACCTGGACATCTAAGATCAAATTGTCCTAAACTAAAGAAGACTGGTCAACCAGAAAGTCCAAAAGAAGCACAAGAAATTCAAAAGAAAATCCATGGCGGCTGCTTGGGAAAATGAAGAGGCCACAAGCTCAGAATCATCAAGCTCAGAGTCGGAGAAAGAGCAGGTAAGTCTAGCCCTCGTGGTAGGAGTAGATGAGGTTCATTTTGACCCATTTTTTGATTCATGCACTGATTCAGGGTCAGAGTCTGAAGACTTAGAAGAAGTCTTTAATGAACTATATGAAAAACATAAGGGTGTTGTAAAAGAATTAAGAAATCTGAAAAACAACACTACTTGCTTGGAAAACACCAATTCTGATCTTAAATCCGAATTGGAGCAACTAGAAAAATAATTAATGGACAGTAAAGATAATAATTATCTTTTAAATGAAGATTTGAAAAGCAAGAATAATGAGAAGTTAGAGTTAGAAGAAAATTAAAACTTTAACTGAAGAAAATCTCTATTTAAAAGAATTAGTTAGAAAATTAACTAGAGGGAAAACATCTTTAGCCATATACTTAAAAGGGTCAAAATCTGGAAATAATAAACAAGGGCTTGGATACATACCTCCGGAAAAGGAAACAAGCCATAATTTCAGGAAAATATCCTTTGCCAAAATTTGTAAAAGAAACCAAAATGCCTCAGAAAAAGGCCCCTGAAATGAACAAGTATTATCAAACGAAAAAGGTTTCTAAAAATTGTGTTCTAAACAGACATCATAAAAATAATAAGAACTGCAAAATAGATTATATTCATTGTTGTTCTCATTGCAATAAATTAGGACACACAGTAAACACCTGCACAACAAGACACTTAGTATGGATCCCGAAAGGATATTTTTATGCATCTAACCATCAAGGAGTCAAAAGATTTGGGTACCTACTTTTGAGTAGTTTATTTACAGGATAGACTTGGAGCATCAGGATCAAGGATGCTCAAGGCATTGGTGACTGCCAGCTCTTCATCCAACTCATATTTGAAGAGGGAGTAATCATTTATTTATTTTAAAATTTTAGTATTACTAATAACTATTTGCAAGTCTCATTCAGGTGGAGTCTCTCATTCAGGGGAGCACAGACTACGGGGAGTTATTCTTTAATGTCAATCATTGTTGAACCCCTCAATGGTAAGAAATTTTCACAATGGGGAGAGAATGCATGGTAAGATCCTTCCTTTTTGGTTAGTGACAAAAAGGGGAAGAGAATTATCTATGAATTTTTTGTATTTTTCTATGCTTCATATATTTGTGTCAGAAAATTCACATAAATTTTGTCATCACCAAAAATGGGGAGATTGTTGAACCACTCTTTATTACCTTCATATTTTGGTGCTAACAAAATTTATGATTAGATTGTTTCATCAATATTTATGATTATTTTAAGGCGCACTAAAATGCTAAATCGATGTTCATTCAATATACATCGATTTCTATTCAAAAGTGCCACATCGATTTCACTAACAACGATTTCATAAGTTACATAATGATTTGATCGTGTAACGATTCGTTAAGTGAAACATCGATTCTATCGTGCAACGATTTGATAAGTGAGCGCAACGATTTGCCCTCACATCGAGTTACCTTCTATAACGACTCGTTAAGGCTCATAACGATTTGCTCGCATAACGATTTCATAAGTGAGAACAACGATTTGCTCTCATATCAATTTGGTTCTCACAACGATTCGTTAAGTCTCATAACGATTTGCTCGCATAACGATTTCATAAGTGAGAACAACGATTTGCTCTCATATCGATCTGGTTCTCATAACGATTCGTTAAGGCTCATAATGATTTGCTCGCATAACGATTTCATAAGTGAGAACAATGATTTGCTCTCATATCGATTTGGTTCTCATAACGATTCGTTAAGGCTCATAACGATTTGCTCGCATAACGATTTCATAAGTGAGAACAACAATTTGCTCTCACAATGATTTGGTTCTCACAACGATTCGATAAGTGCCATAACGATTTGCTTCTAACATCGATTTGTTAAGATTCATAACGATTTGTTAAGTATTATAAGTATAACTATTTGATAAGTAACTTAAACATCGATTTGCTCTGAAGTGTTTTTGGCGCTTAAATGAAAAGTCAAATATCTTCTGACAAAAAAGCTGCATGCATATCTCAGAGTCGTGTCAGAAAAAGATATGAATTGCTATTTTTATCATGATAGCAGAAACACAGTAGCATGCACTGTTATCTTATAAACACTCTTTTATGCTAACACTCTCTTCTATGCTTACAGACCTCGAAGACCACCAGAGTCTGATTAAGACAAATGAAGAGAAGATCAGCAACGTCTATAAGAGCTCCAATGGATCTCTTCAACGGATCTATTCAAAAGCCTCTCATATAAAAGAAGAAGCAAGGCTGAAGAAAGAAGAAGAGAGCTTTCTTGAAAATCTTTGAAGGAGTGTACAATCAGTGAGGAACCTCAACGCCACATACACTCAAAGAAAGAGAGAAAGAGCTTGAGCCAAGAAGAAGCAAGCAAAAGCGTCTCAAGCATTCAAGCCTTCAACCTTTATTTTCTCTCTTCATTCTCCCTGTTCTTATTGTAATTCTTGGGGAGAGTTTTTGCTGAGAGTTTTTTGGTAGAGGCCATTCTTGTAGAACTCTCAGCATTGTTCTTTCTTTTATAAGAAAGACATCATGTCCAGCTGTAGGACTGTATACAGTGTAGAACCTAGCTAGGGGTTTGTGTCTAGCAGAACCGCACTGGGGTTTGTACCAGGAGGTTGGCTTCTTTACCTGTAAGAGAAGTGGGCTGCCTTCTTGCCCAGGAAAGAGAAGAAGACCAGCTGGGGTGCTGGGTGTTGTATTGTCCTTGAGGGGGACTATACCCTTGGTTAGTAAAATCCCAAGAAGTTGCTTGGGGACTGGACGTAGGACTTCCATGTGGGAAGGGCCGAACCAGGATAAATTCCTTGTGTCCTTTGTGTGATTGTTTATTTGCTTCCGCACTACTACTCTTTATCACACTAAACTAACCAAACTTTCAAGTGTTATTTTTCTGTGTTTAAGTTTCTATTTCAGATTTCAGAAAAACATATTCACCCTCCCCCCTCTAGGTTATCTTGTTGCCGTACCAAAAGGGCCAACATAATATCCCGACACATCTTCTATCGCGATATCAGAAGAAAGCGATGATCTCTTTGTCTCTTTCCTATTGCGATGGCTGGGTCATCGCGTTCACCTTTCCCCCTTTGTTTTACCATATCGTGGTTTGGCAAGGGCGGTGCGTGCCCAAGTTGGTTAGATGGCATCTCCCCAACTTGGCACGTGGTTGGTCTTCTTATAGTGTGTTGGCCTTGTGTGGGTTTTGGCTTGGGGTGTAAGCCTTGGGGGTTGTTCTACCAACAAGCTATGTCTTCAAATAAGGAACGCGGTGGGTCGATACGTCGTGTTCATCATTTGAAGGCGACACCCCTGTCGTCGCCTTCAGTTCTGGGTGGTGACTGATAACTGCACAATTTTTCGGGTTAAATTTCATACATACAGTTAAGTTTAGACAGTCTTTGTCTGTAAATAAGTGTATTTTGATTTTAATTTTCACTTCTTCCAAAAATAAATTTTAAAGCATATTAGTTAAATTCTCGAGTTGAACACATAGTTAAAGTCTCATTTAATAAAATCAATAAATTTTGAATAGTTTATGTTTCTTTACATTGTATATAAATAATTTTTTTTATCACTTTAAACATCTTTTAATTATTGTAAATATTAGTGTGTAAAAAAATTTGATTCACCCAAATAATGCCACATACCCCTCTCCTCATAGTCCCATTGGGCCAACATCTATTTTCACCCCATGGGTCCATTATGCCTTTCTTGGTTTCATTTAATTAAAATAGGCCACGCAACATTTTTCTTTACTTACTTATTCTTCCTTCCTAACAGGTCTTCAGCTAGAAGCTTCACGAAGCGGAGCTGGCATTTGGGCGATTTGGTTTATGGGTGATGCAGGCGGGCTGGAGCTATGGCTTGTGCAGGGCTGTGATGGCTGCTGGAACCATGGGCGGCCAGTGCCCATGTGTGCGATGGAAGCTTCATGAAGAAGCTGGAGCTGGCGATGGCTCTGGTGTGAGACGGTGTGTGCTGTTGTGCGCTGGCACGGCCTATGGCCAGGAGGGCTGTGCGCGATGGAGGCTGGGTGGTGTGCAGATGGCGGGAAGCTGCGGAGGAAGCAGGGATGGCGGTTCATCCAGAGCAGGCCAGGGTGGCTCGTGAGCTGGTTGGCTGGTGCGATGGAAGAGAGGCGGGGTGTGTGTGCTGCGCAGGCGTGAGGGCTTGCTGAGGTGGCGATCCAGAAGCTGCTGAGGTGGCGATCTAGGGCGATGCAGAGCTGCAGACCTCCAGATCCAGGAGGCGGGGAGCAGAGGCCCTGAGGCCTATATAAAGACCCGAGGTCCTCTTCTCTAGGGGCTCGCTGGTTAGAATTTGGTAGGAATTTTTTTTAGTTTTCTTTCCTATATTTTTCCTTTTGAGCAGAGCAGTGAGGCAGACGAGTTGAGATGTTTGGGGGTTCTCTTGTTCATATTTTAGTTTAATTCCTTGCCATTTTCTTCTGTAATTTTTCTTTGAGCAGTTCTGCAGAGCATCTGGGAGGGAGAGCTATTTGTTTTCTTTTCTTGGTTTGATATGAGAGTTGGAAGAGATGGATATGTTCTTAGCTTGTGTTGTTCTTCCGGAGGAGATCGTATTTTTCTTTATATTTCTGTTAAGCATTAGTTCGATTTATGTGGAGATTTAGTTTCTTTCTGTAAGCAAGCATTGGTTCGGATTATTTTTTGGGGTTTTCCTAGTTAATTTTCCTATTTCTGTTCTTCCAGTTCAAGAGCTTGGTAAGTAGAAATTTGTAGAATTTGATGTCTTCAGGGCATCCGAGTTGAAGTTGTTGGAATTTTTCATTGTTGCCATTTTATTTCTGTACCTTTCTTTCTGTAAGCAGGGGAGGGAGATAGGTTTGCTGGTTTGATTTCTTTGAGATGTTGTTTCTTTCTGTTCCTCCTGGATTCAGATATTTAAGCAGTGCAGTTCATGTTTCTTTCAGATCTGGGAGAGGTAGACAGTTCGGAATTCCAGTAAATTTTTAGTTCAATATTTTTGTTCTTCCATCTGTTCTGTACTGCTGTAAGGAGAGTTCAGATCGGAGAGTTGAGATTTCCATAGGGGTTTTAAGTTCTGCAATTTTTAGGTTTTTCCGTTCTCTTGGTTCTGCAGTTCAGAGAGGTGAGCTGTGAGAATGTTCTTTCTGCTGTTGGTTGAGCAGGAGGAGCACCTGGTGAGAGCTGTGAGAGATTGAGGCTGTTGGTATCAATTTCCATTTCTTCTGCAATTGTTGGTCCATTTCCTTCTCAGTTCGGCTGCTGTGATTTGGTTGGAATTTGGTGTTTCATCTTTGTACTGCAGAAGGTTGTTCCTAGAGCAATTATATTTCCATTGTTATGTGTTGATTTGTTTATTTTGCCCGTGCTTAGATGAATCGATCCAGTGATGCTCCTTATTTCTTTTCTTCTGTGTTGAGAGGAATCCGATCCAGTGGTGTTTGTACCAGTTCTTGTTTTAGTTCAGCTTAGTTACATTGTCCAGTTCATCTGTGTTGTTTAACATTTTTTGTGGTGTTGGGAGATTGGGGTGTTGAGTCTGGAATTTCAGGAGTTTTATGTTGTTCTGTGAGGATTTGAAAGCTTAAGTTTCTTTTCTTTGGTTCACTGAAGTAGACATTTTGCTTTGTCTCTTCTGAGGAGTTTGTGAGGGATTTGATCAGTGTTGTTTACACATTCACTTTTAATGCATTGTTGATAGAGATTTCAAGTCAAAGTAGTTTAATTCAAATTCTATTCAGCCTCTCCATGGATATGACCTGTTCTCACCACTATATGAGTTCATCGTTGCAATTTTATATTCGTGAGACAGTTTAGAGGAAGTGCGCATATTGACTTGTGCGAGGAACTTTGGACAACGAAAATGCACAGTCAACTATGCCGCGCATGCTTCAGTGACGACCTTGGTATCGTGTTCAGGTTGCGACCAGGTGGCCATCACGTTGTTTCCTTAGAAGGCGATGCACCCATGGTCGCCATCTGATTGTGATGGGTCAGTGTGTCACGTTCTGTATGCTTGAGCTGCAAACCCTTCTTTCCGACCTTCCGAGTTTTAGAGTGTGGCGTGTGTGCCTATGTTGTCTGTCGGCCCTTGTAGGAGTTCTAGAAGGTGTGTCGCGCGTGCCCTGTGCTTGTTATGCTTGCCATGGGTTGCAAGCCAGCTGTGTCACTTATTTTTTGTTTGTGCTTGCCTCGCCTATTCTCTGTCGCCTGGTACTCGGCACTATGAGCCTATCCTGTTGAGGTTGTTATCGTTTCCTGGGACCCTCGTCCTCATGAGCTTATCGAGGGAGTTCTCCAGGCTACCAGTGTGTCCATTGAGTGTGTCTCTAGATTGAGGGGAAAACTTTAGCGGTCCTCTCCGTTCAAACCTGTTAACCTAATAACGAGCTTGACCCAACTCCGCCTCCCGCGAACGAGCCGTAGCCTCGCAAGAGATATCATTCACTTGTCCGTAGAAATATAAAGGAAACAACTCAAATATATATAAGATTCCACATATTAAAAAATATTTACATGAAATATACATAGCCAGTTCTCAACTAGAGTCAAGTACAAAGTACAGCAACCTGGGGCATACCCCGAGGTGAATAGAAAGAAAATATTACACTGCTGGTGGTGCATACCCAACTCCGCTGCGGTGCGGCTCCGAACTAGACGAAGGGAGGGAAGCCTCCTAATCTCCCTCATCTAAAAGGGGTAGGGGTGAGCCTCACAAGTTAATGGCTCAGTAGGGAAACTCCCCTAAAATCCGTACAAAACCAAACTCACAAGTGCTGGTACAGGAAGCTACACTAAGAAATTTATAGAGTGCATGTTCTTAAAGCTGTAAATAACAAGTATCACTAAGCTATGATCAGTAATCAGCCTTTAATAAATAAATGGCAAACCTCGTCCAAGTGTACAAGCTAAAGTAGAGTAACGCCACACTCAGGTCACGAAGACTAGTTCGCGACACCATCAACCAACCCGGACAAACCACACAGGACTACCTCTCAGCCTCGCAGCCACGGACGAAATGTCTAGCTGCCGCTCCACCACAACAAACCAAGAAACTGTGGAGACCAACCAACACCACACCTGCAGACCACACTACCGCAGGCCCATGCCTGGCACCTTTAGGGACTCCGGCCCGAGCTCCCTAAAGTGAGGCACTGGAAAATAGGACTAGCTGGGGCCCAGTACGTCTACTAGTCTCCATAACCCTCAACTGTGAGCGCACTACAAGAGACAACCACAAACTCACACAAGTCGTTGTCCCTCTGTCGTCTTTCCCTCAGCCGGACGTATAACTCTACACAAGAGTGAGGGTGTCTAGGAAGACGACACAGGCCTCGACGGTACAGAAGTACCGGGACAAACCCTGAACACTAACGTGCCTGGCTCACACAAAACATAGGGTAACCAATTGGAGAGGTAACCACGGTAGGCATCGTACTACTCGCCACGTACACACAAACCACGTGAACACCACTGTCCTCAATCTCAACGAGTTCCAATACACCGTCTACCATTGCTAGGAACAATAAATAGAACCAACCCGATAATCACATAAGCATGCAAAACCCATAGCCATCGGAAGCCTGAACGCGACGGGGTCAACTGTCGCCTTCAGAATGCGACGTCTCGATACGGCGCGTTCTGAAGAAGAACGCGACGAGTCGGGCTGTCGCGTTCTGAACGCAACACCTAGGTCCGTTGCCTTTATAGATAGAACCCTAAAATTGGGATTCCATCTCCGGAATCCCCATGCAAACAATGTAATCTTCCATAAAAAGTAGATATACACACTCTAACCCAGTACACTAGCATGCTATTCATCATCGACAACACATATAACAAGCTAAACATGCTTAACCGATCATTCACAGTGAGAAACATGGTGGAATCTCCCTACCTTCGTGAGATACGCGAAGAACGACGATAATCCGGTGTTTCCCTTGCTTCGTACCACATCCTCGCGGTGAGAACACGCCAAAATCAGCACCAAAACCTCGAATCGCCCAAGAGCAGACCACAAAAACCCCCTTCTGGCCGAGCAGAGCCTCTAAGCTATGTTTGGCCGACCTAGCTTCTTAACTCATCATAGTTGAGAACGCGACGCACCTGGCCGTCGTGACCTGAACGCGACGGTAGGGTCCATCGCCTTCTCATCGCTAACGCCAACAGGCTGCCTAGCGCGCACCACGCGGCAGACATGTAGACGAAAACCCTCAAACAGTGGTAGCAAGAATGCGACGCTCTGGACCGTCGCATTCATAACGCGACGTCCACCACTGTCGTGTTCATAGACAGTGAACCAGTGGGTGCTCTGGGCCCAACCTCTCGGCCCACGAAGCCCCACAACCTGTGTAAACACCTCAAACACAAACCATAGGCCACACACTGGCCACCACAACCACTAAACCTCGATCCAAATGGTCACTATGCTACAAAATGGTGAGTTTGGGCAGCGATGTCGAGTTGTTTGCAGAGCTCTCTTGGCTGGGACGGGACGTCGAGGTGGTTTGGGTGTTGTCACTTTGTGGGCCAATCAGTCATGTTTCTCACTACCTCACTCTGTGTTGTTTCCAGAGCCGCGTAGAGGGGTCAGGCATGGGGCCGCAGCTTGGTCAGGTTGCGGTTGTGGTAGTTATTCTGTGCTCTTGTGGTGGCTCTCTGACCTCACTCTTCCGGGAGGTTGTAGGCAAGAGGCAACTGGCGAGCGGTGAGTAGCCTATGGGAGATCTTGACTTCCAGTGGTGGTGGCGTAATTGCAATTATTATGACAGTGTTTCTCCCATAGTGTGCTTGTGTGTTTGTCCATCGCCCTAGCCTGCACAATTGTTGTAGCCGAGCCGTGTGGTGCCCAATACTTTCTGTTGGGCCCTTGCTTCTATCTCCTATGCTGGGTTGGGCCTCCAGCCTCATTGTTGTCTCGAGGGCTGGAGCGAGTGTGTCCCCATCTCTGATTGCTGTTCCGAGAGATGGGGTGGAGTCCTTCTCGACTCAGGCGTGCCTTTGGTGGGTTCCAACTCGAGTGTGCCCTGTGCTTGGTTTTCCAACCTTGTGGAGTGCCTGACCTCGTGGATGTCTAGGATGGCGGTGCTTATGTGGTGAGACTTTGTTCTCAGGTGGTTGCTCTGATATTTCATGAGATCTTTGTCTTGGCATGTGTGCCGAGGGTTGCTTCTGCATCGCGTCCGACTCTGCTGGTTTTTTGGGAGTCGTGTGTGGCCCGACCCTAGTTGCAGGTCATGGCGTTACTCTGTATTCGTTGTTTTGTAGTAGCTAGCATAGTCGTTTCCTAATTACTGCTTTCTAGTGTAGTTGCTTCCGCTTTCTGTGGAGTTCATGTTGCTCTGGCTTGTAAGGGACTGGTTATCCCTACTGGGTCTTATTCGCGAGGCTCAGTCCCCTACTCTCTTTAGCTAGGGGCTCATCGTCATGGGAGCTCGGTGTCGGACGATTTGTAGAGGTAGTTGTGGTGCTGAGTACTGCCAGCAGTGTGAGTGTGTGAGCGTGAGCGCTCTTGTACTTGTGTGAGTTAAGAGATGTGTTTTGTAAATCCTCGGGATATGCCCTTTAAGGATTGTGTATTTCTTCCTGTACTTTTACTTTTATTTGGGACATGTTGTACATAATTCCTTTGTTTAATGTATCAACCTCTTGTTATAGTTATTTAAATTCATTGTTTATCTCACTATACTACTTTTCTAACTCTTTCGGGTCTTCAGACTCGTGGATGGCAGTCCCAAGGTTAGGCACTTGGAGGGCCTTTTGGGTGTTAAATCCTCAAGTCGTTACAATCATCCATCTGTGGTACTA
Source organism: Colocasia esculenta (assembly GCA_014218235.1). Lineage (NCBI taxonomy): Eukaryota > Viridiplantae > Streptophyta > Magnoliopsida > Alismatales > Araceae > Colocasia > Colocasia esculenta. Next base: position 132,044,504 of record CM024762.1, on the reverse strand, counting down.
CCTCATTAGTTGCAGCTACATGCAATTAAAATGATATATAATGAGAGTTATGTTTTTCTAAAATATTTTCTTCACACAATTTAGAAATATATTATTAGCAAAGAGAAATGTTTAGTGTCCTCTAAGAAATGTAATTGAAAGGATCAAGACTATGACTAGCCCTAGTGGGGGGTGAATAGAGCTATAAAAACTTGTCAAGAATGGCCAATAGAATCTAATGCAGAAATAAAATCATGGTGCAAAATGGAGAAAGTGAGATGGAAGAAGGAAGCAAGCACACAAAGAGACACCGATTTTATCCTGGTTAGATAAGAGCCCCTTTGGTCTATCAACATCCAGTCCCCACCAATATAGTGAGATTTACCCTTAGAAAGCATTAACACAAAATACCCACTAGTTGATGCGATGCCCAGCTCTTCAATACAAACCGCTGATTGATGCAGTGCCCAGCTCACCAAATTAATCGATGGTTGATGCAGTGCCCAACTCACCAAACTAACCAAGAGGTTGGGCGTATAAACCCAAACCAACCTTCAAACAAAGGGACAAGAATAACTAGGTGCTAAGTTATAAAGCAAACGATAAAGGATAAGAGATGTATGAGGATGATCTTTAGATGTTGATGAAGCTCTTGAGTAGAAAAGATCTCCTCCAAAGACTCCTTCCTTCAAAGATCTAGAAGGTTGGAAGCTCAAGAAGGAGAGAACACTTGAAATGAGAGAGCTAGAAGTGACTCTTTGAGGGTGGCTCTCTTTTCCACGAAATTCTTTACCTAGGGTTTCCCCCAGATGTCCTTTATAAAGCCTCTTCGGAGATATGCCCGTTTGGGAGCAGGTGGAAAGCAATTTTGGTCAAAAATGTGTTCAAAAAGCACATCTGAACAACTCTGCATACTGGGGTCGACTCCATAGTTGAACTGAGGTCAACCTCAGAAAACAGAGGTCGACTCCCTTTACAGCACATCTTCCAGAACCTTGTTAAGAAGTTGACCCTAGAAGAACTGTGGAGTCGACCCTGTTTCCCTGGGCCAAAATGCAACACAGAGGGATCGACCCAAGAAGGACTATGGGGTCGACCTCAATGCACTCTGAAGAACTATTTTTCTTCTAAGGTTGACCTCAATTGAAACATAAGGTTAACCCCATTTCCCAGAGGTGAAATGGGGTTATGTAGGGTCGACCCATGAAGAAACATGAGGTCGACTCCATAACACATGATGATTTGAAATTGTTTTGAGATCCTATTTCTCTTGAAAAATGTTCTGCTTGCTACACATAAATTAACCATTTGTTAGCCAATAAACTTGAGTGTTTTGTGATCATCAAAACTCTAAGAGGTTCAACAATCTCCCCTTTTTTGATGATCACAAAACACTTTAGATAGAAAGATTTCAGTTATCCTTAACATGCATTTGCACTAAGATCATTAATATGCAACGAGACAATGTAAGTTCTCCCCCTTTTTGTCATCATCAAAAAGAGGAGTGAAAAGAGATGTAGCCCAACTCAAAATGATGACAAACGATAGAGAGTCAAGAATAGAGGATGAAGAGATAAAATGATCACGGCTCAAGTGGAGGTGGTTGGCGAGAGATAGAATCCCATAAAAAGTTGCCAGCTCCGGCCAAATCCTGCTTATTTTCTCTGATCTCATCATGATTGTTGCTCATAACATCCTGCTGTTGGGAAATAGCTTGAAGGAGCATATCATTTTGGTCTTTCTGTCCCTTGAGAATATAAACATTCGTCTGAAGTTCTTCCACTTTGCCTTCCAATGATACAAATCGATTGTCCAAAGAGTCAAAACGAACATTCATATTGGTACTTAGTGTATCAAACAGGTGAGCTAGCTGATCCATATGAGCAGGAGGTCTGGAGGAGCCTGAAGTAGATAGAGTATAGTTATCACCATCTTCATCAACTTGGAGGCTCTGCCCTTTGTAAGGAGACTGAGTACCCGTGTGAACAAAGAGCCATTTTGAATAGCCATCCTCATTCGTGTGAGAGTTCTCCCATCAATCACATCAAAGATTGACAATTTTTTAGAATCTTCACTAGCCATGTTGACTTTGAATTTCCTCAAGATGCGGGTAATAAGCATACCAAAAAGAAGATTATGCTTAGAGGTACCTACTACATCTCGAATGTAGTTCAAAGTGAGATTTGGAAGGTCCACAGGGGTGACATCTAGAAGTCCTTGGATTACAAGGATATGATCATCAGTGACTCCATCCAAGCTACCACACCTTGGAGAAACAAGAAATCCTTTTAGAGTTCACCAAATCAAATAAAATCAAAAACAAAATTATAAATTAAACTCTAAAGATTCCAACAAGGAGGACCCCGTAGCCGCCCTCATCAGCACCACCCTCTGGTGCTGCACCCGCGAGGGGCGTCTCCCTACATTGGGTTGCGAAGTCAGCGAGTTCCACCTCTTCTACGTGACTGCGCCCAGTCGTACTACATGGAGCGTAAATCTTTGACCAACATTTTCGAGCTCTAGTTCTTCGGGCCTTTACAAAATCTTGATCCACAGATCTTCAAATTCTTTAATTATTTTATAACACCTTTATGTTTTTCATAAAGTTCCTTAAAAAATTCTTCTAAATCTTCTGATTCAGAATCAGATTCAATACAAGAATTAAAAGATGGGTCAGATTGTACCTCAACTAGTCCTACCATGAGGGTTAGACTTACCTGCTCTTCTTCAGAATTTGAGCTTGATGAATCTAAAGTGGAGACTTCTTCATTGTCCCAAGCAGCTGCCATGGCTTTTCTTTTAAATTTCTTATGGTTCTTCTTAGATTTTTCTAGCTGACTAGTCTTCTTGAGTCTTAGACAATCTGGTTTCATATGTCTAGACTTTCTACATTCATAGCAGACTAGTTCTTTCTCCATTTTATCTTTCTTTTGGATCCTTTTTTTATCTATTCTTCCTCTTCTTAAGGATCTTCTGAAGCTTTGACAGAACATCATCAACATTAGTATCTTCAGAACCTGCATTTTTTGAACTATAGAAGAAGAGGAGGAAGGAGCAACTATGACTTTCTATTACTGACATTTTTCTTAGATGTGCTTGCAGATAGTCGCTCCATTGATTTCATGTGCCATCAATGATCCGATAAGCTTTTCTAATGACATAGTTATAAGGTCATTAGCTTCTTCGATGGCTGTGACTTTTGGAGTCCACTGGTTTGGTAGGGATCCGAGAATTTTCCTTAACATGTCACCAGTGTTGTAAGCCTTTCCAAGTCTTGCAAGACCATTAGTTATGTCAATAAATCTGCTATACATTTGGGTAATGGTCTCACATGTCAACATTTTAAACTTCTCATATTGAGTAACTAGGATATCAATCCTAGTTTCTTCCACTTTGTTTATTCTTTCATATGTGAGCTTCAGCTTGTCCCACATTTTCTTGGCTGATTTGCAAGTTGAGATTCTATTGAATTCGCTACTTATTATGGCATAGCAAATGAGGTTCTTGGCTTTACTATTCTAAGGCAACATTTTTCTATCATTATCTGTCCACTCTTCTCTTGGGCTGAGAACTATCAGATCTCCTTCTTCAATGATAGTCCATAGCTGATAGTCATATCCCTGGAGGAAGAACTTCATCCTTGTTTTCCAGTAGTTGTAATCTTCACCATCGAACAAGAGTGGTCTGTTCACGGATTGGCCTTCGGTAAATCCTTGAGATGCCATTTGATCTTTGCTCTTTAGATCGTTGGATCTTCTTTGATATGGTAGTAAGGATTAACCTAGAGGGGGGGTGAATAGAACTTCTAAAAAATACAGATAAAATCACCACTTGAAAATGTTGGTTTGTGAATGTAGTTGCGTGCAGTAGAGAGAAGCCGTGCGGAAGCTAATAAAGAAACAATCACATAAGAACACAAAAATTTTATCCTGGTTCGATACTTCCCAAATGAAAGACCTATGTCCAGTCTCCAAAGAAATCTTGAGATTTTACTAACCGGGTTACAATCCCCCTAAGAATATACAAACCCCCAGCGCCCCACTGGTCCTCTTCATTTTCGAGTAGGAAGGAAACTCACTTCTGTTATAAGTCAAGAAGCCACCCTCTTGAAACAGACACCACTGCGATTCAGCTGGTACAAACCACAACTTGATTATTCTCTTAACACAAGAGGAACACTGAGTACAGTCGCATACAAACATACAACCGCCTTTTCATTTCTATTACAGCGCTTCATTCACATGCGATAAATAGGGATTTCAGCTTAATTTATATCCTCTTTATAGATATTGGGTGCCAGAGTTCATTATATCCATACAAGTGGCTAGCCAATTGTGGACCACGATCTGTATAACAAAGATCGAAAATGAAAAGTTTATTAATGTAGTTCAAAACACCGTTCTTTAGTGAACTATATTTTAACATGATGAATATGTATTTTGAGGGCATTAATTATTTTTTCTCCTATTGTATACAGTGAGATTATAAAAAACTTGTCCTTTCACTTTATCTACCTGAACAAAACCTTGGATATATATGTGTGGATAATAAATTTTCTCTATTCACATATTTATATCTTAATTTTTAAAATGTTGATTTTAGAATAACAGATCTGAAGAGAGTACTCGATGTCGAATTGAGTTGCAAATCGTCGGAAAATTAGAAATTGAGGAAATTGCACGTACGTATTTTTACATAGAACTGCATAAAGAAAGCAAAAGATCAAGATTATGGGATGGGGACCTTCGAGAAGTGTCTTAACAAGAGACTATGTGGATTGTTTTTAATTTACTTTATAGCCAAATATAAATATTAGTGGGACTGTTGCAGCAACTTTTTTCTGCAAATGATCCAATTAATGCAAGTTATTTCTTTCCCATTTAATGTCGATATATAGAAACTGGACTGCAACCAGATGTGACAGTTGTGTGTACTTTTTCTTTGTTCAAAGTGGATCCCTCCAACCACCTACCCAATCTAAAACAAGATTTAATGGAGACCGGCTACAACAGGTGACGAACTCACCTACGCGATCACGACAAGAGTCATATCTTGTCCTTCATCGATCTCACACATGATGGACGGACATATATAATCTAAAAAATTGGTAAAATAAGGACAGATAATTAGATGCATGTTGAGAAACACAGCTACCTAAAATTTAGGTTGGAAAATCCTTCATCTGCGCGCGTTGTGGCTTGTTAATTTTGCTAACCAAAGAAAAAGTCCAACTTCTTGATCAATACTCTTAATTCCCGGCCATCCCGGTTCGACGGATGTCCCTCCCGGTGTAGTCTATGACATATTGTAACGCACATCTAGAAGCTCAACCAATATCCGGAACCAGCTGTGACCCGTTCATATATATATATATAGAGAGAGAGAGAGAGAGAGAGAGAGAGAAGAAAGAGAGAGAGAAAAAAAACGAGACGACGTAAATTAAAGATTAAGATATTGCATAAAATAATCCAACATGTATACGTGCCTCCACCCTTGAGCTCTGTATAAAGTCAGGGCCTTGGGCCGATCGATGGTGTAGCTGCACAAACTCCAGAGCTAGCTTTTCTTCGAGCTAGCTAGCTACTTTCCGTCACCATGGCCGTGAGGAAGACTTCCGCCACCCTTCCCGTCATGTTGATGGTGGCTACGGCGGTCCTCCTGCTCGCCGCCGCCCCGACTGAGGGGAGCTACATGACGGCGTGGGCAGGCCCCGGGTGCAGCGGCCGCTCACAGCGCTACAGTGCCTGCGGCTGCAGCAGCATCAACCTCCACGGTGGGTACCAGTTCGTGTACCAGGGCCAGACTGCCGCCACCTACAACCAGCCCAACTGCCGAGGGGTCGCCCACACCCGGTTCCGCGGCAGCGTGCGGGACTGCAGCCCCATCGGGTGGCGGAGCATCTTCATCCAGTGCTAATTATTCAGCTTTTGAATTAACGGCAATAACAAGATCATCTGCACTATATATAGTATTGTGCTCGATCGATCGACAGGTAATAAGATTGGCACTCGTACACTGTTTCGGTCCAGTGTCTCCACTACATGTTGCGTTCCTTCTTGGGTGTCTGAAGAAGGTGCGTGTACGCGAAGTACCTATGCTATTGAATAAGAATCTACGTTGTACGTACGACTTGAGGAAATACGTACGTACGAATCCTTTGCCTTCTTCGGTTTTATTTGTTCTGGATGGATGCTTTTAATTCCATTAGCTGATCGATCGATGTTGTCAAAGTGACTGACGAAGTCAGAATATGAGAGATTAATTATATATTGGAGGGCTGATATTTATATATAGATAGATCTAGGTGAGTGTTTGATGAGATGAATCATTAACCACGTCGTACGGGCAACCCTCTCAGGGCTAATCAAATAACGGCGTTAATTCTTCCGTTCCTGAAGGTCCAGATCTAGTGATCATTGGGCAGACGACGGTACCGATCACCTCATGCATGCAAACGTAAAAGACCGATAATATCTTATTCCTTAATTTGTTCTTAAAGTAACCAGAACATCAGTTTCCCAAATTAAGGACACTAAATTCAGAAAGAACTGAATAAAGAGATAGAAAGAACTCTTCAGATCGTTTAGCACAAGCACTCGTTGGAAATACTCACGTACGATTGATTATAGAAAGTATATATTGACAAAAGAAAATATCTTCAGCCATAACTAAGTTTGAAATAACACAGTTTAACTGTGATGATGCATCAGTTATCAAAATCCGGTTAGAAATATTATCTATTGGTACCCATGCATGATAAATAACTCAAAATTAATTTATTTGAACTCGGCCGTACGTGTTGTCCTTTTCATTAAACCCATGGCGTACGTGATTTGGATATTCTGGATAATCCAACACAACAAGGTCGCTTTGGTAGCAGTGAGAAGCTGCTCCTTTCTCCACATTTTCTCTCTCCAATATTCGTTCTTAATCTATCTCTCATCCTTTAACAGTCCAACAAACGACCGGGTGCCAAAATGATACATTTAGAACAGTTCCAATTATGCTGGAGTATTCTAGTGATTGGAATTGCCTTGAAAAGGGGTTATGATCATACGCAACCTAAATCGAAATGATTTGCTAACTAGTACGAATAATTATCATGACTTCTATTTCTAAACAAGGTAAAACTATCGCTTCCATATATAGTACTGTTACACCAACATCCCAAGTTTTTGGACTGATCTAACAGTGAGTTGAGAAAATCTAGATGCCCAATTAGGCACACTTCAACATGCAACAATAAATTTACTGGAAGCTCCTCACATTAGAGGAAGATGTAGACTTTGCTTTGATCAAACCCATAAAATGAGATATGCGGCACATTTCTTGTATATGTGGGTTCTATAAAACCTCGGCTATCATTTATTTGTATGTAGTTAGTTTTATTTGGTTAGAAGATTTTCTATCATGTACAATAATAATGTGATGCCTCCAAACAGAGAACAATTGTAAGTCATTTTTTAGCACTTGCAATTTTTGATAATGACTTTGCTCACTTTATTCTCGTTAATGTGCACAAGCATCTTTAAATTGTTTAAGAAGTTATTTAGAGTATTGTGTAATAAATATATTTCATTTGTGTTGTAGTATTATTTTGTTCTTTGGAGTGGTTTACTATCATCTGGAGTATTGATTCAACCAGAAAAAACACCATCTGAAGCATTAAAATTACAATCACTATCATTGACACTCCAACTTGAATGCTTTAGTGTCTGTTTCTCTATTATTTTATTTAGTTGTGCTTATATCAGAATAGATCTTACTTCACTAAAAATTGTCCCTTTAATCTATATTTTATGGTCAAAGATCTCATTATTCTTTATTTTTCAAAATAAATTTAAACAGTGCAAACTCCTTTATATCTTTGGAAGCTAGACAAGGTCTTTTAATTTGAGTAAGGGCTAACACGGATTGTTAAACTTTCTATGTTCAAGGTTCGTCGTACTGCGGCAAACCACCACGGTACTTGCGAACCGCACCGTGCCTAGGCTCTTGCGAACCAGTACGGTCCAGTCCACTACATCTGTTTTTTTTTTCATTCTGCTCTCATATTCGGCACATTTAAGGAATTTAAATGGCATCTAATTGAGATAAAATTTTAAACATAAGTTAATTAAGAGATGATACAATTTATAGTAATTTTAGTTTAATTTTTTAAACTAATTTTTCGTCAAGTAAAAATTATCCTAAAAATTATTAGGTCGACTTAATCTCAACATCTATGCATCAATAATTCTTTATATTTATATTTTTAGAATCATTACATTTTTTAGTAATTATGATGACTTCAGATTTGATTTTTTTTTCGGAACCGAATGTCGTCTCATTGAAGTGCACACAATCAAATATAGTACTAGAATTATATTAATAATATAAAAATATTCTAAAATTAAAAATAATTATATTTTATATAAGTGGTCATGTCTTACGTATATTTAATTTATTAGTGTCATATTAATATTTTAGTATAAATTTTAAGTCGTTACAGTTTTGTTTCTATTTTCGGATTCCTGGTGTTGATCTAATGAAGTACATTGGTTATATCATGAACAACTTTCATGAAGAGCCCAAAGACTGGATCACCCTCGTTCAGGCTGTAGAGAAGCTGCACTCACTGTTAGTTTGGATCACGATATGAGAGAGAAGGTCGAGAATAATCTACTGCATCTTTAAGCACAGACCATCATTTGATGTGATTCTAGTTGGAGGTCGTAGAGGAAGTCGTGGGGAACAACTTTCATGAAGAAGCCTCAAAGAGATATGCCCTCGTTTGGGATGTGAAAGGCATGATAATCCTATATATACATGATCATATGAGAGAGAATGTGAAGAATAATCTATTATAACTTTGGGCACAGACCACCAATCGAGGTGATTCCACTTCAAAGACGAAGCTGAAGAAGAGTAGAACAACTTTTATGAAGATCTCATGAGCAGTTCAGCCTCTTTTCAGGCTATAGAAGGCGTGATATCCTTGATGATTCTGGAGGGTATGAGAGAGAAAGGGTGCAACATTGAGAATGACTTCTCTACTGATTTTAGGGCGATAGGGCTTGGTGAGCAGAGCCTCTAGGGGTCTCTTCATGTGGTGGTAGCCTTCTCCTCTCCTATAGAGTTCTAAGATGTGTTTAAGAGAGAGAGAAAGAGTACAATCTTGAGTTAGAGAGAGAGATTCCATGCATGAGAAGAGATGGAGAGTCTATCTTGAGTTTGGATGGACTTGGGGCTCCTTAGGGATAAGGATAGGAGGTTTGGGTCGTAATCCAATTCAGGGACAGACGTAAAAAATTTATTTAGTGGGGCCACTCGAACTATTTTTAAATATTTATATGTTATATATAATATAAATAAGTAATTTTGAATATATATTTAGAATAAAAAAGAAATATTTCAATAAAAATGAGACAATTCGTTACAATCAATTTTTTCTTTACAATTGTACTCGACGATTTTTCATACTCTGAAACACTTCAATAATAGATTCATTGTTTACATTCTCAAACAAATCTTTCTCAATAAATGTCACTAAACAATCATTTATTCAATCGCTACACATCCGGTTCTGCAGCTTATTCTTCACATAAGTCATTGTTGATATGAGTACTGTATTTAGCTTGTAAAACTTCATGATTGTATCCTCAATATTAGATGAACACTAAATGACTGTCATGATTTTGGCATATTTGTATGTAATGTTAGATGAACATTAAATGATTGTGTTGGTTGACTTAAATGACTAAATTTTTTTATATATATTTTTTAACCTCTCTATGTGATGTTCTTATGTTTTACTCATTTTCTTTTGAAGTTTGCTCATTTTAAATATTCATCAAGTTACAAAACTAAAAAAAAATAAAATCAAACAAGTTCTTTTCTCACCGTATCTCAGCGGTACCTTACCGTACCACGGAGAATGCAGCACGGTCGATCCGGACGGTATGGCGAACCATGGTTATGTTCGATGAAAAGAGCAAGCGGTGTTTGATTGAGAGTTTTGTCTAATATTTAGGAGGCAAATGTGGAAATAAGAGCAAATCAACATATATTTGAAAACCTTTTCCACACAAATAAACATGTGAAAATGATTTTCGGAAAATGTTTTACGGGAAAACAAACACCAGAAAAAATTTTCAGAGAAAACATTTACATGGGAATCAAATAGACATTTATATTTTTTATTTTCCTATAAAATTAATCTTTAGAAAAAATTTTCTCTATGAATATATTTTACAAGCAACTAAACGGACTATAAATGTTTCAACATAATCATCATGTAGCACGAAGATTTAAGAAACATATATGTGTAGACATTAACTAGAGATCGCTCCTAATTTTATCCTTAATTTTGATATTGTTCTCCTCATATTGTGGAGAAAAGTGCGCCAAAAAGCCTACTGTTTGATTTTGAGACACTTCGGGTTGCCACGGGGAACTTCTGCGAAGCGAATAAGTTAGGAGGTCTTTGGACCTGTTACCGTCGACTGTTAAAACAGTCGGCGGTTCTATAAAAGCCGACTGTTTACGGTCGTAAGAAATTTTGACGACGGTTAGACAGTCGTCTTTTTACGGTCGGTTACTTTGCAGTCGGCAATTCTTTAGACGACTGTTTCAGAACAGTCGTCCTATTGAAACAGTCGGCCATTCTGCATTTTGTACATAGATTCTCGACGGTTTAAAAACAGTCGGCCATTCTTTTCTAACCATTTTTTATTATTTTTTATTATTAATATATTGACATTCCAAAATATAATTCTCGATGTTTGGAAAACCATCAACTATTCTTTCAAGCCATATTTTTATTTTCTAATATTAATTTATTGACATTTATCACCTACAAAATATACATTCACATGTTTCATAGTCACTAGATATACACATCGACAATTTTTCATTTCACAATCACACATATATTTTTGGAAAAAAAAATCACAATTATATTCAAATTTATTAATCCCTTCTACACAAAATACACATTCACGTGCATATTGTATCAAAAGTACACTTTTGTCATCCACATATACAATAAAAAGGAAGAACATCAAATTTACTAAGATCTCTCTTTTTTCTAAATTCAACATTTCTTTTTGGCATTTCCTTTATTCTTCTTGAAGTACTCGATCCATATCCTCTTCTTATGTCCAAGTCTTCAATTTCCTTCCCAACTGCAAGTAGCTTGATGTTATGCTGCAACAACAAATAGAAACATACACGAAAAGTAAAAATTTCGCACCACCAATATTGAACATAACTTAACAAGGAAGATTCTAACAGCAAATTATGCTCCTATGCAATAATAAAATGCTCCTTGTTGCCCACCTGGGGCTTCTAGCCCAATTACTAAATTAGAGTCAAAATGTGAATACTCTATAGAATGACATAAAGTCTAAGGGATTATACATTACCTACCAAAGTAAATGTTACCTTAGTAGGGGAAAAGGGATTCTGATTTTATAGTACCTGCACTATCACCGATAGCACTTCCAGAAGAAGCAGAGTAATAAACTTCTATGACACTTGATTTTTAGAAATAACAGAGATTCTGAGGGTGTATAGCTACACTGGAAAAGAGCACATTACACCTTCTTCAATAAAATTAGATGAACTAAATTCATTTATTTGAAGAATAATCTAAAAGATACTAAAGATGGGGGCAATCTAATGAAGATCATAGTTTTCTGTTCTTCAGTTAACAGTGGCAACCTTTAATTGCTCGAAACCTGCCAGTTGAAAGGTGTTACCATTGAGATCCGTAGATTTGGCATATTTTCTCATCCTTCCAGCCCCGTCAGTTTCCATAGCCTGTGGAATGATAATGCAAAATCTAGAGAAGCAATAAAGTAGCAAGAATTCATTCCGAGGCAGCATCTCCCAACAACTACCTGTCAGAAACATCAATACTTAATTCTGAAAGTGATTGACATAATAAAAATAAGAAAATTATAAAAAGTTCTAAAATGATTGTCCATATCTGTAAGTTTATACCATATGATTATCAATATCTCTAAGACCTGATTATCCATAAAAAGAACAACTCATCCATCATAGTTCCTCATTTAGAAGAGTGCATATAGGTCCAAAATGCTGTTTGAAAATCAGCCATAACAGAATAAGAAACATCCATGAACCCGACAACATATGACAATCAGCCACAATAGAATAAGAAATACCCATGAACAAAAGTATTTTGTTTCACAAAAAGAAGTTTGCAAAATATCCATTCGAATGTTTGTAAAATATTCCACAACAAAATATGATGCAATAGGAGAAAATGTTTTAAAAGTCCACACCAAAAACTACCTCGTTTCATTCTAATTTAATGTGAGGATTATGTTCCATCTCTATCGGCATGGTCATTGGGCATTTCATGGTGCCATGTCGAATCTCCAACCTATGAAAAATAAAAAAAATAAAATCTTTAATAAACATTAAAAGAGTGGAAACATATAATAGCATTAAACAAGCATCTGAATAGATGAACATGGTGGGTACTCCAACTTCCATGCTAAGTTTTTTTTTATATATTTCTAAATGCCACAAGCATAGCTATTAGAACAGAGTAAAAAAAGAGGATCACAATTAGGGTATTACAATTATCAATATGCAAGTAAGAAAAATTCATGATATGTCCACACGAAAGAATAAACAATATTATGAACACAGATAAGAAGACCATAATGTAATGGATGACATAATTGACCACAACCACCCAAAAAAAAAAACTTTAGAGAAGAGAAGAATAGGTGGTTTACTGACACTTTTTATTTACTATCATATGTCAGACATTAGAGACAGAATAGATGGTTTACTAACCTTAATAGGTGAAGTACATAACAAGGGTGAATATTCTCTTGAAGTTTCTGCTTCACAGACTGAAGAACTGTATAATTTAAGAATGCAACAATACATTAACTAAGTAAACTACAAAATTGTTTAAAATTAATAACTTCTCCATATGATCAGGATAACAAGCAGCTGAACTCACAACTAGGATCTCAAAAAGACTTGTATGCCTATAAACATGCCTGTGAGATTTTACCACAAATAGGATGAATTTTTTCATTCTACATGTAAATTGAACAGAGTTCAAATTCTCATATGATCTAATGTAAAATGAACAGACCTGTGAAATTTATTGATACATGTTGAGCTCAACCAACCAAAAGAAAAGCTGCTCCTTGTTACTGGGTCCTGTTTTACTTGGAGTTACTCATTGCTATTGCATTGAATAATCACTAATCATCCAGAAGTTTCTGAAGGGGATTTTGAGGCACTGCTATTGTAACATGTTAGACACTAAACATACTCGCAAACTTGCATCTAAAAAAAGGCATTTCTTTACCATACTCGCAAACCAACTGGAGGTGAAAGAGAAAAATATAACAAACATGCATGCTTCCCCACAGAGTGAGAAAGGAGCACAAGAAAAATGTTGCTAACAACAGGGAAGCATTGGACAACGAAGAGTAAAATATGCTAACAGAGATTCCATTGAAACAGAAACTCTCTTTCTCTCCCTCTCCATTCTATGCGTGTATGAGAAAGAGAGAGAGGGAGACAGGGGAGGGATAACATATCCACCTGAGCACCTCCATTGCTAAAAAAAAGATTAAAAAATACAAAAAAGACCATCTTAAATCTTCGTTTATGCAAGAGGGATGAATTATCAAAATAGCAAGCAAGAATAGGAAACGTCGCAGCAAAATCCAGATGCCAAATAAAGGCCCCCACCGGAGATCGCCATGGCGAAGCCGCATCCCCCACTGCACACATCCTTCCATGCGTCCCTGGCAGTTGACGACTTCGGCATCGCCACCCCGATGGCTTTTCTCTGCAACCCGAAACACCTGTTTTCCAGCCCGAAACACACATATGTAACATGTTTGATCGATTAACAGAAGAAGTTTTTCATTTACCTTCACGTTGCGGTCTCCTTGACGGCGGCGATGACCCTGGCTTCTCCGGCGCTCCCATCTGTGAAGATAACCAGTTGAGGTCGAGGGCGATGGCACCTTTGCAGGACAGGAAGAGGGTCAAGGGCGATGGCGCGTTTGCAAGCCAGGAGGGCCGCAAAGAACAAGGCAAAATATAAAAAGAGGCAAATAGAGGCGCGAATAGAAGCCAAGTAAAAATCAAAAAAGGGGGAAAACGGCGGGCTGGGTTCCGCCGACCGTGTTTTTACCTAAAACGATCGGGTTTTTGTCCAATTTTTATTCTATGAGATCGACGGTTGAAACAGTCGGCCGTTCTTTGAAAGCGCCGACTGTTTTTTAAACTAGTCGGCTATAACCTGTTTGTGTTTACGTGGTAATGGCTGGTCTATGCACCTTGCTATGTAATAAGTAGCAATTTGTTGATTAGCCTCATTTTCAGGCTCTCAATAATCAATATGTGTGTTCTTATTAAATGGAATTTTTAGTTTTCGATCCTTAAAGAAGCTCATAATTAGGAAAGAGCCCCCGTGAATTGAAAACAATGTAGCTCTTTTCAGGAGCAGCTCCACCTTTTTGTTCCACTGCGTGATATTAATTTCATAATTCACCTGCCTTGTAGTAAATGACCGGCAACTGGTGAAGAGTGCACAGAATTGTTCATTATGATCGGTGTTGCTCAGATAAATGAAGTTGTCAACGATGTTGACTTCATTTTGACTCGTGTGAAAAAAATGAATTTTGAGAATTTTTAAGCATTTCTCTGACTGAGCTACTAGTAGAAAATAAAAAAAAACAAGTTTTATGCTATAAATACATGTATATTCTCAAGTATTTCTCGAATTGTTCAAATAAATTGAAAAAAGATCAATGAGATACAGTTCTTGATGATGGATCCAAAATAATAAGGGGTTAGATTAACTTGGGCCTACAATCTTTGTTTTTTGAACGTTTGAACCTCTCAATCGATGATGGGTCTAGACCTGTATTTTGTGACGGGACCATGCTTTTAAAAGATTGATCTGAGCCTTTAAAAAGCTTTCCAAAATTGGGCCCAATTTAGGGTTGTCTAGACCTGTATTTTGTGATGTGACCATGGTTTTAAAAGATTGATCTGAGCCCTTAAAAAGCTTTCACAAATTGGGCCGAATTGAGGATTGGATATTCCGGACCTTGCTCTCACCCGTCGATGAGCGGGCCAGGCCCATGAAGTGCAAACATAGCCAGACTGGCCCATCAAGAGGGGGACATGTATGTGGAGCTGTTTTTGATCCCACGCCTTTTGTTGGTGGGAGGATGAAAGCTTCCCTCTCCTCTTTTGCAACGTAAAAGCAAAAAAAAAAGATGCTCCATGGGCGAGGACCTCTTTTGAGTTTTGACACATCAGGGGAGGCAGCGGCATCAGCTTCGACGTCGTCCTCTCCTACAACTTCCATGGCATCTCCTGCTGTGCGCCCCACCCACGTCGCCTCCATCTCCCTCTGCGACCTCCCCCTCAATCCTGACTTCGCTGCCGTCTCTTCTTCCCTGCTCTCTCTTGACCACCTGGAGCGGACCAGGTCCGTCCCTCATGGCCAGCAATATGCATCATGGTGAAGAGGGCACTGATCGAATTGTTTCACCATGATGCATATTGCTGATTTCTATAAATTTGATGCCATTTCGTTTCACGACTCATGTAAATAGATTACAATTTTTGTCTAAATATTCGTGTACTTTTTGATATTTCTCTGACAGTGCAACAAGTAGTAAATAATTAAACTCAAAATTTTATCCTGATCCCAATACGTGTGTATTAAGTAAGCATTTCTCGCAGGGTTCTTGCAAAAAGATAAAAAGGAAATAGCTCTTCGTGGACCCAAAATTATAAAAATCCAGGCCCAATAGCTGAGGTATGTGATCTTTATATTATTTTTTTACATCGTCTATTTGTCTGGACCTTTCAATCGACGACGGGATTACATAGACATGCAACTCATGAGGGCAGCAGTTTTTCAAAAGAATTGAATGCACCACCAAGCATGCAGCAATGGACAAAATCACAATAAGCCCAACTTGCCACAGCCCAATTCCAAGTTCGATCTTCCTAACCTTTGATCACACCTATCAATGAGTGGTCCAGGCCCATGAAGCCCAACACCAGGCCCATGAAGACGGGGGGTCATGCCGTCCTAGATCCCATTACATGCTCGGAGCTGAAGTGGGGAAGCAGTTAGATCATTGCATTTGGACTTTTAGCTTTAACAATCTCTATTTTTTTTTATGGCAAAACCTCACAAGTCACAACAATAGCCTATGTTACGCATTAACAACATAAAGGACATATAAAATTCTAAATGCTTGCCAAGCTACGATCAAACAGCAAACCACATCTCCAAGTTCATCAAACAAATAGCACCCATTTGAGAAGTCCAACCATAAATACTTCTTCTCTAAGCAGTCCAAGGGTACTCATTGGAATCCAGCAAATGATAGATATCACAAAGAACTAATAAGGCAATAAGGCATTTTAGTGAGTGAAATAGAGACCCCTTTAATGTATGCGGTGATATTATCATCCCTATCAATGGCCATATTGTCATAAAACAGCTGCATTAGTTATGGACAGACCTTATCATTTTGGTGAGATCGCAATTTGCAACAAGGTGTATATTATGGGTTTCAACTACAACCGACACTGCTCGTTCCTTATATATTTTTAATATATGTGTTGTCATTGATGTGACGGCCAATGGATAAATTGTTAATAACACTTCAACCAACCACGAAAAATAAATGCATATTTATATTGATATGGTTGCTCTAGAGTAGTCCGCCTGAGCCATAGAGACCAGTGGAAACCCACGCAACCGACCCGATCCTTCGACCCAATGATGCTTAGGCCGATGAGCTCAATCTCGGCTAAGGTCAAGACTAGCTCACCTTGGCCTAGTTTGACGTGGAGCATGCGGCATGGCCTTGGGATTCCCAGGGGTCGTGGCTCACGTTGCGGTCTAATAAATGTCCATTGAGGTATTGGTCGCGGATCATGCTGGTTAAAAGCCGAAGTGCTGAGGATCACATCTGTGACTTGGCCGAGACCTTTGAAGCACTTCGAAGGTATGTGATGAGGCTTAATCCATAGAAGTGTATCTTTGGCATTCGGGCTAGCAAGTTCTTGAGCTACTTTGTCTCTAGCCGAGGAATCGATGTCAACCCCGGCAAGGTGCAAGTCATCCTTGACATGCCACCACCGAGGATTGTCAAGAAGGTGTAGAGGCTCAATGGTTGGGTCACAGCCATGAGCAGGTTCATGTCCAGGTCAACGGAGAGGTGCAGGCCATTCTTCGACGTAATTGAGGAAAGGGAGATTTGAGTGGAGCGATGCATGCCAATAGGCATTTGACGATTTGAATACATACTTGGCAAGTGTACCCACACTCATCAAGCCTCAACATGGAGAAGAGTTGTTGTATCTGTCAACCACTGACCATTCAATCAATTCAGTTTTAGTGTGAGAGGACAAGCGACACCATCTATCCGTATACTACACTAGCAGGGCCTTGCAAAGGGATGAGCTTCGCTCTCGTAATGGTAGCTCGTCGGCTCCGACCATACTTCCAAGCCCACAAGATCTTCATCCTCACCGACATCCCCATCAAGTAGGTGCTCGCCTGACCCGAGGTCTCGAGGAGGTTGGCCAATTGGGCAATCGAGCTTGATGAGTTTAATATTATCTATAAGCCAAGAGTCTTCATTAAGGCTCAAGCCCTCCTAGATTTCATTTCAGATGGAACTGCGAGGCCGAGCAGGAGGACGCCAAGGGATGGAAGGTATTCATCGATGGGGCTTCAAGTTTGTGAGGAAGTGGCGTTGGTGTTGTCTTACACTCTCCTGAGGGCTTCATCTTGAAGTATGTGATTCTCATCGGCTTCCCAGCGTCCAATAACGTCGCAGAGTATGAAGCCCTCATCTCTGAACTTCGTATGGTGAAGTCACTAAGGGCCTCTCGGGTGAAGATCTATAACGATTCCCAATTGGTTGTCAGCTAAGTCGCTAAGGATTACGAGGCCTAGGAAGAGAAGCTTACCCAATACATGAACAAGGTACTCAGACTGATGGAGGAGTTCGAGTCAACCAAACTACAAAAGATACCAAGAGTCAACAACATGCAGGCCAATGCACTCTCAAAGTACGTCTCGGCATCCGAGGATTTCCTTGGACCCATTATACTTATTGAGGAGTTGTGTGAGCTGTCGGTTGGGACCCTGATTGAGATCCTCTGCATGGGAGCTAGGCCAGCATGGGTGACACTAATTATGGAGTAGATTCAAAACGGGGAACTTCTCGAAGATCACGACGAAGTTCTGAAGACTAGGCGGCGAGCTAAAAGGTTCTTTCTATTCAGTGAAGTCTTGAACCGCAAGGACTTCGCGTACCCACATCTCCGCTACGTCGATCCTTATCAAGCCAAGGAGATCTTACGCGAAGTCCACATCGGAAGGGAGTCACACTAGAGTTCAGTCACTGGTCCAACGAGTCACTCGACAAGGTTATTGGTGGCCGATGATGTTGAAAGACACTGAGGGCTATGTCAAGCAATGCCATCAGTGTCAATTTTCAGCAAAATAGCTTGATAGCCACCGGTAAACCTCACCACTTTGTCGGATCTGTGGCCGTTCATATAGTGGGGAATGGACATCCTTGGACCATTCCCACCGGCTTCGGGCGAGAGAAAATTCCTAATTGTCATCGTCGACTACTTCACCAAGTAGATCGAGGCTGAGCTGTTGGCAAAGATTGCAGATGCCAAGGCTTGGGGATTTGTATGGAAGAGCATTGTTTGCCAGTTCAGCCTACCGAGGATGCTCATCACCGAAAATGGGAAGCAATTTGACAATGCGAGGTTTAGTCGAAACTGCTCTGAGTTGAGCATTCGACATCGATTCACCTCGGTTGCCCATCCTCAGGCCAATGGGCAAGTGAAGGTGACCAATCGAACAATTCTCAATGAACAAAAGAAGCAATTGGATGACCTCAAAGGGCGATGGGCTGACGAACTGGCCCACGTGCTTTTGGCATACCGCATTACACCCTGAGAAGCTACTAGCGAATCACCCTTCACGCACTCCTTTGGGTTGGAGGTAGTGACCTCAGTGGAGTTACTTGTGCTTACACCAAGAGTGGTAGGTTTCGAGCACGGACGGAATGACCGATCTCTCCGAGTTGAGATAGACCTTATCAAGGAGCGGCGAGACCATGCTGCTACGCAGATGGAGATTTATCAACAAAGAATGAAAAGGAGATTTGCCCCCAAGGTAAGGTTGAGACGCTTTGGCATCGGCGATTTATACCTTGTGTGCAGAATTCCATGCATGTCTTCGAATAGTTATAATCCTAACCATCAAAGAAATGAGGGTGATTGATAGACTGACCTTCTTGTTCGAACTCAACTGTCATCTTTTCGAAATTGTTGGATTTCTTGTTTAAGAGAATTTGGCTCTGATACCACTTGTTGGATCGATGGCGGTAACATTTTTCACCTAGAGAGAGGTGAATATTTGTTTTTCGTTGTGGAAGCTAATTTTAAAAGGCACTAACACACGTTAGTTATGTTAGTGTAAAGAAACCATAAAAAAGACAAGAGACTTTTATCTTGGTTCGGATCTTCCCTCCAACAGAAGTCCTATGTCCAGTCCCCAAGCTAATATAGCTTAGGATTTCACAACCTTTTTCAAAGGTACAACACCCTAGTTTTCAACCGGTCTTCCCTTCAACACAAGGGGAAAGACAACCCGCTAGATACAACTCGCCTTCCCTTCTGTGAAGGGAAACAAATGCCAAAACTACTTTGGCCTTTCCTCTTCCAGAGGGGTTCACACCGTGCTCAGTAGGTTTTCCCTTCTACAAAGGGGTATACTAATTGGAGAAGAGTTTTTGTAGTGAGTGCAAGACTCAGTAGGATTTCAGACTAAAATATATAACAGAAGATTTGTAGTCTGAAGAATGATTTCAATATCTGAGGAAAGAACTTTCACTAAGCACGACTCAAACATATGCACCCAAGGTCTTGACAGATGAGGCTTCAACACAGCAACTTTTCTAGAATGCTTTGGAGAGAAGGCTTTGCGTTGCACTCTTTCAAATTTCTCGTGTATGTGGATATCTCTCCTTTTCTTTCGTTGTCCCTTGCATTATTTGCCTTTGAAATATCATTCTTTTATAGGCTTCATTTTGTAGTCGTTGCTTGAGACCATTTGAATGTATTCGTTGGAGGAATAAACGTTGCATAGCTCCCTTCGAGGATGACGTGCATGTCTTTTACGTTCACACGATCAGACGGTCTAGCATTTAATCATTTTTGTCTTTACCTAAAATATGACAAGTTCTAAGAAATATACTAGACTAGGTCTAGTTGATCAGTAAACAGATACTATGAGAGTTTTCAAATATTGGTGTCTACCAACTTTACGTGATGTCAAATAAATGTTCTACATAGAAGGTCTACACAAGTTTACATAAATAAAATATGTTGGCATCTATCAAGTAATAATGTTTAAGAAAAATGTTGTGCAATTATCTTTTATAAATGCCTGATAAATATTTTTTATCATGACAAAACCAATTAGTAATCTTTATTTAAATAATTAATAATCTTTTAGTTAAACAAATTTAATTATTATACCACACTCTATTTTGTATAGAAATCAATGTGTTAAAAGTAAAGGCATACATGTATTATACTGTATAACCCTTACAGTCAATTGGTGTCGACACACAGAGCCCAAGTCTCAACACACTGTCAAGTTTCATCAAGAAAATTTCTAAGTCCACAATGTATACTATATATCATACTGACTCCGACTCTCAAGAAGTCGAAGTGTTGTACCGATTGATGAACAAACTGGTCCCACTCCGACTCCTCGAAAATCGAAGTGAGCTATCGATTGTTGAACAACTGGCATCACTCTGACTCTAGAAAAGTCGAAGTCCAGTCATACTCCGACTCATGAAAAGTTGAAGTTCAGATACCGATTGTTGAACAACTGGACTCACTCTGACTCTTGATAAGTCGAAAGCATCGATTGTCTCCATCTTAATCCAACAAAATAGAATATGTAGTTGGTAGAGAACGTGCAGAGCAGGTTCTGGCAGAGGACAAAAACATTGTATATGGCACGTGTCATAAAACTTTTCTGCAGTCTTTGACCAAGGGGTCAAGTTCCAGACATGACTTAGATTTTTTTAAACAATGAATCATTGTAATTTATGTTTATAAAAAGGCTTGAGTAAGTTCATGATATTTCTGATTATTTAAAGAGATATTTACATGCACATATTTTGCATAGAAAATTTATAACAAAATTTCTTCAGAAGAGAAGTTACATCAAGAGTCACAAAATAATATTATCAAGATATATTTGATCAAAATTATTGAGATAAAAATGTAGGTCATTTTTATAAGATGTTATATTTTAACCATGATAGTGACAAGATGTGGCAACAAATAATAATGACTTGATTTATGTGAAATTTTAGTGAAATACAAAGTGTACTTCGCATATAATCGAAGTGGAATTTCGTCTGGTCAAGAATATAATGCAGTCTGTCAAAGTAGGACTTTGCATATGACTTCGTATGTGACAAAGTGAAACTTCAGATGTGACAAGTGAAACTTCGACTCGATCAGAGAATAAGACAAGCAGTCAAAGTGGGACTTCGTATATAACTTCGTATAAGACGAAGTAAAACTTTAGATATGACGAAGTGGGACTTCGACTGGAGAGAGAATAAGGTAATCAGTCGAAGTGGGACTTCGGCTGGACCAAAATACAAGGTAGTCAGTCGAAGTGGAACTTCGTATATCATCGAAGTATGACGAAGTGAGGCTTCAGATATAGAAGTTGGACTTTAGATATAATGAAGTTAGCTTCAGATATGATGGAGAGAAGCTTCAGATATGGCAAAATTAGCTTCGTATATAATGAAGAGATGCTTCAGATAACACGAAGTAAGCTTCGGATATGATAAAGTAAAACTTTGACTGTGACAAAGTGGGACTTTAGCTAGAACATTTATAACATTATCAGTTGAAGTAAGACTTCATATAGAACTTCGCATATAACGAAGTAAACTTTGAATATTTATGAAAAAAAACTTGTATGACAAAGCATCTCCTTTGAGATTTACTTAGCGATATGTAAGAGAAAAAAATGTAATAATAGACATGATTTATTTTAATTAAACATTTACTTATTTTGTCATCTTTAAAACTAATAATTGTCATGGTTTGAACTATAAGGATAATAAGTATATTTGAACAGGGGTTCAACACAGATCCCCCATTCGGTCGTCGTCGGGTCCTCTCGCTCTCACTAAGGACATCGTGAGGGAGTGACTTGGCTCGACCTTGGGTCCCCGACGCTGGAGACGTCGGGAATGTCCACTGACTTGTCGGGCTGCTGTTGTTGTTGTTGCTACAGCTGAGAGAAACTGGAAGGAGGGGCGACGTTCTCCACATCATCATCCTCCACACAGGGGCCTATTGGAAGGCTGAGTGGCAGACTTCTTCCCGCCTTGCACCTTGAACCTCTTCAAGGAAGCCTCAGATAAAGCGCTTTGCCCCTTGTTGACCATTTCCTCTTAAAAGAATGAAAGTTGGTTTCCTTGTGAAAAGCAAAAAGGAGACTATGAATGATTAATTGGAATAGTGTCACACTTCGGCTTGGTTTGCCGATCAACTTGAGAAGCTTCTCAAACGACTTGTACAGGTCGGAGGCCTTCGCCGCTTGTAGAGCTAGGAAGGAAGAAAGCTTGACTTGGGTGATGTACCGAGGAGATCTAAAAGCTTTCCTTTTGACTTCCACTACTGACCAAGACATCGGGAAAGGCCACTCCTGAGGGCATTGAACGAAGAAAAAAACTCCTCTTCCAATTATGGACTGAGGAGGCGATGTCATTGAGGATATGTCAGCCAATCCAAGCCGCAAAGTAAAGCCAATCTCCATACACCTTCATGGTAAAAGCAGTAGAAGAAGAGGCATAAGGAGGGCTCTATCTTGCATGAGCACAAACGATTAGAAAGCCGACAGCCGACCTCCATGAATTGAGAGTTAGCTACGAAAGGGCAGCTCCCAGATAGTTCAGAAGAATTACAAAGAAGGAAGGAAGACGGTACTGAAAACCAGCTCGGATGGCTTCGGTATACAAACAAAAGCTAAGTGCCATCGAGTTGTGAGCTAGGGCCCTGAAAAGAATTGCAAGGGAAGTGCCCGAAGGCCAATCAAATCTCGAGACTATGGAAACCCACTCTAGGGTGGAGAGATCGGCCTCCTAGGGAGCGTCGGCCACCGAGTCAGTTCGACAGCATGAACCAAAGGTGTGCGCCGACTGCTCCTTCAGGATATAAGAACCGGTGATAATCTCTAGGACCTCTTTTGACCCATCCTAGGCCTCCGTGGTCGGGATCCACGCTGGAGTAGCGCAAGGACTAGCCTTGGTTTTACGAGGAGAGGGCGTCACCGAGGACGAAGACATAGAAGAAGAATAACTGGGAGAGGAGGAGCCCTCTCAAAGGCGAGGGTTGGAAGACGAAGAATCCACGAAATCAGAGGTCGCAGAAGAAGACATGGCTTAACTCTGAACGAAGCAAGTTGGAGACCAGGAAGTCGAGGAGGCGGTCAAAAGTCGAGATGATGCTGGAGGATTGCATGTCAAATGGAGTTCTCGTGCGCGAAAGCAAGGACTTCGCTTCGGACTATAACCCCATTATTTATAGGGCCGAGGGCCCGGGCAGATCCAACTGTGACACTTCATCCCACCGTTTCAATTGCTCAGATATAACCACATGGCATCTTACAATTGGTTCCTGACCCTCTCCTCGGATTGCGATCTATGGTGGTATACTTCAAAGTGTCGGCCTAACAGTCGACATTGTGCACGGTCACCGAGGAGTCGTCATCAATGCTCCTGGCACCATCAATGTCAGACGTGATAGCACGGCAGGGAACGTGGTTTGATGTGACAATGTAGCATAATACATGTCGTCAGGTGAGGAGTTTCGTGAGGCAGCTTCACCTCGTACTGTCGACGTTCCAACGTGAAGCTGGGGGTTCAATGATACGAAGAACTCCTTCATCTCGACTTACTTGTTGGTTAGGGTCGACGTCCCAATGACACTTATGCCGATGAGCTCCATCTCAGCTAAGGTCAAGGCTAGCTCACCTCGGCCTGGTTTGACATGGAGCGTGCAGCATGGCTGCGGGATTCTCGGGAGTCGTGGTTCACATTGCGGTCCAATAAATGTCTATTGAGGTATAAGTCGCGGATCATGCATTTTGTAACGACAGTCATTAAGGCCACGATCTACACGACGTGACATGACGATTACAACTTGGAGGGACAACGGTTACGACTATTCGACATGATATCGCAGAGTTATCGAGCGGTTCAAATGGATAATCTGCCCTTATAAGGGGTGGACATTGGACGTTCATAGGTACACATAATCGTTCCTCTTTATATCGGACCTCATACTGACTTTAACGTTGGAGTATTTACCCACCGAGATCTCTCAGTGATTTTATAGGTCAAATGCTCTGATAAGAGGATTAGGTCCGTTGCGTGGGTTTCCATTGATCTCTTCGGCTCAAGTTGACAATCTTGGAATAATCGTATCATATATATATATATATATATATATATATATATATATATATATATATATACACGCCATCAAATCAAGCATTGTATATATATTGTATCCAGCAAATACAACGTAACATGACAAAAACATAACTAGGCCTTCAGCAGACCACTGAACGCCCACCTCATTAAAGACTAAAGCCCTCTACCAAAGGCAACAAACACAGGCGTGGTCCTCTAATCCTCCGCCGTGGCGCAGTGAGGGCATAACCAATGGACTCTTCTACCTACCGGTGACGGGCACCTCTTTATTCCTCGAATTCAGTACGCAAAACAAACAATAAGGGTAGACAGAGATCTCAGTGGCGCAGCACACCAAGAAGCTAAATTAGTGAGCTCAAGAGCTGTTTTGCATGGCCAGCACCTTGGCCCAAGCCGGCCTGGCCAGGATGTCGGCCACCCACCGGCTGACGTTGGGGCGGGCCTCGAATACCGCCTTGGCTGGGGTGCCCATCAAGCAGTTCACAGTCGGTAGGTGGTGCAGGTCGGCGAGCCCGAAGTGGTCGCCACTCATGTACTTGCTCCCGGCCAGCCGGGCCTCGTACACGTCGAGCACCTTGCCGAGGCTCACCTGCAACTCCTCCGCCAACGCCTCGTCGGGTTCGCCCATTCCCAGCATGCGCTTGTAGAACAGCTGGAAGCACAGCTTAGCAGCCACAGGGTCGTACTTCTGGGCCTCCACCTCCTGCCACACCGACATCTCCGCCATCTTCTTGGGCTCAGCGAACAACAGCTCTGTACCTCTGTCCTTGTAGGTGTGGGCAAGGTACTGCGTGATGGCCCTCGACTCTGTATGTGTGATCCCAACGGAGAAAAAAAAAAGGAAACATTTAATATTTTTTTTCCAGAGAGTCTGTCCGATCTCAGGTCAACTGATCTAAATAACAGGGGAAAACAGAGGGGCAAATTACCGAACATCTTCAGATCACCGTCCTCGAAAGCGGGAATCTGACCGAATGGCTGCAAATAGACAGGCAACAAAGCATTAATGTGCTGTTTGCTGCTCAACATCTACACTCCAGCGAGAAAAAAAAAGAGGGAGAAAAAAACATGTTTGGTTTGGCCGAAGCGGCAAGATTTGAGCCAGAAAGAGGTAATCAGAGAAACGAGCTCTTACGTTCAAGGAGAGGAAAGGCTCTTTCTTGTGCTCGCCGGTGGCCATGTTGACGGGAACGAGCTCGAACTCCAGGTCCTTCTCGTGGAGGACCGCGAGAACCCTCATGGCGGCCGTCGAGAAGGCGAGTCCATGGACCTTGATGGCGGCCATGGCGGAAGAGATGATCCAAACAGGCGCTAAACAAACGGCAAAAGATTCAAGGAAGGGGACGAGTTGGGAGAGTTGCGCGAGGCACTCGAATTTATAGTGGATTAGTGGGGGAAGGGGAAGAGCAGAAACTCTAGAAGGTTCTCCAACCCACCCACCCACCCACCGCGTCTGGCGCCGTTCCTGAATGGTAGAGCGTGCACACCGCGCGGTACCAGCCACCTGCTCGCACCGTCGCAGTCCAATGCGAAGGTTCGTGCAATAATTTGGACATTTTTTATCCAGAATATTTTATTCATGTCCTAGAAATCATCGTCTCTACTCTAGAGGACAAAGAATCCGAACGATGCTTGAAAGTGGCAGCTGCATATGATTAAAAAATGATATATAATGAGAGTTATATTTTTTTACACCATTTTCTTGACCCAATCTAGAAATATATTATTAGCAAAAGGTTGGCATGCATATTCTGTCTCGAAAATATTGCACAAGCTAAGTTTTATCTTTACGAATGCTATCACAATTTTCTTTTGAACAGGTTGTCGTAAGTTAACAAATAAGGGAAATCTTGTGTGTGGGTATTTTGCTACCAGAAAGGATTATTGCACTTGTATATTGATTAGATAATAATTCATGTGACACTCTTCATATGAGGAGTGATAAAGTGACAATTTAATTATTAGATGTCATATAAATTTATTATCTAGTCATATTACACTTTAATAAAATATAATGTAAAAATGTAATAAATCTTTCTCTTCTGCTATCTACTTATTTGACGGATCTGAAGCAAATCATCACAATTAAATTGGAAAAGTCAGATGAGGCCCAGTTATCAAGATGAAGTATGGAATATATAATTTTGAGATGATCAAAATATATATATAGATGAATGTAAGTAAGAACAAATAATCATGTTTATATTTTTTGTCGGAGTTATTAAATGTCTTGAAATGGAACATGCATGTGGTGAAGTGGCAACTCATACAGAGTCATAAATGGGTTGATCGTCTTCTTCGTTTGGATATTCCGGGACTATTCCATCTTCTCTTGTGGGGTTCTCACATGCATGGAAAAGTGAAGTCCAAAGTCCGCGCCGACGGGAGTCGTATTCAAAAAATCAAAGACGTGGAACATTAATGATGGAGCAAAAGATTGAACGATATAAAAATGCTAGTAGTTGGGTGGGATTTTCAAGAGAAAGAAAAGTAGGACATGCGTCATCCGTGACGTCGTCCCAAGCTCCACACTTTGCTCTCCATCGTATACTTGCCATATAAGACGCGTACCTCGCGTATTTTATTGCTAGGAAAATGCAAATTTAGTCATCTTTAATTAATTAATTTTATGATCTGTAGATGTTTTATGATTAAGAGTCTGTTGGTTACTTATAAAATATATTTATAGGGAAAAATATTTAAAAATTAACTTTTATAGAAAAATAAAAAACATAATTATCAATTTGGTATCCACATAAATATTTTTTTTGAAAATTTTTTTGATATTTATTTTTAGAAAAATATTTATTAAAAAAATTTAAAAATAAATAAAAAAAATTTAAAAATAAAAAATATGTTTCGTATGTCGACCACCAGATCGCTGATTGTTCAATGTCGGCTCTCGAGCGTAGGTCGTCGAACATTGGGCGTCAGGAGTTGAAAGTCGATCGTCGGTCGCCTGACGTCGGGCAATGGGTGCCCCGAGCGTTGACCATCAACTGTCAGGCGCCAGATGCCTGACATCGGGCGCTGAGCGCCGGACATTGGGTGTTGGACGCCAAAAGTCGGATGTCAGGCGCCAAAAGTCGGTAGTCGGACGCTAGCCACTGGAAGCTGGCCGCCAGACATCGGACGTCGGCCGCTGATCGTCGGGTGCCAGCCACTAGACGTCAACTAGCAAGCGCTTAGAATCTGGCGTCGACCGCCGTACGTCAGACGATGCGCATCAGGCGCCAAGTTACCAACCACCGGCCGCCGAATTGCTAGCAGTCAGTTGTTGAGTTTCAAATATCGAATACTAAGAATTAGATTGGAGATTGTATAATCACACGCATTAAAATTTTACATGACCGAAAAAATCTAGAAAAATATTTTACGGAGCCCCATTAAAGATGCTAAAATTCATAATTTTAAATTAAAAAATTATATATATTAACTTTTCAATGATACCAAATAAGTTATTGTATGAAATTTTTTTCAAAAAAAAAAATTTAACATAAAATTTTACGTTGAAACAAACGGATCTTAAATTAACGAATATATTTATTAAGATATATTTTATCATTTTTTGGTCCTACATCATATAGCGGCACCTTGCTTGGTCGTGTTAAAACTTGAGGTGAATCATTAAGATTTTGTGATCTCTTACATGCAGTCCCTTCCACCCGACCTGGGGCCTGTCACGTGGTGCTCTCTCAACCTTTCAACTTTGTTTGCTCCAGCGTGAATGGTTTGGTGGCTTCGGTGATTCCATCATATGCTCGTGGTTCTCTTTGTTGTTTTCTTTCTAAGCTCTGTGCGATGCCTTCAATTTTGTACCTCAGTTTTATACCACTTCGTGTGTTTCTTGTCTCCCACTGTTAGGTGGGTTGGATACAGAGATGGGGTGGGGGAGCGCGAGACATCGAATTCGAATGTAGGACGGCATTGAAGTTTCCAATGGTAGGATACCACTGGACTATAACTCAAAAAAATATAAAAAATGCGTACTTCTTTATCTATGTTTTGTTGAAGTCATTGTGGTTAAGCTCTTACTGTATAATGTTTGCTTCTTAATATTATATAATCTCTCATTATCGAAAGAAGAAGAAAACAACATCAAAGAAGTTGAGAGCGTGATGTCTTAATTTGTCCTTAATTAAATCATGAAAATAATAAGATTGCTCCAATTTCTATGATGCATGACAAAATAAATAGTGGAAATAAAGTATCTGAGTGCATATGTACATCATGTGAAGAGTCTTGAACGGCCGCCGTCAATACTTTCAGTTATATATACGAGGATCCACATGGCCACGCGACGGGACAACGAGCCGGTCGGGCCCTCTGTTGCCGGCTGCGTCGCTAACGAGGACTCCCTTCTCGATCGCACCAATGGCGCCCCTGGCAAGCTCGTCGGCATAGAGCGGCGAGAGGCCTTGTCGATCAAGAGATGAGGACGTGATCAACTCTGTCCGTGACCGCCAGTACTGTCGCCCTCCGTGCACCCCTCCATCTGGCCATACCCAAGGCGGTGCCCATTGTAAGAAACACCGTAACAGGGATGTAAGCAATAGACAGATAATGCGTTCACAGAAATTAAAAATGTTTATCTAGTTGTAGTGTCGGCGTGTTGATTGTCTTTAGAGAATATATTGCCGCCCTACGGTGTAGAGACTCGCTGGCAAAATCCTCCCAAGATCCGACAACCACTCGCGGCGTCCGGAGGTGCACTCCAACGCGGACGTCGTCCACAGAATCAACCTCAAATCGCCTCAAAAAAAGTCACAGGACATGTAACGGCTCGCAGCGGAGTGAACAGCAGCGCGCACAGCGGAACAGCAATGCGCACACACGGAAGCAGACACGCGGAGCAGGAAAGCAGGTGTGCCCTTACGCCGTTCGCACAGCGCAGAAGAAAGGCACAACAACGCCTCGAGTTCTCACACAGGGCGGAGACGAAGCAGCAAAAGGCAGGAAAAAAATTTCCGCATGCTTTTCGAGCAAGGTGAGTTAGAAAGGAAAACCCAAGGCGGCGCTTCGGTTTTTTCTTCCACTTCAAAACCGCAGAATTCCGAGGAGTCACTCAATTCTCGGAAAGGAATCCAAAGAAATAAAAAAAGGAAAAGGAAAAAATGAAATGGCAAAACCAAATTGGGCCCGCGGGCTGGGGATTTGCACCCCCCCCTGCGCGCGATAATCGCGTGCGTTGCGCGCGGTTAAAGGGTTTCTGGCTCAGGCCCCCCAGAACCACCTGGTTTGGGCTTGGTCCGCACGTGTGTGTAAATCCCCTTAACATATCTAAGTATGTAAAAAAGAACATCATATTTAAGGCCTACCAACTTTCTTAGATATCCAATATGGGACAAAACTTTACACACACACACACAACCAAACATGGAGAAATGCTTGAATTCAAAACAGAAAACCAACAATCCCCCACAAATTCAAATCATTTCGGGTGAAACAAAAACATGTCCTAAGGCTTGTTGTAACGAGCTTTCAGTGGAGATACCTTCTGGTTTGAATCTTCACCTAAGTACACCAATTTTATTCACACTGGTTTGAAGTGAATTAAATCTTGAACTTAAACCTTTTTTATGTGAAAATCAATTGGCAACAACTCATCACGGGCGACGGTTGAATCCTTCTGGGTTGGTGCATTACGGCCATGCCACCGAATCTTGTTTCATAAGTGTTAAGGAGAGTTGCCTAAACCCCCCACACTGCGGCCACACACTTACACTTACATAGGTGAGTTCTCTAAGGATGCACTGCAAGCATCATGTCAATAAGACCTTGAACTCATTAAGAGTCCTAAGCTCAACCTTACTAACAATCAAGCATCTATCCAGGGAAGAAACTATGAGATTACATCTCAATTAATTTATGCTTATGGTTCACCCTTATAGCTTGTTTAAACCACATTGAACCTACTTCTTGGGATCTCCAATCAGATAGGTTGGGTTGCTGCTATAGATGAAACCAGAATAGGCCTCAGTCCCATTCCCTTACTGGATCTCTTGATTTTCTCAGAATCAAGTCCTTTAGTGAGTGGATCAGCAACATTGTCCTTTGAACTTACAAAGTCCAAGGACACCACTCCTTGAGACACTAGCTCACGAACAGATTTTAATCTTATTCGTACATGTCTCTTCTGTTTCTGGTTATATTTGGAGCTTCTAATCTGAGCTATTGTGGTTTGATTATCACAGTTCACTGAAATAGGAGGAATTGGCTTCATAATCAAGGGAATTTCAGTAAGAAGACCCTTTAGCCAATCAGTTTCAGTTACTGTGGTATCCAAAGCACACAATTCTACCTCAGATGTAGAACAGGATATAATCGTCTGTTTAACAGACCTCCAAGCAACTGCACTGCATCCAAGTGTAAAAACATAACCAGTAACACATTTACACTCAGCAGTGTCAGCAATTCAACTAGCATCACTATATCCCTCCAAGACTGCAGAAAACCTCCCATAGCACAAGCCCAAGGATATAGTACCTTTCAGGTATTTGAGTACTCTATCTAATGCATCCCAATGTGTTCTATCCGGACAGCTAGTAAACCTGCTTAATTTGTTATTGCAAAAGAAATATCAAGTCTAGAACAATTTGCTAAATACATTAAACTGCTAATTATTTGTGAATATCGCAATTGAGACACAGCCACGCCACTCTTATTCTTGTGGAGAGTCTTTGAAGGATCATAGTGTGTGACAACAGATTTAACTTGGCTATAGCCATATTTCTCTAGCACTTTCTCAACATAGTGTGCCTGAGAAATTGCTATTCCATCAGTTGAGCGAGTCAACTTTAGCCCCAAAATCACGTCAGCACAACCCATATCCTTCATATCAAACTTACCACTCAAGAGAGCCTTTGTCTCATTTATAATAGAAAGGTTAGTTTCAAAAAGCAGAATATCATCTACATATAAACACAAAATAATACATTCATCACCTTTCATTTTAGCATACACACATTTATCAGAGTCATTAATTTCAAAGCCAAAAGATAGCATAGCTCTATCAAATTTTTCATGCCACTGCTTTGGGACTTGCTTCAAACCATAAAGAGATTTGACTAACTTACAGACTTTATTCTCGCTTCCAGAAAGTACATATCCCTCTGATCCATATATATCTCCTCGTCAAGATCTCCATTAAGAAATGCAGTCTTGACATCCGTCTGATGGACCTCGAGATGATATATGGATGCCAGTGCTATTAGCACTCGGATTGTAGTAATTCTGGTAACATGAGAATAAGTGTCAAAAGAGTCGATCCCTTCTTTCTGTTTGAATCCCTTAGCAACTAGGCGGGCTTTGAACTTATTTACTGACCCATCAGGTTTTAATTTCCTTTTAAAGACCCACTTACATCCTATGGTGGTGCAACCAGGAGGCAAATCTACCAACTCCAAAGTGGCATTAGAGATAATAGAGTCCATTTCACTTTTAATAGCCTCTTTCCGATGCTTAGCTTCAGGAGAAGCCATAACATCTCTATATGTCACAGGATCACCTTCTATATTGTAGGTGACAAAGTCTTGGCCTAAATCCTTAGACACACGTTTTCTCTTGCTCCTTCTCAATTCTGTACACTCACTTGATTCATCTAATCTAGAGTGACTTGAGGAAGGTGCACCCACCAAGGATAATGGGACCTCTACAGAAGTAGACTCATCTCTAGTTGAAGTAGAAACACTAGAAATAGATTGAGGTATTCTCGTCTTCATAGGAAATATATACTTAAAAATGTAGCATCACGAAGTTCTACAATAGTGTTTGCATCTATTCCAGAAATTTCTGATTTAATAATCAAAAACCTATATGCAAAACTATTCTGAGCATAACCCAAGAAGATACCATCCATAGTCTTTGACCAAGTTTTTTCCTTTTGTGTTCAGGTACTAGTACCTTTGCAAGGCACCCCCACACTTTAAGGTATTTCAAACTTGTCCTCCGACCCTTCCAAAGCTCATATGGGCTTTTATCCCTTGACTTCATTGGTCCTCTATTTAACACATGACATGTAGTGTATAGAGCTTCCCCCCACATGAAGTTGGGTAACCCAGAACTGCCTAACATGGAATTAATCATATTTTCAAGGGTTCGGTTCTTATGTTCTGCTACACCATTAGATTGAGGACTATATGGAGCAGTGACCTCATGAATTATACCTGAATCTTGACAAAATTTTGAAACAAATTAGAGATAAACTCTCCACCCCTATCAGACCTTAACCTCTTAATGGATTTATTTATTTGATTTTCAGCTTCAGATTTAAACACCACAAATTTATCTAAAGCTTCATCCTTAGTTTTCAGCAAATAAACATAACAATAACGAGAGCAATCATCAATAAAAGTAATAAAATACCTTTTATGATCTCTTGTTATCACACCATTAAACTCACAACAATCAGTATGAATCAAATCTAAAATATCAGAATTTCTATCAACTGATTTGAAAGGTTTACGGGGTTGTTTATATTGCACACAAATTTCACATTTTTTCTTAGCATTTATAGCATGCTTAGGAATCATGTCAAGATTCATCATTCTTTTCACAGTATTAAAATTAACATGACCTAATCTATCATGCCACACATCACAAGATTCAACATTATAGGAGCAACCAACATCAAAAGTATCACTAGATTTATTTAAGGAAACACATTCAACATTTAGTTTAAATAAACCTTCATGAAGATAACCATTTCCAATAAAGGTTCCTAAATGTAACAGTACAACTTTATTACATTTAAATATCAACTCATAACCAGCACGAACTAACTTAGAACCGCTAATCAAATTCCGTCGAACCGCTGGAACATGATGCACCTCATGTAGTGACAGGACCTTCCCTGAGGTAAACCTCAGGTCAACACGTCCCATCCCAAACACCCTGGATGTAGAATGGTTCCCCATGGTCACACAAGCACCTTCAATTACCTGATAAGTAATGAAGGCAGAGCGATCAGCACAACAATACACATTAGCACCTGTATCAACTAACCATTCATTGGGTTGATAAATCAAATTTAGTTCGGGGTTAAAGGAAACAAACCCATCGCTGGTGCCAGCACTAGCAGTCACAACATTGACTTGTGCCTTGGTGTTGGGCACATTGCCTTGGTTCTTCTTCTTGTCCTTTCGCTCAGGACAGAACTTGGCAAAATGTCCAACTTGTCCACAAGCCCAGCACGGCTTAGTTCCATCCTTCTTTTGAATCTTCAGTTTGGGTTTCATTTTGTTCTTCATTTTCTGATTTTTGAATTTTTTTCTTCTTGTCTGAAGAGGTTACCACCACATTCGCCTTTGGAGTAAAATCCACAGGCATCCCCTTATCATCATCCTTGTGTTGCTTCTGATGTTCTTCCTCGATATTTAGGGCAATCATCAAATCTTCTAGAGAGATTTTACCTCTCCTATCTTTAAGTGTCATGCCAAAATCTTCCCAACTCGGAGGCAACTTATCGATGATAGACAAGACCTGAAGTTTCTCGGGCAATGGCATATCTCCCTCGGCAAGACCATGAATCAGAATCTGGAATTCATGGGCCTGCTCAACCACAGAGTTTCCCTCAACCATCTTAAAGTTCAAGAACTTCCCCACAGTGTACTTCTATAAACCAAAATCCTCAGAGTTGTATTTTTATCCAAAGATTTCCATAACTCTTTGGCCGAAGTTGTGGAGCAGTACACATCAAATAGTGCAACTGAGAAGGCAGACAGGATTCTCCCATGGCAGAGATAATCCTTCTGTTTAAAACTCACTATGGTAGCACTACAAGCAGGTTCCCTTCATCAGTTGAAGGAGGATCTGATTCTATAATGGAGAAAAGCCCTAGCGTAGTAAGCCAAAATTTCATCTGTTGTTGCCAAT
Source organism: Colocasia esculenta (assembly GCA_014218235.1). NCBI lineage: Eukaryota > Viridiplantae > Streptophyta > Magnoliopsida > Alismatales > Araceae > Colocasia > Colocasia esculenta. The sequence continues at coordinate 132,010,056 of CM024762.1, read as the reverse complement.
GTCTGAAGTTCTGCCCGGAAAACCTCTCGGGCTTGGTGCTAGCCTCATCAGACCCCGATGCCTTAACATTCATCATGTCTATTGATGCAATATATTCTCTAAAATTGTAAGAAACACCGTAACAGGGATGTAAGCAATAGACAGATAATGCGTTCATAGAAATCAGAAATGTTTATCTGGTTGAAGCGCCGGCGTGCCGACTGTCTTTAGAGAATATATTACCACCCTACGGTGCAGAGGCTCACTGGAAAAATCCTCCCAAGATCCGACAACCACTCGCGGCATCCGGAGGTGCACTCCAACACGGACGTCGCCTACGGAATCAACCTCAAATCGCCTCAGAAAAAGCCACAGACATGTAACGGCTCGCAGCGGAACAGAGCGGGGCGAAGCAGAAAACGCAGCAGACGTAGGAGCAGCAGTGAACAGCAGCGCGCACGGCAGAACAGCAGTGCGCACACTGGGAAGCAGGCACGCGGAGTAGGAAAGTAGGCGCGCCCTTACGTCGTTCGCACAGCGCAGAAGAAAGACACAGCAGCGCCTCGAGTTCTCACGCAGGTGTAGATACGCGAATTTAGATCCACCGCGGGAAAATTTCATATTGTGCCATAATGCCACAAATGGCCCTCTTTTTGCCTCAGAAGAGTGTTTTTTCCAATATTTCTGGATCTCACCTCTTCTTTCTTGGTGCTTCCCCACGAGGTTCGGTCGCGGATCGACCTGCGCAGTCAGGTCGCGGGGCTCCGAGGGATAGCGCCCCCGGAAGCAAAATTTGATTAAGGCACAACTTCATTGATTCACGTCCACTATAGTGGACGCCTTTTAAACGCGGCGGTCATGGTGGACGTAGTTTAGGTCCTTAATGCGGCGGTCAAAGCAGACACGTTTAAGAGCCTTTTCCGTCACATGTTCTAATTGGAAACGCATCCGCCTGACACGACACGATTAAAAGTCAAAAGGCTATGGCCCTAGTAGTCGTCGCACCTAGGGGAGCCACATCGTATAATCATGAGGAAATCCTGAAAACGCGTCTGGGTGGCACGACGTGATTTAGAAAGTCAAATCAGCACATTTATGAGCCAATTGCCTCGGAACCACGCATACTGTAATCGCGTCCGGGCGGCCCGCCGCGATTCAAGTCGCGGCGGCTTGTCCGGACGTGATTCTAAACATAGACGCAGGCTACAACCATCATGCTCCTGTCACATCGGTTTGACTTTCTTAATCGCGGCCTGCCGCCCGGACGCGATTCAATTCATAATCGCGGCTCCCTGTTTGGATGCGATTCAAGAATCTGATGCCTATAAATAGACCCCCGAGGGTCATTTGTTCAGGGGGGGCATTCAGAGCGGCGAAGCCCTACTGGATTATCATCTCACCTCCGACCCGCGGGGACCCTCTACTCCGAGCAATCCACGCCTTCCTCCCGCAGTGTTCGGAGTCGGCGTCCTCTCCATTGTCCACGTACCTTGGAGCGAGGTGGGCGACGTCTTCCTCCTCCTCTTCATCCATTCCGTCCGTACCGGCAACACCATCATACCATCCGTTCGGGGAAGTACCCCCTCCCCTTTCTCTTTTCTCTTAACTTTCATCTCCTTTGGGCCCCACGTGGCCTTTGTACTCCTTTTTTAACACACACACACACACACATGCATGCATTTTACACACACCCACATTCTTTAGGGGTTTAAAAGCCACCACTCGGTAAGTACACCTCCATGTTCTTTTATTTCATTAATTTTTTATTTTTAGGATTTGGTACTACACATGGCTAATCCCCTTTCCTTACTTTTCTTTGTCTTTTTTTGTCAAGGTAATCAACGAGGAAACACCTTCTACCGCGGTTGGCCGTGTTCGTAGAGGAAGAGAGGACCCACATTCCTCAGCACAATCTCCCTCCGCTAAAAAGGTACGTACGCGATCACTTCCTTCATCTGCACCCCTCGCGCGTGCGCCTCAATTCGACACCCTCGCGTGCCTGGCGATCACGATCTTTTTATTTTATTGTCTTTTTTGCCATCCAGGGATTAACGCCACGTGGACCTAGGAGCAGGGATTAACGCCACGTGGACCTTGATATACAGATCCCCTGTCAATCGACGTGTTTCCTATCATGAGGCCCAGGGATTAACACCACGTGGACCTAGGAGCCTGCACCAGATGTCGCTTTGATCGGGCGGTGGAAGGCGGCATAGCAGACTGCGGCATTAAACGCCCCGAAATCATGACCCCTCGTCTGATATGCTGGACTGCCAGTGACACCTCGTGCCTCATGCGTTATGATGGCTTGTCTTGCCAGAGGATCAGATGACGATCCATGTTAACTCCCTCCAGCCACTCAAGGCCTGCCATGTTGCAAAATCTTGGCGTTTGAACCAAGCGAAGAGACTCAACCGTTGAATTGGTTCGGACCTTTGGGATCTATAAATATGGCAATCTTCCACCGAAAAACCACAATACACACAAGTTGCTGCCCAAATGTCGTCTTTCCCTCAGCCGGACGTACAACTCAAACACAGAAGTTAGTGTGTCCAGGAAGACGACTCAGACCTCAGTGGTACACACTGTACCAGAAGACACCCCGGGCACAACAAACACATGTGCCTGGCTCACACAGAACCTGGAGTACCCGACTGAAGAGGTATTCCAAAACATGTCCGGACCACCAAACTCGACAACACACAAACCACGATACATGTAAGACCCGACCCCCTTGGGCCCTGTGGCCCCGTCCTCAGGGTCGCGACATGCTCCCTGGTCGGGACATGGTCGCGACAGGGAGGCCGTCGCGACAAGGTTTGAGTCGCGACGACCAGGGTTGTCGCGTTTTGGTCGTGGTCTCAACGTCTGATGGCGTCGCGACGGCCCTTCTGACAGACGTGACCGGTGTCCTTTCTGTCAGAACGGCTCTATCGGGTGTCAGGCGCACGTGTGTGAACGCGACGTGGGCACCCGTCGCGATCGCTTTCCTTGTCTTCGAGGTTTTGACCCGCTTTTTGGGGTTGCGGCAGAGGCGACTGTCGCGATAAGGTCGCGACGCCTAAGGGCGTCGCGATGAGAGTCTTATCGTGACATGTCGCGCAGTCGCGTTCTGGGGGCCGCCGGGTTAAAACCCAAGGCCGCTCCCCATTTTCCCCCTCTCGCCCTCTCAGCTCTCTTTCTCCCCTCTCCTTCCCCTCTCGAGTTTCTCGTGCGGTTTTTGGCGGATCGTGGTGCTTGAGGCGTCCGTGCTGAGGTGGTGTTGTCCCGCTCGTGCAGGGGACGTGTTCGTGCCGTTTGGAGCGAGGAGGAGTCGTCCTTTCCTACGAGAAGGCCCTAACGGGTTCATTCTTCGTGTGGAGGTAGGGACCCTTGATCCTCTCGCCCTAAGCATGCTCCCTTCCCCCTCTACATTGTGTTTCCTCTGTGGTTTGGGGCTTGGGAGTGTGAGAACTCCATGCTCGAGGTTGAGTGAGGTTTCCCTTCGAGTGTAGATCCATGTTCGTGGGGTTTTTTAAGGGTGGTTTGGATGCTTTAATAGCTTTCTTGCATGTTGAGCATGATCCCCTCCCCCTTGTGTGGTTGTCCCCCGTTTTTGGGGTGGTTCCCGGAGGGGTTGCTCCGGAACCCCCCTCTGTCTGTGGTCGCGAGGCTTGTGGAGGTCGCGATCTGGTCGCAACGGCCTGGCTGGTCGCGACGAGATCGCGACGCTCATGGAGCTCGCGATCTGGTCGCGACGGTCTAGCCGGTCGCGACGAGATCGCGACGCTCTTTGGTGTTGCGACCTGGTCACGACGGTCCGATACGTCGCAACCCCAACCGTGAGACAGGTTCCTGGTTTTCGCCGTTTCCGTTCCTTTTACTGTAACCGTGGCACCTGTGCTAGTTCCCTAGTGCGGTCTATACTAGTCTTTCGCCCGGTGCTCGGCACTTGAGGGCTTGTCCCGTGTGTGAGGTTGTTACAGTTGCCTAGGACCCCCATCCTCGGGAGCCTGTTGAGAGAGTACTCCGGGCTACGAGTGCGCTCGAGTTGGCAGCCACCAGGCGGACTCTGGAGCTTAGGGGAAAACAGTGGTTAGGATAGTGGCGTGTGAGTCACTTGCAGAGCTCTCGTCGGTGGTCTGGGACACCGAGGACAGTTAGGAGTTCTACCCGGCGCAGGCCAGCCAGTCCTTCTACTCACTGCCTCACTCTTTACGGCCCCAGAACCGCTTAGAGAGGCCAGTCGTGGGACCGTAGTCCGGCCAGACTACGGCGGTTACTGTTGTGTTACTTATGTCCTACCTCGCTCTGACGAGACGTGAGGGTCAGGACCCGGGTCGAGGATAAGACGTCGGTGGACGCACCTGACCGTGACTAGTGGTAGTGCTTCCGTAGCTAGTGTTCTTTGTCCAGGCGGAGTTTCCTCCGTCTGTGTTGCTAGCCGTGTGGTGGTCACGACGAGCAGTCGTACGGTGTTTCCGACCGTGTGTACTTTCCGTACCGTGCTAGCTGTAGTTTTGCTTCCGCACTTCCGTTTGTAGGTAGAAGATATAAACTGTTGTCAATTATTTTATATTCATATTCTCCTGCCTGTTTAGAGCCAGTAGGAGATTGGTAGTCCCTACTGAGCTTCTGTTGTGAAGCTCATCCCTCCTTTTCCTAGGTGAGACTTCTCAGCAACGGCAGGGCGCACGCCGGGCGGAGGAGATGGGGCAGTAGTCAGAGTCCCCGTAGCTAGCAGTGGTTCCCCTTTCTTCAGTGTACGTCACCCTCGGGGTATGCCCCTAAGGGACTTGTTTTTCCCCTGCCTTTTACTTGTACTAGCGTGCGTGCGTTGGGACTGTACTTAGAGTGGTACGTGGTGGTCTCACTATCTTTTCTGTTTCCGCACGTACACTTCTAGATTAGTAGTTGACGTTTACTTCCGTTACATATCCTGTTAGACATAAATTATAGCCCTTCCGGGTCCCCGGATCCGTGGGCGGCGACCGCGAAAATCGGGTCCCCGGCATGGGCCGAGGGTTGGGTTCTCGGGTCGTTACAATACATACATATATAATGATTATTACAAACCACGATACAAATGTCAGGAATAGCTTGTCCCTGGTCACTATGTGACCTACAAGCTAGCCTATACAGACACATACATGGACTACGTTAACCAATAATAACTTGGCCTGTCATTGATCATCTCATGATCTCCATTGCCACATTAAACATAATACACAATAACCATACACTAACTCTTAATCCTACACATGCTTTACTACTTAAATCATCTTAAATAACCTATAAAAAACATCAAATGACCAAGGCTAGGTTCACGCTGGAATCTCACTGCCCAATCACCACAAACCACATACACATTGCTCAAACCACGTAAACACCACGTCAACCACAAAACATCACGCTCCTTGAGCACTACAGGTGCCAATGCACCACTTACCAAGCCTTGCACATCACACAACGATAATCCGATAGATACATATATAATCATACACATACATAAAACCACGGAACTGTTAACGCGACGGGGGTTACTGTCGCCTCAGAACGCGACACCCGATAGGCCCCGTTCAAAACCAGTACACAACGGGTCGGCCTGTCGCGTTCAGAACACGACATGAAGGTCCATCGCCTTCACAGGCAGGAACCCTAATCTGGGCTCCCACCTCCGGATCTCCCATGCAAACCACACAAACCACCCTAAAAACCATATATTCATGCTCATACAGCTACACTAACATGCCATGTACCATCTATTGCAAGTTTAAGAAGCCAAACATGCTTCACAAGCAATTCACATCGAGAAACAAGGTGGAATCTCCTACCTTCGCGAAGAACACAAAGAACGGAAACCACCCGGTGTTTCCCCCGCTTCGTGCAATGACCTCGCGGCGAGACCACGCCGAAACGACCCCAAATCGCCAAATCTCCCAGGAAACCCGTGAAATCTCCTCCTCCTGGCCGAACAGAGCTTGCTGGAGCTCTGTTTGGTCGACCTATCTTAAAAATGCATCACAGTGGGAACGCGACGTAGCCCACCGTCGTGACCTAAATGCGGCAGAGAAGGCCGTCGCCTTCCCATTGCCGACGTCAGCAAGACCGCCCAGCGCGCGACATGCGGCGGACATGCAGACGTAGACCACAAATAGCGGTAAGCAGACGCGACACCCAGGGCTGTCGCGTTCAGAAAGCGACACCAGACTCTGTCGCTTTCACAGACAAAGAACCAATGAGTGCTTTGGGCCGAACCTGCCGGCCCACAACACTCACACAATACATGAAGACCACGACCAAGGCTCAGTGACCCCACATTGGTCATGAGCACCACACCATAACCCATAAACACGGATTCGAACGACCACTACATTACATTACTATCACCTAAAAAGGAATGTCATCCTCGACATTCAAAACGAACCACGGTAAGCTGGACTATCACCTAAAAAGAAAGTAAACCATATACAAAACTAGTAGGATACACTTTCTCTACCTTGCCTTTAAAACCATCTTATACTGACTGACTCAATCTGCTCAATTCTGTACTTGCTCTGCTCAGTTATCAAACTGACTCACTTTACCTTTCAACGTAGGCGATTCTACCCTCATGTTGGCACTTTATCTCTTTTGACTCAACCTACTTCCACATTTTCCCGGCTGTGTTTGCAACATTTCTTTCTGGCCCACTTCATGTACTCAAATCCACTTACTTTACCCTGTTACCCTTAGGTGCTCTACCATGAAAACCAACTTTAAATTCTCAAATTTTTCGGTGCCACTTCATCATTTGTCTTTCACTGCCATCTGTTATTCTGCCTCAACCTTATTCACACCCTCAACTGCCAATCTCTCAAAGAAAATCGCATTACCATAACTGAATTTCCTGCCTTTATATGCCATTCTGCTCATGCTGCCAGAACCACTGCCTCTTTATTCAACTGTATACAAACCTTAAACTTTCTCTTAATCATTTAAAACTTGGATATCATGTGAATATCAAACCTTCCACGCTTCCGCTGCGCTACTCTGATTACTCTAAATACTTGGAAAAAAAATATTCCGTAAATCCTGCTCTCATTATTGCTTTCAATTACTTTCATTTTTATTAATACTCTGACTCTAGCTGAACTCAATTCTAACTGTACTTGCTTCTCAAATTGTTTTACTCAATCAATTAACACTGGAAAAATATACCGAAATCTCTTATTTACTTTTTCTTAATAATTTAATTCTGATGGTGCCATATACTTGAATTTTGAATTTTACTATATCGCTATTGACATACCTTTCTTGCATTAATAACATTCTCTAGAGGATTTAATCAAATTTAATCCATAATCTTTCAAAATACTTGCTCTTATTATTGCCATGGTGCTGCACTCTCTTTATTGGGAAAATAAAACTGCTCAGCTGACGCTGCACATATTCTACCTTCTTTCTCTCAATCAAGTGCTACCTGACTTCAAACTGATCATACTCTAATTCTGATTTCTATACATTTCTTGCTCTTTCTATTCTATTCTGTCACACTCTAATCTGCTTACTATTCTTTAACTAATATGTCTTTTATTCTTACATCAAACTCTGAAATACCTTCACAGGAAAATACATTTACTTAACCAAATTACTTTCTGTGCACTGACATACAAGTTCTTGTTGAACACTTCCTGAATCATCTAATTATATCCATTTCATAATCTGCTATACTCTTTCTTTCTCTGATCAACAACACTCCACCTGATCTGTACTGCCAACTGCACTAACCATGATATCATTTCTGCAAAACGTTCTCTTAACTACTCTGCTATCTGACTAATCTCATGTTATTATTCATTTTACAACTTTTGCTAATATACAAGCATCCCCTTATTGACAAACTGTCAAAGGTAGAACCTGAAGCTAATCCTTTTAATTACGATAACTTGCTCTGGCTGATTCCTTAATTCTACATTACCATTTTTTTTCTCAAATACGTAAAATGTCACTACTCAACATACCCACTATTATAACTCTTACTTGGATTCCTTATGCAATCCGCCTTGCTATTTCATTCAGCCTGATATTCCTTAACTGCTTCTCAACTGATCCATTTCTTCTTATTCTGACCTACATAGCTCTACTTTACTCCAAATATTCTTAACCTTAGCCTTATTCTTTCCCAAACTATACACAACTGCTAAATCTCATTGATCTTATCTATTGCACTGTAATCTTCAATAACTTATTCCATGGAATCTTCACAATCTACTGCTTGCCAATTGGATACCTTTCCTCTGAAATTCTCAGAAAATCCATTGTACACTGATCTTCTTTTACTTTAATTCCTCTACAATCTATCTTTTTATTTTGCTCAACCTAACATTCCCTTATCAGCTTCTCAACTAACTCGTCTCTCCTTTTCATTATGCTGACCACATCTGCTAAATATTACTGGTCTGGTCTTTAACACTACCATGTGCAAAGAAATCCTTCTGTTAAATCTTCACAACTGCCACTTACCAATTGAATGCCTTTGCTTCAAAATTCCTCAGAAAATTTAGTTGAACACTGATCTGCTTTCACTCTCTTTAAACTCAACTACTCATCTCTGCACGTACTTGTACTGATATTCATATCAACTTCTATTACCACTATCACTTATAATAACATTACTCTATATATTTCTCTGCTATAACCATTTCTAATCCCAAAACACATTTAACTCTGCTATTGCAAATCATTGCTCCTCTGCGTACTGATACCTTTTCTGAAACTGATCTGACCCACCTTAACCATTCAAAATCTCTATATCACTAATCACATTATCATCCAAACAATTTCTTAACACTTACTGCCACAAATCTCAAACATAACAATTATCTCTGCTAACTTCCTCAATCATAATCCTCACATTTGCTAATTTTTAACACCCACACTACTCTTTAATACGACACTGTTCTCACTGTAACTCTATCTCTATCACAATATTACCATATATTTGTCTCTGTCAACTCTGTACCCCGCCAAATATCTCAAAATTATCCTTCTCAGAACACTACTTTACCCTTTCTGATCACCATAACCAAATTCACTAATCCCTTTAATTTCTATAACTAAGACCCTTTAAACCACTCAAACTACACTACTAACCATACCATTCCTCAACATCTGCTAACAACTGCCAGATTCTAAACGACTATACACATTCCATATAACAAAAATTCGCATGAAAACCACGCTAAAAATCACACAAAACCGCAGACTTACTACCAGCATTGGACATTAAACCATGTCTTGGGACATTGTAACTTCAATGTCTTTTCATATTCTAACTGGGCCATGCTCTGATACCAACTGTAACGGCCCTGGATATTTATGCCCAATAAGGCTCCATATCCAAGTCTGCCTCCTGCGATCGGACCGAAGTCTCGCAAGGGATAGCTCATACGCGTGTCCAATAAGAATATAAAAGACAACAACAACAGTATAAGACACAAGAAAGTACATGTGCTCATACCTGTATATAACAATTTACAACTGTCCCAATACATTATTACATGTCCAATAGAAAAGTACATCTACCTGTGGCATATCCCGAGGGAGCACAAGCTCACACAATACGACTAACTCTACTGTTGGTGGTACAAGTCTGTCTCAACGTCACTGCAAGCCACACAAATAGCAAGCCCTGAAAAGAACTGTAGGGGAGTGAGCCTCAACAAGTCACAGGCTCAGTAGAGACCACCCAAAATAACACACAAAACTAAAGAGACCTCAACCCCAGAGGGTCTCACTGGCAACACCGATAGCCAAACCATATCATGCTCACAATAATCATAATAAACAACAACTAAACATATACAAATCCACAAGCATATAGTCCTCGTAAGGAAAGAAGAGCAACAGGACTAGCACAACACCACTAGTCCGCCCAACAACTGAAATGCTTAGGCCACAAGCCTCACAGGTAAACCATTACACTAACTGGTCGCCTAAGCTACAAGCTTCACAGGCAACCTACCCACGAAGGGTAACAAGATGGCATCAACAAGTCAATCGATCACACACTTAAACCACAATCGGAAGCTTACCCAAAGAAGGGTAAAACACAACATGTGAATGGTCACACCACTTGACCTTCACGGAACACAAGTCCACCTCTACACCTGAAGAGGCTGGTACACGAAGTACCTCAACACACAGTTACCCACGAAGGGCACAGTTACCTACTACCACGAGGTACCACCACTGAACCATAATTACTATTGTGCCACCACCAGGGCACACCACAACGGGTAAAACCAGTGGCAAAGCACAAGTCACTACACATAGGCCACAACCAGTGGCAAAGCACAAGTCGGAAAGGAACGATGCCACCACACGGGAATGGACTACTAGTTCATGATGCCAATATCTAACCCGGACAACATAGCACAAGAACCACCTCTCAGTCTCGCAGTCACGGACGAAATGTCCAACTGCCGCTCCACAACCACACAGTAAAGCCAAAGAATAGTAGAGACCAACCAACACCACACCTGCAGACCACACACAACTGCAGGCCCATGCCTGGCACCTTTAGGGACTCTGGCCTAAGCTCCCTAAAGTGAGGCACTGGAAAATAGGACTAGCTGGGGCCCAGTACGTCTACTGGTGTTCGTAACCCCCAACCACAAGCGCGCTACAAGCGACCAAGTACAACCACAATACACACAAGTTGCTGCCCAATTGTCGTCTTTCCCTCAGCAGGACGTACAACTCAAACATAAGAGTGAGGGTGTCTAGGAAGATGACTCAGACCTCAGTGGTACACACTATACCAGGACACGCCCCGGGCACAACAAACATACGTGCCTGGCTCACACAGAACCTGGGGTACCCGACTGAAGAGGTATTCCGGAACAAGCGCCAGACCACCAAACTCGACAACGCACAAACCACGATACATACATATATAATCATTATTACAAACCACGATACAAGTGTTAGCAATAGCTTGTCCCTGGTCACTATGTGACCTACAAGCTTGCCTATACATACACATACATGGACTACGTTAACCAATAATAACTTGGCCTGTCATTGATCATCTCATGATCTCCATTGCCACATTAAACACAATACACAATAACCATACACTAACTCTTAACCCTACACATGCTTTACTACTTAAATCATCTTAAATAACCTATAAAAGACATCAAAGGACCAAGGCTAGGTTCACGCTGGAACCTCACTGCCCAATCACCACAAACCACATACACACCGCTCAAACCACGTAAACACCACGTCAACCATATAAACATCACGCTCCTTGAGCACTACAGGTGCCAATGCACTGCTTACCAATGCCTTACACATCACACAACAAGAATCTTATCGATACGCAATCATGCACATACATAAAACCCATGGACCTGTTAACGCGACGGGGGTTACTGTCGCCTTCAGAACGCGACACCTCGATAGGCTGCGTTCAAAACCAGAACGCGACGGGTCGGCCTATCGCGTTCAGAACGTGACAGGAAGGTCTGTCGCCTTCATAGGCAGAAACCCTAATCCGGGCTCCCACCTCCGGATCTCCCATGCAAACCACACAAACCACCCTAAAAACCATATATTCATGCTCATACAGCTACATTAACATGCCATCTACCATCTATTGCAAGTTTAACAAGCCAAACATGCTTCACAAGTGATTCACATCGAGAAACAAGGTGGAATCTCCCTACCTTCATGAAGAACACGAAGAACGGCAACCACCCGACGTTTCCCCCACTTCGTGCAACGACCTCGCGGTGAGACAACGCCGAAAACGACCCCAAATCGCCAAATCGCCCAAGAAACCCGTAAAATCTCCTCCTCCTGGCCGAACAGAGCTTGCTGGAGCTCTGTTTGGCCAACCTATCTTAAAAACGCATCACAGTTGAGAACGCGACGTAGCCCACCGTCGTGACCTGAACGCGACGGAGAAGGCCGTCGCCTTCCCATTTCCGACATCAGCAAGCCCCCCTAGCGCGCGACACGCGGCGGACATGCAGATGTTGACCACAAACGGCAGTAAGCAGAACACGACACCCAGGGCTGTCGCGTTCAGAACGCAACACCAGACTCTGTCGCGTTCACAGATAGAGAGCCAGTGAGTGCTTTGGGCGCAACCTGACGGCCCACAACACCCACACAATACACGAAGACCGTGACCAAGGCTCAGTGACCCCACATTGGTCATGAGCACCACACCAGAACCCTTAAACATGGATCTGAACGACCACTACGTTACACTCCAAGAGCTCGACGAAGCTTCCAAGGCTGTAGAGAGGGCTGCCACTCTGGCCCACGGGATGGCCAGAGCCCGCACAGATCTTCGTGCCACCGAGGAGGCCTTGGAAGCTGAAAAGAAGGCTCACGAGGGGACCAAGTCTCAGTTAATTGTGGCTGAGAAATGCGAGACAGCGGTAGAGGAGTACCATGAATCCGACACATTGAAGAGGCAAATCAATTGTCTCTTCCAAGAAGGGTACAATCATTGTCTTAAGCTCGTGCGGAAAGCGTTTTTAGAACTTGTCCTGTTGGACCTTGAGCCTCTCGATGATGAGGAAAACACCGATCATGCACCCTCGACGCCCAAGGAAGGGCTCAATACCGACACCGTTGGCTCCGTAATCACAGACACCACAGTACCGAGACAAGATTCTGAGGCTGTGACCACTAACCCGTCAGGCTTCGACAACCCTCCTTCTCTCTCCTACGTTGTTTGATATTGTACATGCCTCGGCCGCAATGTCGTTTATCTATAGAAAACTTTTGTTGAATCTGCTTGTATCATGTTCAGAAATTATGTCATGATAATTCATTCTGACATAGTAATGATGACGTCTAATCATAGATATGTTGACCACTCTCTATTTGTCCTTGTATTTGGTGATAACAAAACTTATGATGATAACAAAATTCATGATTACATTGTTTCATCAATATTTATGATTATTTTCGGCGCACTAAAATGATAAAATCGATGTCTAAATCCATATACATCAATTTCAGTTCAAGTGCCAAATTAATAAGCGCTACAATGATTTGCTTTCAATCGATTTTATAAGCGCTACAACGATTTGGTTTTAATAGGTTTTGTAAGCGCCATAACGATTTGTTTAGTAACTTCTATAACGATTCGTTAAGGCTAATAACGATTTGATAAGTGAGCGCAACGATTTGCCCTCACATCGATTTGCCTTCTATAATGATTCGTTAAGGCTCATAAGATTTGATAAGTGAGCGCAACGATTTGCCTCACATCGATTTGCCTTTCATAACAATTCATTAAGGCTCACATCGATTTCTTTGTTCACATCGATTTCTTTGGTCACATCGATTTCTTTGGTGAGAACAACGATTTGTTCTTCACATCGACTTGCTTATAACTTCACATCGACTTATGAATGCATAACGATTTGTGCAGATCGATTTGTTCATAAACATGCATCGATTCACTTTAAACATAGATTTCTTATAATCTTTTGAAGTAATCTTGATGGTCAATATAAAGTCAAATATCTTCTGACAGAATAAAGTTGCATGCTTGTTTCAGAATCTTGTCAGAAAAAGATATGAACTACTATTTTCAGCATGTTAGCAGAAACACAGTGGTATGCACAGTTTATCATAAACACTCTCTTCTATGCTTACAGACCTCGAAGACCACTAAAGTCTGTTTAAGACAAATGAAGAGAAGATCAGCAACGACTAGAAGAGCTCCAACGGATCTATTCAAAAGTCTCTCATATAAAAGATGAAGCAAGGCTGAAGAAAATAAACAGAGCTTTCCTGAAAATCATTGAAGGAGTGTACATCTAGTGAGGAACCTCAACGCCACATACACTCAAAGAAAGAGAGAAAGAGCCTGAGCCCAGAAGAAGTGTTCAAGCATCTGAAGCATTCAAGCCTTCAAGCTTTCTTCTCTCTCTTCATTCTCTCTCTGTGCTCATTGTAATTTTGCGGGAGAGTTTTGTGACGGTGAGCTAGCGTTCTTAGCGATTCATCTTGTAATAGCTCTGGGTCTGATCTTTCTTCTCTAAGAAAGATTTATGTCCAGCTGTAGGACTGTATACAGTGTAGAACCTAGCTAGGGGTTTGTGTCTAGCAGAACTGCACTGGGTTTGTACCAGGAGGTTTGCTTCTGAGCCTGTAAAAGAAGTGGGCTGCCTTCTTGCCCGGGAAAGAGAAGAAGACCTGGTGGGGTATCCAAGGTGTGTTGTTCCCTTCGGTTGTGAAGGAAGACCAGCTGGGGTGCTAGGTGTTGTAAGGTCCTTAGGGGGACTGTACCCTTGGTTCGTGAAATCCCAAGAGGTTGCTTGGGGACTGGACGTAGGACTTCTATGAGGGAAGGGCCGAACCAGGATAAATTACTGTGTTTGTGTCCATTGTTGAGTTTATTTACTTCCGCACTGCTACTCTTTATCACACTAAACTAACAAAACTTAAGTGGTATTTTTTCTGTGTTTTAGTTTCTATTTGCAAAAAATCAGAAAACCTATTCACCCCCCCCCCCTCTAGGTTAGCTTACTGCCGTACCAAAAGGAACACGTGGTATCAGAGCGGGTCTCTGAACTTTCAAAGAAGATCCAACGATCTTAGAGCAAAGATCCATGGCAACTCAAGGATATGCTGAAGGTCAATCAGTCACCAGACCTCCATTCTTCGATGGAGAGGACTACCAATACTGGAAGATGAGAATGGAATGCTTCATTCGAGGTACAGACTTTGATCTGTGGCAGGTAATAGAGGTAGGTGACTATGTTATTGTTCCTCCAGAAGGTACTACTGCTATTACAGCAGTAGATAAAAGTAAATTATCCTTAAATTTTAAAGCTAAGAATTATCTATGTTGTGCTTTATCTAAAAGAGAATTCAGTAGAGTATCTGCATGTAAATCTGCCAAAGAAATATGGGATAAACTGCAGGTAACTTATGAAGGAACAGATAAAGTGAAACAAACTAGGATAGATATTCTGCAGTTTAAAATGCTTCCTAACGAAAATATAACCCAGATGTATAATAGATTTTCGAGCATAGTGGTTGGTCTAAGCACTCTTGGCAAAAGTCTCTCTAATGAGGAAACTGTTAGAAAAATATTAGATCCTTAACTATTTCATGGACACCTAAGGTAACTGCTATTGAAGAGGCCCATGATTTAACCAAAATATCAATTGATAATTTAATAGGCTCTCTCATGGCATATGAAATAAATATGGAGCGACTATCTGAGAGCTCATCAAAGTAAAAATGTACTAATGCTCTTGAAGTGGTAGCTGCTCCTTCCACTTCTTCTTCTTCTAGCTCAAAAATTGCAGGATTTGAAGACAGTGATGTTGATGAAGTACTGTCCAAACTTCAGAAGATTTTAAAGAAAAAGAAAAATGGATCAAGAAGGATCCAAAGGAAAGAGAAAAAGGAGAAAGAACCAGTCTTCTATGAATGTAGAAAACCTGGACATCTGAGACCAGATTGTCTAAGGCTCAAGAAGACTGGTCAAACCGAAAAGCCCAAGAAGCAGCACAAGAAGTTTAAAAGAAAAGTCATGGCGGCTGCTTGGGAAAATGATGAGGCCACAAGCTCAGTATCATCAAGCTCAGATTCTGAAAAGGAGCAGGTAAATCTAGCCCTCATTGTGGGACTAGATGAGGTACATTCTGACTCATTTTTCAATTCTTACACAGATTCAGGGTCAAAATCTGAAGACTTAGAAGAAGTCTTTAATGAACTTTATTCTAAACACAAGATTGTTGTAAAAGAATTAAAAAATATCAAGAACAACCTTACTTGTTTGGAAAATACTAATTCTGATCTTAAATCAGAATTGGAACAATTGGAAAAACAACTGAAGGACAGTAAAGATAATAATCAGTTTTTAAATGAAGATTTGAAAAGCAAGAATAATGAGAAGTTAGAGTTAGAAGAAAAGTTGAAAACTCTAAATGAAGAAAAATTATATTTAAAAGAATCAGTTAGAAAATTAACTAAGGAAAAACATCTCTGGCTCTATGCTTAAGAGGATCAAAAATTGGAAATAATAAACAAGGGCTTGGATACATTCCTCCGAAAAAGAAAAACAAGCCACAATTCCAGAGAAATATCCCTTACCAAAATTTGTGAAAGAAACCAAAATGGCTAAGAATAGGGAACCTAAAATAACCAAACCGTATCAAAAGAAAAAAGCTTCTAAAAATTATGTTCTAATCAGGCATCACAAAGGCAATAGGAACTGCAAAACAAACTATATTCATTGTTGTTCTCATTGCAATAAATTAGGACACACTGTAAACACCTGCACAACAAGGCACCTAGTTTGGATTTCGAAAGGATACTTTTATGCATCTAACCATCAAGGACCCAAAAAGATTTGGGTACCTATTTCTGAATAAGTTGTTTGCAAGATAACCTTGGAGCATCAGAATCAAAGGATGCTCAAGGCACTGATGACTGGCAGCTCTTCATCCATCTCATATCTGAAGAGGGAGTAGTCATAAATATTGAATTTTTATAATTGCTACTAACAATGTTTGCAAGTTTTCTGTTAAGATATATGCAGATAAAAATCTTGAAGACTTGACAAAGAACATGTCAAAGGTCAAGAGCAACAAGATCTGACTTGCCTCACATTAAGAGGGAGTCTCATGCTCAGGGGGAGCCTTCACTAAGGGGGAGTCATTCATTAAATATCTATTGTTGAACCCCTCGATGGTAAGAAATTTTTTAAGGGGAGAAAATGCATGGTAAGATCATTCCTTTTTTGTTAGTGACAAAAAGGGGGAGAATTTGTATGTTCTATAAATTTTCTGTATTTTCTATACTTCATATATTTGTGTCAGAAAATTCACATAAATTTTGTCATCACCAAAAATGGGGAGATTGTTGAACCACTCTCTGTTTGTCCTTGTATTTTGGTGATAACAAAACTTATGATGATAACAAAATTCATGATTACATTGTTTCATCAATATTTATGATTATTTTTGGCGCACTAAAATGATAAAATCGATGTCTAAATCCATATACATCGATTTTAGTTAAGTGCCAAATTAATAAGCGCTACAATGATTTGGTTTCAATCAATTTTATAAGCGCTACAACGATTTGGTGTTAATAGGTTTTGTAAGCGCCACAACAATTTATTTAGTAACTTCTATAACGATTCGTTAAGGCTCATAACGATTTGATAAGTGAGCGCAACGATTTGCCCTCACATCGATTTGCCTTCTATAATGATTCGCTAAGGCTCATAACGATTTGATAAGTGAGCGCAATGATTTGCCCTCACATCGATTTGCCTTCTATAACGATTTGTTAAGGCTCATAACGATTTGATAAGTGAGCGCAACGATTTTCCCTCACATCGATTTGCCTTTCATAACGATTCATTAAGGCTCACATCGATTTCTTTGTTCACATCGATTTCTTTGGTCACATCGATTTCTTTGGTGAGAACAACGATTTGTTCTTCACATCGACTTGCTTATAACTTCACATCGACTTATGAATGCATAACAATTTGTGCAGATCGATTTGTTCATAAACAGCATCGATTCACTTAAACATAGATTTCTTATAATCTTTTGAAGTAATCTTGATGGTCAATATAAAGTCAAATATCTTCTGACAGAATAAAGCTGCATGCATGTTTCAGAATCTTGTCAGAAAAAGATATGAACTACTATTTTCAGCATGTTAGCAGAAACACAGTGGTATGCACAGTTTATCATAAACACTCTTTTATGCTAACACTCTCTTCTATGCTTACAGACCTCGAAGACCACTAAAGTCTGATTAAGACAAATGAAGAGAAGATCAGCAACGACTAGAAGAGCTCCAACGGATCTCTTCAACGGATCTATTCAAAAGCCTCTCATATAAAAGATGAAGCAAGGCTGAAGAAAATAAACAGAGCTTTCCTGAAAATCTTTGAAGGAGTGTACATCCAGTGAGGAACCTCAACGCCACATACACTCAAAGAAAGAGAGAAAGAGCCTGAGCCCAGAAGAAGTGTTCAAGCATCTGAAGCATTCAAGCCTTCAAGATTTCTTCTCTCTCTTCATTCTCTCTCTGTGCTCATTGTAATTTTGCGGGAGAGTTTTGTGACTGTGATCTAGCTTTCTTAGTGATTCATCTTGTAATAGCTCTCGGTCTGATCTTTCTTCTCTAAGAAAGATTTCTGTCCAACTGTAGGACTGTATACAGTGTAGAACCTAGCTAGGGGTTTGTGTCTAGCAGAACCGCACTGGGGTTTGTACCAGGAGGTTTGCTTTTGAGCCTGTAAAAGAAGTAGGCTGCCTTCTTGCCGGGAAAGAGAAGAAGACCTGGTGGGGTATCCAGGGGTGTGTTGTTCCCTTCGGTTGTGAAGAAGACCAGCTGGGGGTGCTGGGTGTTGTAAGGTCCTTAAGGGGGACTGTACCTTGGTTAGTGAAATCCCAAGAGGTTCCTGGGGACTGGACGTAGGACTTCCATGGGGAAGGGCCGAACCAGGATAAATTCCTTGTGTCCATTGTGTGATTGTTTATTTTTCGCACTGCTACTCTTTATCACACTAAACTAACCAAACTTCAAGTGGTATTTTTTCTGTGTTTTAGTTTCTATTTGCAGAAAATCAAGAAAACCTATTCACCCCCCCTCAAGGTTAGCTTGCTGCAGTGCCAAAAGGACCAACAAGATAAAATCGAACACACTTCTCTGGCTATTCTCCCGACTACCCATGATCGTGGGCGATGATCGTAGTGCTTCCATGTTATCGAGGTCTGTTTGAGTGCCGAAGCGACCTCATGAACAACCATGCTAACTGTCGCACCCATAAGTTCGTTGGAACAGGTTGAGTGCCGAAGCGATCTCACGACTGCCTAGACCAATGATTGAAATTAGCTGTGGGGGATAGGCCGAGTGCTGAAGCGATCTCGCGGCTGACTATCCCGACTTTCAGCTAATCTTGGGCGATGCTTAGAGCGACTCGCTTAATGATGTGAATGATGTCATAAAACGACTTGTCCTTTACCATAAGATAATGTTGTAGAGCGACTTATCTTCGGCGAAGACCGCAAGACGGTGCTATTAAGCGATTCATCATTGGTCACAATCCCAATAAAAACTTGTTTTTATTTCTACCATTGGAAGTAGTGCTTTAGGTGCTCAGCATTCCAAGCTTGTGGAACGGCTGACCCATCTAACTTTGACAATCGATAGACCCCCTGTCTGAGGTCATCGACCACTTAGTAGGGACCTTCCCAGTTGGGAGAGAACTTACCAATGCACTCCTTGGATCCGAGACCGCAAGCTTTTGTAGGATGAGGTCTCCAATGCCGAAGGTTCTCAATTAGACCTTGGCGAGGAATGTGTGCTTCATCCTTCATTGGTATACTTCAATTTGTGTAGCTCTTGATCTTTCCGTTCGTCAATAAGGTCTAGCTCAGCCCGAAGGGCTTTGTCAACGCTTTCGTGCTCGAAGCCAAGTACTATTCGAGAAGGTACGAGTAGTTCCACCGGGGTCACTGCCTCCACCCCAAAGGCGAGTGTGAAAGGAGACTCTCCTGTGGCCTCCCGAGGAGTGACACGATAGGCCCATAGTACGTGAGCCAACTTGTCGGCCCAGTGCCCTCTAAGATTATCCAACCTCTTCTTCAGCCCATCGAGGATAGGTTGATTTGTCACTTCAGCTTGCCCATTCGTCTGAGGATGCGCCACTGAAGTAAACCGGTGCTGGAGACCTAACTCGGAGCAATTTCTCCAAAATATGGCGTTATCGAACTATCTTCCGTTGTCGATGATAAGGGCTCTCGGTAACCCAAATCGACAAACAAATGTTCTTCCAGACAAACGCCTAAGCATTGGTGTCGGTGATTTTCGCCAAGGGCTCGGCCTCGACCCACTTCGTAAGTAGTCGACTGCATGATCAAAAGTTCCGTTGACACGACGCTAAGGGGAAAGGCCCGAGAATCTCCATTCCCCATTAGGCGAAAGGCCACGGAGCCGTCAAGGTGGTAAGATCGACCGGCGGTCGGCGGTCTACCTTATCAAAAATCTGACACTAATGGCACCTTCTGACGCAGGCTTCAGCTTCCTTTAACATTGTCGACTACTAGCACCCTTGTCGGGTGACTCTTCAGACGAGCGAGCGAGGATCGGTGTGGCTTCCACAGGTTCCCTCATGGACCTCTCATAGAATCTCTTCAGTTTTGACAGTGCCGACACATCTGAGGTGCGGGTACATGAAGCCTTCGCGGTACAAGACGTCCCCCATCATAAAGAACCTTAGAACTTGCCTCTTGACTCGCAACTCCTCATCTCAGTCTTCCAGGAGTCTCCCATGAGGCTGGTACTCAATTATCAGAGTCATCTAGCTTGGGTCGAGCTCTGTATATAGGACCTCAGCTACGACCCGTACCGATGGCTGAGAAGCTCTTGCATAAGTACCGTGGGTCCGAGATATTGTGAATTGTCGGCTCGAAGAATCTTTTGTAGCTAGGCCGACTCAAAATCCTCCATCAACCGCAATACCATCATCGAGGTATTGCACCAGCTTTTTCTCTTAGGCTTCATAATCCTTGGAAACGTGACTAACGATGAGCTAGGAGTCACTGAAGATCGTGACTCGAGAGGCCCCCAATGATTTTGCCATGTGAAGCCCCGAGATGATGGCTTCATACTCTGCCACATTGTTAGAAGCCACAAAACTGAACCGAATAGCGTACCTCAAGACGAAGCCTTCGGGGGAGTGGAGGACGACGCTGGCCCCCGCTACCATGCGAGCTTGAAGCCCTATCGATATATAC